>CM041776.1:308677742-308922071 GCA_023374045.1 Limonium bicolor | reverse complement strand
ATTAGAGAAATGCATAGTGATAGAGATGAAGTTTTGGGTAATAAGTACCTGACTGTATTATCTTAGCAATGGTTAATATTTTCAGTTTAAAAAATCCCTTTTGATTAAAAAAAAGAGAAAGAAAGAAAGAATGAATCCCAACAACTAATCTATGGAGCCAGACCGCCGGCCCCTGCATATTAGTGGTTGGTGCGAGCACGCTCGCCAGCCGACCTGACGGCGTTAAACCGGCGGGTCCCAAGGATTCTTTTCTTTTCTTTTTTTGTTCCCAACGATCTCTCGCCGTGTCTCCCTATAGTATAAGCCTGTAGAGTTCCTTCGAATAATCGGTTATTCTTCTTCCACCCCACGTTTCTTTCTTCAACATTCTCATCCTCTCGTCCACTCTACCTTTCTGATAAACCCTTGACGTCAAATTTGCCTGCTCACTTCTTCCGCTTGTTTTTTCTTTCTTCCAGTTCAATCCTTCTCGTATGTTCTAGTTGGCGCCACCATTTTGCGTGGACTTAAGTCAATTAAGGTATTCTCTTTACACTCTATTCCCCAGTTTTGCTCACACGAGTTTGCTGCGTTGTTTTTTCTTTCTCGCTTCATCGGTTGCTTGGTTCCGTTGTTTGGTTAATTGGAGTATTGGCTGGAGCTCTGTTGTTTTTGGATCGAATCATTTTGTTGCTTATCGTTCTTCACTATTTACATTTTTCCGCAAAAAATGGTTTCAACTGCTTATGGGACCCCAGATTGTTGTAGCGTGATTAGGTAATGGGGCTTTCATGCCGGTAACGTCAACTGCTAATCTTCATCTACACTTAACCTGTAACATTGCTTAACTATTGCTTGGAATTTTTCACTTTAGGTTGTCTTATGGAATAGTTGCTCCAATGTCACTTTCCTTGAATCGTTGTTTTTCATTCTGTTGAAGAAATTGATGCTTATTTTTCTACTGAAACCTTGAACCTACAACGACCTTCATCTATTCTTCTATATATCTGTATGGTTTGGTCAAGGATTAGATGGTCAATCGAGCTAAATCTGCATAGAAGGAACTGGCGGTGGCTGATTTACTTAATTCACGCCGATAATTGATCTTCGCACAGGACAAGATGTATGGCTCCAGCTGTGTTTAATATTTCTTCAAAGGACTAATCAGAGCTGAAAGAATGGATAACAAGATGCAGCATTGCTATCTATACTACTGCTAGCTTGCCATGGATGACTGGTACTGCTGTGAATCCTCTATTCCGTGCTGCCTATCTATGCAAAGATGGAGGGGAGAATGGTCACTCTGGTAATTCCTTGGTTGTCTCCCAGTGATCAAGACCTGGTATATCCAGATAATATCAGATTTAGCTCAGCCTCTGAGCATGAGAGTTTTGTACGTAAATGGGTTCAGGACAGAACAGGACTACAATCTGACTTTGCTATACGCTTCTACATGGAAGGGTAAGCATGGCAATAGTCATTATCTCTGTACTTTGCACAATTATATGTTCTATCACTTCTGTTGCTTGTTCTCATGGCTTCTTTACTCTAATTTGCTAGCATTTTAAGGTCGAGCCAGTCTTTTCTCTCATGACCTATGTTATGGCTGTGATTTTGATATATAAATGCCAAGCATACCAGTATTTAGTTTGTGTTTGTGTAAATAGAAACTGGGGTAGTATGTCAAGAGAAGCTTTCAATAACAATTTTGAACTGATGATTTTATAACGTTTCTAGCACCATATCTTGCAATCAAAACAGATTGGTCTGTCTTGCTATATCTATAGTAGCTCTTTCTTACGCCTTATGAAGTCTAGGTTCTACAGTTGATCTTTGTTAACTTTATGCTGTTAGCAACTCCAAAACTTTATCTCCGATGTTCTTACAAGTGCTAATTCAGATGTGATTATGACAGTTTTCTTTAGACAAAAGAAGCATTCTTCCAGTTGGTGATATCACAGAGGTTATCCCTGATGAAGAAGCAGATATAGCTGTGTTTGAGGAGCCAGAGCATTTGACTTGGTTTCACATGGAAAAAGATGGAAAAACAAAACAAAGTTTCGCTGGTAATAGGGGTAATTCATACAAACTATCTCGAGTATGTCAAGCGCGAGAAGAATAGCGTGCATGCATTTTTTCTGAAACATGCAAATAGCTGGGTAATCAGTATTTACTGCCACAAGGTATACTCATCATTAACATTTCTTTCAATCTTGCACTACTTTTATGTTTCTCTCTTATGCCGCAGTAGTAAGCTCTCCCAAGTTTTTTGTTTTTTGTTTTATGAGCTCTCGAGTGAAGCTAATCAGCTGCATTATAGATGTATGTGTTAGCTCCAACATTTCTTTTAAAAATCGGCTTCTTTGAGCTTTTGCTTATGGCCAACTACCAGCTCAAATCTAACTGCTACCTTAGATTATGAACTCAGATTTGATTGAGCACCTTGGTCTGAGACTTTTCCTTGTGCCATGGGTCGATAAAGATGATTTATCAAGTTGATGACCTATAATGAAATTGGATTCATCCTAGTACAGTTCTGCTGTGAAAATTTTATCTCCTTGAATGTTTAGCGAAAAGCTTGACCCAAGAGAGTAAATCTGCTGTTGAGACTTGCGTGATAGGTACAGATAAGCTCGAGGTCTAAGGTCCTTAGTAGTATGCACAGATTAACTTCGCTGCTTGGACATGAGGGTTTGGTTGTGTGAGTGGGGGTTCTTCTTAGGAACAAGGTGTTATAAGGAACTGTAACATGAAAGGCACCTTCATCTGTGATCAAAACATTAAGTTGGTTCTCTTTTTTTTTTTTTTGGGGGGGGGGGGGGGGGGGGGGGGGGAGTGGAGATGATTAGGCCTTTTTGCTATGACCAGGGCAAGCAAAAGATCGGACCAGATGCTAACCTGTATGAGAATGTGAAGTAAAGGTATGATATTGGTGCAAAAGGTTGCCATTTATGGTTTGTTTTCAGCATCCTAACTTTCCTTGAACAAGTTGTTCTGGTACATCACTCGGTGATTCCAGTCTAGGGAATAGATATTTGGCTCCATCTAGTAGAAATGTCTCCCTTTTAATTACTATAATAAATCCTTTGAGGGCCTATTGAACGGCTGAATTTCTTATAATAGGAAAAAGAAGACAGTACCCTTGAATTGCTCTCATTATCTGCTCCGAAGAATTTCTTTCTTCATTGCTGGTTAACTCACGTAGTTAATGATATGTGACAGTAATCAGACTGTCTGCAGCTACCCAAGATCTTCCCAGATCTATAGTCTGCAATATTCATGGAGTCAATCCCAAGTTCCTGGAAATTGGCAAAAGAAAGAAAGCAGAACTGCGAAGTGGTGGATCCAAGGTATTTACCAAAGGTGCGTATTACATCGGGAAGATGGTTTGGAGTAAAGGATACAGGGAGCTTCTAAGCTTCTAAAAGATCATCAGAAGGAGCTTTCTGGGCTAGAAGTTGATCTTTATGGTAATGGGGAGGATTGTGATGAGGTAAAGGAAGCTGCTAAGAAACTAGAGCTTACAATCAGAGTTAATCCAGGCCGTGATCATGCTGATCCGTTATTTCACGAGTAAGTGTTTTCCCTTGAAGATATGTGTACTTTACCTTGCTTTTATTTAATATTAACATTGTTTGCCAGAATCCTGTTATAGTTAGGGCTTTCAGGTTCCCTTGCTTGCCATTAATATTGTATGATCATTCTTTGCGGCCAGCTTGTCCATCACAACTTGTCCCGACTTGCTGTACTAAATGTATGCTTTATATCATATTTGCTTGAATAAGCTAGACACTACTTCCCTCGTCTTCAAATTTTGTACTACTCATTTCAGTTACAAGGTCTTCCTGAACCCAAGTACAACGGATGTAGTCTGTACTACCACAGCAGAGGCACTAGCAATGGGGAGATTGTTGTCTGTGCTAACCACCCTTCCAATGAGTTCTTCAAGAAGTTTTCTAACTGCCGAACCTACAACAGCAGTCCGTGAATTTGTCCAAACTATCAAACAAGCATTAACTGATGAGCCCGCCCATTGACCGATGACGAGACATACATGCTATCATGGGAAGCGGCAACCGCACGGTTCCTCGAGGCTGCTGAGCTCGAGGGCTCTGACGTAAGACTCAAGGCCTCATCAGCACCCCAACCTTCTTCACCAGGAGTAGAACATCATCAAGTGTGGTGGTGGGGTGGAGACTGCTAGAGGGAAGTTCGCCTCGATGTCACTCAATTTGAAGGGAAAGAGGGAAGATGTCTCGGCTTTCGTGCATTATACTGCTTCAGGATTTGAAGCCTCTAGAAAAGTGTTTGGGCGATACCAGGGACTTTGGAGCCGAATGAAGAACAGTGTAAGGAGGTTGGACTGTCTTATGATGGGCAGAAGTTAACTAAACGTCATTCGAGGAAAAAGCCTTAAGGTCCGGATACTTACTGATCGTGCCCTCCATGATTTGGATTTGATACTTCCAACGGTTAACGTTTATCTTCTATGACCACCTCTTCTGTATATTACAAGCATCAGCTCTAGTGATGAGAAAATATGTATCATGTGAAGGAACTTTTAGGATGGATTGACAAAATGACAAATGTGTGGCTGTCACTCTTAGCAAAAACAAAGTGGCAGTCATGTGAAGGGCACTTGTGTCTGATTGATGTTGGTGATGTAAGTTTGTTGACACTAGTGCCTGTATTCACTATAATTCGTGACATAAGTGCTTGTATTGACCAAATGGTGAAATATGTTCTAGTATTATTGACCATAATCTCGTGACACAAGTGCTCACCTTGATTAACCATAGTAACTACACAGTTTTATCAAAAACGGCATATAGCCCGGGCTGTCAAAATTAAATCAGGTTTTGATCTGGTTGAGTTTTACCGAACCCGTTCTGAACATAGTTAGAGCTTGTCGTTAGGCATGATGAGAGATTGATGTTATTTGTCTCAAAAAGTACAACATAGCTTTCAAATTCAGATTGGACAATAGATTGACCCAGGGTTACATGGCAATACATAGTGGTTAACCATGGGAATATTACATCAAAAAGCTACCTTTTGGATGCGTTTGCCCGCGATGAAGAACGGGACCTTAGATCACCTGTACCTGAACCGAACTTGAATGGGTTATTATATTTCTTCATTCGAATCTGCGGCGGGTTGATCCAAACTCGACTGTTTTTTAATTATTATATTTTAAATTTAGAATTTGTGCACTTCCGATACGGTTCGAACGCAACTATACCTGTGTTATATAGTTGGTTTGCAAATGAGAGTTTAACAGCTCTATACAGTACATTTATCAGTAATAGAATGACACTTGTTGTCTACTTTTAAAAAAAGAGATTAATTATTTTTCGTGGTCATCAGATACTTTAATATTAATTATTATTATGTACAATATTTGATTTCGATGTGATTTGGTTAATTTTAATGTTTATTCCTCCTTTTGAATTTCTAGACTCGACATGTAAGAGTGGGTACTCTTTTTTACTCCCTTTGACTTTTTCGCATTGGGCTCTTTTTTCTCTCTCTTTTTTTCCCATTGACTTTTCCCATTGATTTTTGCATTAGGAGATTTTAACTACTCAGTTTATACCAATCTTTACTGTTAATAAAATGGCTTTAAGCCCTAATTATATATATATAAAAAAACATCCTGTGTTTCTCACGGAGGAGAAACAGATCAATAATAATGCAACCAAATCCAATGAAAACACCAGTAGACGTGGAAAAAAAACAAACTAGAAACTCTATAATAGATGATTTCTGATGAAGCGCCATACTGGTTCAGAACCACACGGTTTGTTTGATCGAGGGGTAGTCTCGCTTAAGCATCTTATTAGTCCATTGAAGATTGCTTCCACCCACCAAACTCGTCAACTGGAATTTCACGATCATGGTGGTACCTCTGGCAAATGAGATATATTGGCTTTCATGTTATGGAATTGCTACGTTTGAAGTTTATCAATAGGGATTATGTACAAAGTAAGTATATTGAGCATGACCGAAAGAACGATCAGTTATCATCTATGACTTAAGTATGTAAAATCCTGTTCATATTGGAGGAATTACAGGTTGGAAGATAAAGGAATCATCAATCAAGTAGATCGATCAGTATTTACATTATTACCTCTGGTGTGAAAGTGAGGCTAACTCTGACCTCTCCTTTGTACTCTTCATCCTTCACTATGTTGTATGAAGTTGTCTGGAGGTTTCCTTCGTAAAACACTGGCTCTAACGGAATCCTGCAAAAAAAAAAAAAATTAAAACAATAACACGATATTGACCATAAAAACGAAGAGAGCGGCAAAGCAATACCAGACCCGCGTGAACTTGTTGCAAAAATTTATTAAGTGTACAACTAATAAATATGGTTGAAAACCGAAGCTGCTTACTTGCTTCCCCAAGGAAGTCATCGTCGGAGAATTATCTTTATCATATAGCTTAATAGAGCTCAGAGACAGATCCGGAGATATTGAAGATGAAAGTCTCATTCCATTCTGGAGATCCGTCACCTAGTATCACGGCATCATCATATATGTTACAATACTATGAAGCATTTGTTTGTAATATAAAGTCCAGGTATCTTTTCTTGCCCATGAAATTGACAGCTAATAATTTCTTTTCCAGACATATATATAACATACATCCATGTTCATATACCGTACACATGAGCAAAATATAAGTTTCAAATTATTAGAGAACTAAAAATAATGATTAGAGAAGAAGTCAGAAGTTATATATAAGTCCAGTAACTATTTACGTGATATTAAAAAAGCAAGTATGTTATTTTGCTTCTCGTCCTTATTTCGGTGATGATGAGGGATACCGTCCAATTCCTTAATACTCCATTGAACAGGAAAGAAAAGGACCGGACATATTTTAGGATCGTACGTACCTGAGACACGCTGCTTTATGCTCTTGAGTTCTACAGGTAAGTGTACAATAAGGATCCACGGTAGCTGAACCAAAAAAATAATAATAGTAAAGAAAGTTAAGTTCAAGAGGAGTACACTTTGATGTGCATTTATATTTGAATATAACTGATACATGCGGACTAGCAACTCATAGCAAGAATTCGATTTGGCTAAGTTGAGCGATGGTCGGGCAGTAGAGAGATCATCTGCATTTGCAAGCTTGCTTAGTCAACTACCCACGCTTGATCGCAAATAGATCAGATCAAAAAACCACTCTGGTATGCAAGTGAAGTATTAAGTCGTAGTATGCTTTATCCCGTATGTTTCACCACCAAACTCGTGTCCCTACGACACTTCATTACACAATACACATCCCTACTTACATATATATGTTTACAGGGAGCTAGCGGGACTAGATCGAATCATGAATCACGTTAAGTGTCAGCACAAAACTGAAACATACTAGATCATATACCAAACGAAACAGAGCATTGATTTATCAGAAGCGGTTGGACTGAAACCGATCCAAAGTGGAGACACACATGAGTCTGTGAGATCCTAGCTGCAATGTACACCAACGTTTTCCACAGATCGGGAACGCATTCACAGCATTTCATCATTACAATCATCAGACATCAGAAGCAGACTGAGCGGAGTGAGTTCACATTGCTCGCCGGAAATGAATAAATAAAAACCTCTAGATCCGTAAAAGGAAAAAACTGAAAAAAGCAGTACAACCGACAGCTAGCGAAAAGAAGCAATCGTGACGAATTAGTGAGCTCAGAAGAGATACGATCACGTCAAAATCGGAGCGCACGCCGAACAAAATTCCTACACAATCGAGATCGGGAATCGAGAAAAAACGGAAACATACAGGGAGAGGAAAAGTCGGGCGGAGAGAGAGAGTAATGAGCATTGGAAATTTACAGAGGAAATCGGAGCCTTCAAGGCCCTTAGCGCTGACGAGGACGACTTCAAGCTTTCCTTGACTCATCGTTTGAGATTTGTAAGACGAATGAGCAGAGATTGAGGATGGAAAACAAGAAGGACGATCACACTGTTTCGACTTCCTACTTCAATGGTTTTTCTCTTTCTCGCTCCCACCTTTTCAGTCGATGTACAATGCGCTTTGTTCGGGTATAAAATCGCGGAGGTTACTGTGACGGACATAATATTCCGTCTACGACGGACATGATCTTGACCGTTAAATATTTTAACCTTTTTCAATCTGATGCGATAGGAACTGCATGAAACACTATTTTAATCAATAGGACAAGAAATGAACTATCGGCTGACAAACACATGAGTATTTTTTTTTAAAGAAATGAACAGATATATGTGTGGGACGAGGGTACGACTTATTCCAATTTACATTATTATGTATATGATTTATATATGTTTTGAGGTGTTTTACCAAAGTGATATATGAGCATAAAAAGTATTCACATACCAAATTTACCCCAACCTTCATTTATAATAAATAAATGAAAAACTAATTTAAAAAGATGGAATTACTCCCACAGATTTTGTAACGGAAGCCATTTTTCCGTTCCTAACGGAAAGCATCTCAACCATTCTTTTAATTTTAATAACTTCTAATCTCAGTCGTCTATCTGTTGGACATGTACAGAAGGGAGAAAAAGGAAATTAAAGCTCCACGAATGTGTGTATGCAGGTTTTTGTCAGTATTCGATGGTCTCTTCTCTTCTGTCTGACTGACTACACCGGATCGGATATTTGACCTTATCTTTGACCAATGATCTGAGTCGTCGATCTAACCTGTTACCGCCCCCAACCTCCTAACACCGTCATCTTTCAAAATCTAAAGTTTATTTTGGAAACAATAAACGGAGTTATTGGAGTCGATTTTACATATTCATTAACCGTGTTTTTATGTATCCACGATAATTTATAAACGTTTCCACGGATGATTAGAAACATGTACACAACCTCCTATAATCGTTTCCATCACTATTTTAAAATAAGGTGACACTAACTGTATATATCGTTTCCTTTGGCCGTTATTATCGCACATTGTGTATAAGAATATATTTTTCTTTACCATTTATCAGTTTTTAGAGATTGAGTGATTAATAAACCTAAATTTATTTTGGAAACAATAAACTGAGTTATTGGAGTCGATTTTACATTTTCATTAACCTTGGTTTTTTATTATCCACGATAATTATAAACGTTTCCACGGATTATTAGAAACATGTACACAACCTCCTATATTCGTTTCCATCACTAATTTTTTAAAAAGTGACACTAACTGTTATATATCATTTTCTTAGCTAATCATATCCCACAATGTGTATAGAAATATTTTTCTTTACCATTTATTAGTTTTCAAAGCTTAAGTGAATGATAAATCAGAAGGTTTATTTTGGAAACAATAAACTGAGTTATTGGAGTCGATTTTACGTATTCATTAACTTTGGTTTTTATCTATCCATGATAATTTATAAACGTTTCCACGGATGATTAGAAACATGTACACAACCTCCTATAATCGTTTCCATCACTATTTTAAAAAAATTGTGACACTTACTGTTATATATGGTTTCCTTTGGTCGTTCTTATCACACATTGTTATAAGAATATATTTTCTTTACCATTTATCAGTTTTTAAAGCTTGAGTGATTGATAAACTTGAAGTTTATTTTGGAAACTAAACCGAGTTATTGGAGTCGATTTTACGTATTTATTAACCTTGGTTTTATGTATCTACGATAATTTTATAACGTTTCACTGATGATTATAAACATGTACATAACCTCATATAATTGTTTCCATCACTATTTTTAAACAGATGACACTAACTGTTATACATATTTTCATTTGATCATTCTTATTCTTACCATTTATTAGTTTATAGAGGTTGACTAATTGATAAACCTGAAGGTTTAAACGTTTGAAAACGATAAACTGAATAGTTTGAGACGTTTTATGTTAGTTATTAACCTTGGTTCTTACGTATCTACGATAATTTATATACGTTTCCACTCATGATTAGAAACATGTACACAACATTCTATAATCGTATCCATCTTTACTTTAAAAAGATGATACTAACTATATATCATTCATTTGGCGTTCTTATCGGGTCATAATGTATATGATCAATCATGGTGTATACTATTTTTTCACATATATTAAAAATGCATTATATATAGTAAATAATAGCTTAGTATTTTTAAATTTGCAATTTTTTAAAAAATAGTTGATGAAGACATGTATTTTGAATTAATATTACTATGTTATTTACATATATATAAACAAAAATATTATAATATTTAAAATTATTATACAATAACCATATATATGTATATAGTCATATAGAAAATTTGTATAATAATAAATTTATCTATAATGGTTATAATATCTTTGTAAAATAAAAAAAACATATCAACATATCATTGCCTTGTCTTTCTCTACCGTATAAAACCAAAAAAAGAAAAAAAAATCCATCGGACTACATCCTCTCTACTGTATACAAAGTATTTCTCTCATGTATACACAAAGAAAAAAAATAATAAAACTTTCCGTCGCCAAATCTTCACCCGTATAAAATACTTCCCACTTTCAGACCGAAATATTTTTCTATTGCGTGATTGCCTCTCCCGCGGAACCAAATTGGAGTACACATTGGAAAAGCGTGATTGCCATTTACTTTTGTTCTTCATGGATCCGATCAAAGACATACTTGGTTGATTACACATGTGCGATGCGGCTTCAGTTGCAAATTCAATGTTTAATTTGCAACACTGTTATTGGACTTTTACATTTCTCTTTCAAAGAAGGTTTATTTTTCCACATATTGAACTTGAAAAGAAAAAACTACTTTTGACCAAAGGGTAGTATAATTTGTTGACGCAAAGAAACTTTATATCATAATCAAATAGTACTAGAATTGATAAATTCGTAATAAGTTAGCGGTTATTCAATTTGAAAATACATTAATTCAGTATAACCTTTTTTTAATAATTATATTTTTTATAAAAATATGTGATTACCGGTAAAATCTTACTTTTATACTAATTATATTTTTTAAAAATATGTATGATTATGGTTGATCATAAAAATGGTAATACCATATTTAAAATTGATGGTTAACCAGTTAACCCTTATCAATAGATCAATTATGGTTAATGAATTCGACCAACGACCGATAAGTCACGTAGTTGGAGAGAACTTTTGTATCACAATGTAGCTAAGCTCTCATCCTCTGCCTCAAAAATTTCCCAAAAGGGAGTTCTTTCCATGCTCACGACCATCGCCAAGCTCCTGCCCACTTCCCCGTCTTTCTTCATTTTCCCCTCCCGTACTCCCCCCTCCCCCTGTTCTTCCCCTGAAGATCCTAGATGGGAACCAGATTCGACGCCTCTGTGACGTGCGGGTGATAACACGTCCACGGTGGTGGTTCCTAGGGAGCCTCATTCTGGAGCCCCTCACTTTGCATGCAACAGTCAAAAGTGCAACTCGTTCTCCTTTTATGCCTATATCCTCGGCATTGTCCTCCTCATGGTGATCCTCTCATCCCTGTTGAAATCTCACCCCCTTAGAGTGAAATGCCAAGGCAACAATCTCAAGCTGCAGTTGAAGTCTCTCTCACTAGGTGTGAACACCTCTCACTTACTATGAGAGAGGTGATGAGTCCTAGAGTTGTAGGAAAGTGAGACCAGCCATACCAAATCTCATTCATGATAACCCTTCTTTATAAGCACTTCCCTAACAAGTCGGTTGACACCAGCAACCTGGAATCGTCCCTCGACGGCATGGCAGTTGGAAGGTGCTTTCAAAGCGAGGAGCGCAGAAAAAAATCTTTATCTCTTCGAGTGTGATGAGATGAAGATGGTCCAAACGGTCATGTTTCGAGGGCCATGGTACTTTGACGATCGACCACTAGTAGAAAATGGGTCTATTTCGGCGGTTCTTTTGGGACTATTTCGGCGGTTGTGAACCGTTGAAATGGAGACCCCGAACGAAATAGGTCTGAGAGACCTCTATTTCGGCGGTTCTTAGCTAACAACTGCCGAAAGGTGCGTGCTAGAACAAAACCACACCTATTTCGGCCTCGTCTTCAATCTCGGGATCGAGATGCAACATTCCGATTATTCACTCTATAAAGGCGTACACAATAGGAGAAAATGAATAGAGGCGCAAAGAGTGTATGCCCGTTGTTCGCCTAGCAAAAATTATCGTGTGTGAAGAGATTGTAGAGCCGCGCAGAGCATGTTCCCTGTTCGCTAGTTAGGGTTTCAAATTACTATGAGAAGAGAGTGAAATAGGCGCAGAGCATATTGTTCTCCAGATGCAAAATTACCGTCAGTGAAGAGAATAAAGAAGAAAAAGATGCGCAAAAGAAAGAAGACAATGAAAAACCGTAGAGCATGTATGCGCTCCTTGTTTTCCATAAGAAAAAGATAAGTTCGAGTATATTACCGGTTCGGAAAGAACTGCTTCATCCCGGTCTTCAATCTGGTGAGCAAGATATGAGAAGGAAGGTGGAGGCGCAGAGCTTTACGGTGGTGAATTTACAGTGAGTGAAGAGAGAAGAGAGAGAGAGAGAGAGAGAGAGAGAGAGAGAGGCGAAGGGTCAGAAATAAGAAGACGGAGGTGCGATTTAAAAAAATCGTCAAAAAAACCGGGAACACAACCTATTTCGGCGGTTTCTTAGCTAGGAACCGAAATAAGTGTCTTTTTTTATACACAGAATTTTTGGTGACCCTATTTCGCGGTTCCTAGCTTAGAACCGCCGAAATAGGTGTCTTTCTTTATACATAGAAGTTTTTGGGGCCCTATTTCGGCGGTTGTAAGAACAATCGCTGAAATAGGGGCGTCGAATAGGCCTTTTTTGTACTAGTTGACAAGATGAAGTCCCCTCTCGATCTTGAATTCAATTGGATCCCAATCTAGGTAAGGATTCACGATGCTCCTCTCTTCCTCCATAGCAAGGATCTTGCAAAGAAGTTAGGCAATCAGATCGGGTGCTTCTTGGATTAAGGAGAAGAGGACGGGAAACTAAATAAAGATTACCTTCGAATTAATTCCTCATGGACATCCAAAGACTGATTCTAAGATGAGTTAGTATCTATATTGAAGGAGTAGATCCGTGTGAATCACATATTAAATCGCCACAATCATGATGAAAATGCCAACATATGCTCAATTGCGATCTTCACACCCACCAAATCAAAGATTGCCTGGATAAAGCTCTTTATGGCCCTGGCCTACTTCTGTATGGCTATTGGATTAAATCATCCAACCCGCGTATTGGTCAATATGATGAGACTGACGGGGCTGGTGACCTTTGGAAGATTGCTTGCGGCTTGACCAAACACTCTGAGAAAGATCTAAACCCAGTTGAGCATGCTAAAGAGGCACACGTTACCTCATGTATACCTCCGAATCTGGGAACTCCTCTTGCCTTTTTAGGACTCATACTCTTGTGCAAAATGACCCGTCAGATCACATCCCCGTGGTAGTACTGGAAGGAGGATGTGGACTTTGTTAGTTAGTTTCACTAGGAAACAACCCCTGGAGTGTCGGGCCATTGAGGTGAGCTGCTGAGGACAAAACCATAAGAAAAGACTCCTATTCCGGGAATAAGAAAGGGAAATCAGTCACTCCAGGCCATAATTCGTCCCTGGTGATTGAGCTTATGCATAAGAAGGCCCCGGATGCTGCCCAAGCGACTCCTTCTGTCTTATCTTCAATTAATGGTTATTGATTAGTTCGGACTTGTTATTTGTGTTATGTTTGTTCATTTTCTTCTGTTGCTTTTCACATTATTGTCTTTGTTGTTTCTATCATCTTGCTTAGTTCCCTCCCAAAGTCATGGTAACTTGGGTTACAAATTAGCTTTAATGCTACCCTTAGTTGATCTGGCCTATGCCTGTCCATGGACTTCACTTGGTTGTAAGTTTTCCTATGATCAATGCATCAATTCACTTACTTAAAAAAAAAACTGATACAAGTAATCGATATCTATTAAACAAATAAATGGTTAATCGGTTATGAACACTCTAGAGACAATTTTTTCAGTGTGCTTGGTGTATTTATGCATCATGGGTTCTTGATTATACATTTAGTTTATTTATCATCACATATTAGAGGAGTAGGACTTATAATTCACACCTTCAGTTTTGATAAGAGTATAAAATTCATCTCATGAAAGATTGTCTAGCTTCCGCAGGATAAAAGGAAGTCTGTATCTTTGACCTTTAGCCAACAAATTTAGTATTCTCTAAAATATATCATAGAGCTATGACAGGCTTACTCCAAATGACAATAGGGATTGAGGGAAAATCCAAGGAATTATTCAAGAAATTGCATAGTTAAAAGTTGATTGGACAAATAAAAAACAGATTAGTACCAATAAGAATTACTTCATTATATAAAGCTTAAATCATGATAGGAGTTGATGAGCAATTGACCACTCTTATGATCGTCACTGTTGAAGATGATATACAATATAATTCACTACGATGTTGAAGGTTAACTCTGGTAGTGAGGGGCTAAAAATGGACTCGCAATAAAAAATTAACTCTTATAGTAGCTCAACCACATTATTGTCATAATTAAACCAAGATGACTATTTATAATCTCCATTCTCCAAAAAATGAAAACTTTATAAAGCTTTAAGCTTAAATTACTATCAAACATATCTTTCAAGAATCAAATATTTTCCTTATCATTGACACAAATGATGATACTCCCTCCATTAAAAAATATTAGTCATTTTTGGAGAAAGGAGTATTATCCACAACACACTAAGGTGGACAATTGAATTTTCGTATAACATGACATTGTCCTAGCTTCTGGAGAAAATCTTCAAGATTTGCATGTCTTTGTCGAGTAATTTGTTTCATGCCATACTACTAGGACTTCTTAAGTATACAACATTCCATTAGTCATGTAAATTACCATGCAAGAAACACTAAATGACTACCTAATCAATGATTTAATTATTTTGATAGCCACTACAAGCAAAGATCTAATAGATGCGTAAAGTTCTATTAATATCCATGTCAATTTTTTTTAGTGAAACACCTTACTACTTACTGTGTTTTTTTTACATCTTTAGTGTTCATCTACCTTATACTTCACCGTGTTAATTCGCTACAACTTATAGTTCTTTTACCTTTTGACTAGTCTATTGTTTCCCATGTGCTAATTTACCAATGCATTTATTACTACTTCTATGACATGCCTTTGAACTATACTTTTCACAATTTTATAGAGGACATAGGTTCTTTGAGTTAAGAGTTATGATTGAAGAACTGTTTAGGTTGGAAGAATGTTATTGGGAACATTGGTGTTGTCATTTGTTGTTTCTTGACTTGAAAGATATACCAACTAATTAACGATATCACATGATTAATCATGTAAGTTGGTCTGAGCTGAGTTTTATTGAAGCTTTGCAAAAAAACTTCTTCAACAACTAAGTGGCCTCGTTCAATAATGATGAGTAGGAGATTTTTGTACTTTTTGCTAATGATGATTGGCAAGTCTTTAATTGGTTAGAGCTCAACCAAAAGCATATATGTCATTTTCTTATTGGTTAACCATGGTGGCGATTAGGGGCTTTATGCAAACTGATACCACAATTGTAATGCCTAACCTTAATCTGAAATTTTTATGCGGAAGCAAGCCCCAAGGGGCTCTTACGGATTAGGTCATGAGACCAATTAAGCATCACCGACGTTGGGTCAAAGACCCAACCAACCTACTACACATTATGGAAAGCCTAGTCATTCATTTAGCCATAAGCAAGAGTCAAGAGTGGATTTAAACCTCCCAACGACAAGTCCCTTCACTGGCTCACATTCCCAGGGTCCGAACATCACCGGTCCAATGCCATGCCGCAGCTCAAATTGAATCAACTCCATCCCTCTCACTGCAGCCCGAGTACTTGTGCGCCCATAGCGGCCGCACCCGTCCTCCAAACCATCAAGCCCTTATTGACCCGACAGTCAAGGGTCAACAACTAGTAAGAGTCAGTAAGGTGTGCTAACGCAGGCTATGTTGCACCTTGTCTCCGCCCTTGTCCAGACTCAACCCATGCCGAGCCGTAAGACAACTCTAATGTGCAATGCCCCTTGCACCGTTCATGGCAGGAGTCAAACTAACGGGACAATTCATAGTTGCTTCGTGCCTGTGGTCATACAGGCACTCGCAACCAAAGGCCAACATTGAGCACAATGTGCTCATGCTACTAGAGTCGCCACCAAGCCATCCTGTCAGCGTGTGTGCTCGAAGGCATGTTCGCCCTCATCAGGCCCGGACAGATGTCCTCCATGACACCCGTTAACTCGACCCTCGTTCAAGTCACACTAACGCAACTCCAACACGACTAGGACAACCTCTAGTTGCTTCGTGCCTGTGGTCACACTAGCACTCACAACCTGAGGGATAACACTAAGCACAACGTGCTCATGCTATTGGAGTCGCTACCAAAAAAACACCACAACTATGTTTATCCCTCAAATTTCACTGCAACAAAAAAAAAACTCTTCAATGGGTTGATTATAAATGTCTAATTAACAACTTAGGAGCTACCCAAAAAACAAACCTGGCCGTCATAGCAACATAAATCAGTTACAGATCAATCCCTCAGCCAACTTATACGCGCTATATGTTAAAGATATTTGCCTATACGTTATAGATATCAACTATAGTAACTAGTTTGTTCCTACTCTCATATGTTCTTTTAGCACAAGGTTTCATCTAAAGCTTTTCGCCCTATAAACAACGATATAAGAATTAGGTTTTAGAAAAGACCAAGAAATTCAATTTATAAAGATATATACAGAAAAAAATATAATCAATGATATATAGAGCATAAAACTAGTTAATAAAATAAGCTAACTGAAATATCATAACCGGGCCTAGACCTGGCAATTTGATCCAACCAAAACCCAACCCGAACCCAACCCATACTTTTACGGGTTAGGGTCTTGATTATTGACCCATCTATTTTTTGGGTTGGGTTAGGGTAAGAAATTAATTTTGTGGTTGAGTTAGGGTAGAGATCTTAACCCATGACCCAACCCGAAACCCGAAAATATATTTGTTAATAATAAAAAATAAAAATATTAATTCACACACACATATATATATAGTTGGACTATCCCACCTTTAATAATATCACATAATCATAACAAAACAAACGACCCAACCAGCTGCATATCAAACAAGGGCACAACCAGACTGTAACATAATGTTGAAAACCCAAATGCTCTCATCTTGCAGACTCACATCCATATTTCTTCTCTATGTTGTTGTTCAATGTCTATGTCACTCTTCATCTCTGCCCAAGGTTTGTTTTTTTATTCTCACTGCCATAGTTGTTCTTGAGAACATATGTATGTTCAAATTATCTAGAATAATGAACAAAAGTAGTGATATGTATTTTTTGTAAGTAGAATCTTGATTATAGACCTCTTAATGAATTCTGAAACCAACATTGCGGATAGCGTGCTGCATAAAAGTTCCTCAACTGTTGGTAACGATTAAATGATTGTGATTGTACTTTTCTCAGGCATGAGCACTTAATTTAAACAGGTGTAATTATTTTAAAACTATCAGTCATAGTTTGAGCTTTGAGCTCTCAGTTTAGAAATTATTTCTAACTTTAGAAGATTTGTCTTTAGTATATTTCTTTAATGCATAATGAAGATTTTCATTTTCGTTCCTCTTTTTATTAAGGGCACACTAGGATCATGTGCATATCTAGATAGGATTTCTCCCCAACAATGGTAAAGCTTTAGACTCAGATTGATAATGTAACTTATTGAAAAAGTACGTGTTATTCTATTCATGGGAATTGGTGCAGTAGTTTTTACATTCTTTGCATAACATGAAATTCGTTTCAAAGTTGGGTCATCAAGCAAGATTTATTTCTCTTCCTTTTGTTTCATCTAATTAGTGTTCCACTAGCACTGGAAGTTTTTTGAATTTTTTTATTTATTAATTTCTACTCCTAATCCATCTAAATTATTGTATGCTTTAAAAATGTGTTGGGAGGGATTGGGTAGGGTTGAAGGATTTTAAACAGGTTGGGTTAGGGTCATGATTTTCTGACCCATCGATTTTTTGGTTGGGTTGATGGTAATTTAAATGGATTGGGTTAGGATTGATATCAACCCGACCAGCAACCCAAATTGACATATCAACCGACCCACCGACCCAAATGTCAGTCTACCGGGCCATCTACTTTGATAATATAAAATTCCTCTGTTTCTTTATTTAGGGCCAGGGTAATCCTTATCCCCGAAACACCATACCCCACAGCTTAGAGCAATCATAATTAAAAGAACCAATTGGACTTAGACATATCTGGCTTTGCTTTTCCTAAGGGAAATAATATAAAAATTGATATAGCACGCTCAAGTCTTATATGTATAGATTGATAGCACAAAATGACAACTGTACATTAATTAATCGGGTAAGAAAATACCCAACCCTATCTGATCAGCTTCCTCTGCTACTCTGCACCGCCTAATTTATGATCGATAGCATCTTATTCAAACTATCACGTTATAACTTCAACACAACGCCGCTCATTATTTTCTACAAGCAAAATTTTATGATACAAGCACTCCATCATGTGTCTTACAGACCCTTTTAAGAGTTGAAATCAGCTCTCACATAAATTTGGAAGCACAGGATAAATAAAACAAAGGCACAGATTTACAGCAGGAATATCAATTCCATGGACAAAGACAAACTTGTACAATTTACCAAAAGGTATCCTACAGCAAGATATCTCAAATGGTGAAACCTAAAAACCAGTTAGAAGTGCTTACATGTCGGAAGTAGATTAACAGCTTTAAAACTACTACTTTGACCAACAGAAGAACCCTTCAATATGTACGAAGAAGCAAACAGACATACAACTTTCAAACATCACGTTTCTTATTAGTTTTATCTCCTTTTTACACCTCCTCGGAACCACTGTGTTCACCATTCTTCAGTATGCTTCGTTTGCAAAGAGGGCAAGTGGCATTAATGTGCAGCCACCGGTCTATGCACACACCATGGAAATGATGATGGCAAGGCAGCTCACGCAATATTGACCCATCATCGTAAGAATCTAAACAAATAATACATTCCTGCAAATGGGTAGAAACAGACAATCACAAACAGATGAGTAATATAGAATTGCTTAAAAAGTTTGCTTCTATATACTTTACGTATAGTTTAGAAGGCCAAGGCTTACTGCATCCTCTGCTGAAAGCACACGCTCAGTTGGGGGATCACTGTCACATTCAGTCATTATCCCCCCAAACGATTCCTGAATCTCACCGCTCTGCTTCTCAAAGTCACCAATTCTTCTAAAAGTGAACTTAGGTAGTCGTTCAATGTCTTCCTTACTAGCTCCCTCCTGGATTGCAATAGTTTCATCAGAAACCACATCTTGTACAAACAAGTTAAATGTATAAACCACCATGTAACTAGATAAAAAGAAGTCAGCCACTTGGAAGTCATGACTGTACGAGTTGTGTACCTGATCTGCCACAGCATAAAGTATTGCAATTATACAAGGGAGGCAGCAGCAAACAGCTATACCAATCAAGGAGGCCACAACAACACAGATGACAACAAAGAACACATCAAAGGCCAAGAATGCAATGCAAAGCCTGTTATAGAAATAGAACCATGTAAATACAACACTGAATTTGGGGATCCATATGGAAAAAGACAAAAGTTAAAGTGAGTGAGGAAAACAAACCAGTAAAGATAAGGAGCATCATCCG
Organism: Limonium bicolor; assembly: GCA_023374045.1. NCBI lineage: Eukaryota > Viridiplantae > Streptophyta > Magnoliopsida > Caryophyllales > Plumbaginaceae > Limonium > Limonium bicolor. The sequence goes on along the minus strand of CM041776.1, from coordinate 308,902,411 downwards.
CTAAACCATTTCCACCGGAAGATACCCAGTAAAACCCAATTATCCACCAAATGAATGAGAACATAGTGTTTGCGGATTCCAAGTGCTTTGCCACGCTGTCCAAGATTCAAACACAATATATCACAGCATGTGCAAGTTAGTAAGTTAATCATACTGATTCCTTACAAAAAAAAAAAAAACATCAACCCACCAGAATGTTATAGCACAAACCAAACTCATCCAACAATTCATTGACCTATCGTCTCCAAGATAGATGGGAAACAGACATATCTAAGGCTAGAGCTTTACTATCTTCAACCAAACAGAAAATGAGAATGCCCTATTGCCTACATTTCATCAATACAGCAAGAGATATTTGAGATGAACTGAAGAGCTCTCAGGACAATGAGCCTAAAACATGAACGGAGGTTCGAAACCTAGATAGATCAACATCTCAACTGCAGATGGTCACTAAGAAAGCTGAACAACCCAGTATGTTCCAGAGCGAATCAATGAAAAAGAAGCTAAGATTAGATGCCAACAGTGGGTTAAGTTGCAAAAAAAAAGGACTCTTGACAAATTCATACTGTTCTCTTCAGTTTCATACTCGTTTCCATACTAAAGTGAACCCATCCTTGCCCCCATCATCCAGATCCAGCTTCAAACCATGAATGCACAAAAAGAATAATAATCTCACCCAGCTATAAATCAATCAATAATTTTATAAGCAAGATATGGGACGTCTCCTTTGAAGCGTTTCACCATACTGTTCAGCAATTCCCAATTCCTACAAGCTAATGAATACAAATATTCTGTTACGATACAGTTTGTTTCTTGAGAGTTTGGTGAGGGTTATGATCATGTGTAACGGTATGCCTTTGGCTATCTTTGAATCAAAGCCCGGTGCCCCCATTCACTGATAAAAAGTAACGTATATCCTAGCAATATTTTCATCTCTACCAGCTCAATCTGACAATTTTCCTGATACCAACAACAAAAAACAACTACAGCTCGGACAACACAGGTCATACTGTCCTTGCCAGGCTCAAATTTCACTTTTCCTAAGCACCCTATCTAGTTATCACAAGATATCTCAAGCTTCAATTCTATGAATCAGATCACAATACACACAACTACCAAACAACACCATTTCCTCAACATAATCGTCATAAATAAGATACTAGATCTTTACCTGGTATTGTCCTCCTCGTCTCGCTGCTCCGGAGCACGATACGGTACCAAATCAGCCTGAACACTCCCGGACGATGAGCTTGAACTAGAACTTCTCGAAAACGTCACCTCATTTGGACTCGAACCCTGACTAAAAACCCCACCGCTCCCAACATACGGCCGAGCCGCAAGCCTCAGCTCCTGCCTCCTCCTGTACTCGATACACACACAGACCATATGAAGAACACACTGGACCACATACCCGATAATCCACAACCTGAGCGGCACCGACGTCGTTTCCTCCCTGCTGATAAGAAGGTCAACGGCGGCTGCAACCACAAACAGGGTGTTCCAGATCAAGTCCAGGTAAACGATGGGACGTGAGTATGCCCAATCGTTCTGCCTCTCCTCGATCTGCTCCGCTGCCGCCTCCCTAACCCGGAAAGGCTGGTCTCGCATCATCCCCCGTCGGCTGCTGCTTGCGCGCCTGAGCATCCGGGCAGCGCTGCGCAGGCTTGGACCTCTACGTGAGAACCCGCTTCTACCCGGACTCCCTCCATTGCTGCGGTCCGGGGCGTGGGGGGATTGGTCGGGAGTGTGGAGAAGAGGCGAGGTGTCGACACCCCCCGTGGGGACATCATTTTGAGAACGGGACATGGGTAAAGAAGAGGAGAAAATAGGGGTTGGAATATACGTTAGGGATTCTAGATTTAGACGTGTCTATAATTCCATAGAAGAAAAGGGTTTGGTGGATTGATAAGGGTGGCTCGGAGAGGAGTGTTATGAGTCTAAATCTCCGGATTTCGGGATCAGAATCAGAAGAAATAGAAGATGAAGAAGGGTAGATGGCGAGGTGGTAGAAATAAAACGTCGACAAAACGGGCACCGAGTGGAGAGTCAAACTAGATGTTGCCTGGAAGACCTCTCTTCTCTCATTTATTCATTCTTGAGTTCTTAAAGAACAATTGGAAACTTATTTTCGAAAATTAAACAATTGGAAACTGAAATAATTTTACTTTATACTGGTTCTCTGAGAACCTATACAAGAGACTTAAAAAAAAGAAATTATATAATTTAACCCAATAAACCATACGGAGGGATTTTATATTTCATAATTAAGTAGTATTTTAAGGTACAATATAGAGTGCAATTTTAAATCTAGTTTATAAAGTCTCTCAAACTTATCATCAGTACATTCTCAACCGAGCTATGTTTCACTCATACTAATATTATATACTCTACAATTGACCATCATATTTTTACTTCAATATTTAATATTGTATATAAAATAAAATAATTAAAAATTAAACTTTATATATGATTTCTGATCTATATATTAAAATTTTGTTTCTTGAAACAATTATATATTATATATTTAATATTGAAATGAAAAACATATAATAAAACAAACAGAACTGTCAATTCATGACAGAGGAGTATCATATTTCATATAATTACTAATATTTAAACATCCAATAGAGTGGAGACTCTACATCTAGCTTACAGTGTCTGCACTTCGTTATGAACCGAGCTATCGAGTTAGGGCATCCACAATGGTGTGGATTCCACTCATATTTGTCAGTAAGAAATTAAAAAAAGATCTATAGTGTGTAGAATCCAAACCATTTCTCTTTATTGTTCTTATTCAAGTAATGTACGGAAAAGTAAATTCATTGGCGTTTCTCTGTATGTTTGACATATCGTTAATAATATCTTCGTTTAGGATGATTTTGTTCAAAAAAATCTGTCCTATAGTCTTTTGACACACTATTCAATTTTACCCCTACTATTCAATATAATTATTATCTGGAAAAGTAAAAAGTAAGCATACGTCATTGTCCTACTTTTCTAAGTGTGCAAATTTTAAAAGGACAGTATTTATAAATAAAAAAATATTTACTGCTCTCCAAATAGTTTTACGATTCTCATTCAACTACATCTCATTAAATATACTAATACATTAAACATAATAGTGGGAGGAGTGAGAAGGTAGATGAACAAATAATACCCTTAAATGGACTCAAATAATATTTGTCATATACTTTGTTACAGACGTATAGATATGATATGATATATATATATATATACATACAAGATTATCTTCCCTCCTTCATCCTTGCTTTTTTGAATACCAACATTTTGTTGGGAAATGAAATATTTTCTCTTTTTCTAATGATGGTTAGGAAACTATACACTACTAAAAAAACACGGTTTTTGCGACGGAACAAATCCGTCGCTAGTCCGTCGCTAAAACGGATTAGCGACGGATTTGTTCCGTCGCAAAAAACATCGTCGCTAATCAGGTTTGCGATGAATGTTTAATCCGTCGCTAATTAGCGACGGATTGGCGAAGATAATTCCGTCGCTAAATTAATGCATAGCGACGAATTAGAATAGGGTTTGTGCTTTCACGGTTTAGCGACGGATATTCCGTCGCTAACTTGTTTTTTTTTTCAAACAGAATATTCTTTTTAATTTGTTCTCACCTACAATAATTTCACCTGTAACAATAATCAACTGCAACATTTTATTCACCTATATATTAAGCAATAAATTTCACCTGTTCAAAATAATTGAAAATAAACTATTTTGTACTAACCAAATTCAAAATAATTTTTAAATTCGTACAATTAGCATTTCAAACAACTGAAAATAAAACTTAATGTTGCAATGTCACTCAAACCATAACAATCTATCTAATGTCCGTACTCCCACCCATGACCATCCCCAGCACGATACCCCAACTGATCACCGGAGCCACCACCTGAGCCACCACCACCAGAACCACCACCAGAGCCACCACACGGACCCCATCCTGGCAGACTAGGAGTCTGAGAGGGAAACATCTGAGAGATCTGCTCTCGTATCATAGCCTGCATCTCTCCTGACGTAGCTCCTGACGGATGCTCTCCCTCTCAGTCTCGCGGATCTTGTCAAGCACATTTCGCTCAATGTTTGACTGCATCGACTAAATCATACTCTGATCGTAGCCGGTATCACTTGAGTGTTGCCAGAGGTGTGAAATGAGTCAGGGAAATAGACAGGTGCTAACTCGCCCACACCGTAGACCCTCTGCTTTCGTGATTCCCTTTGACAGCCTTGTAGAATAATGGTTGGGGTCAGTGGGTGTCCCTTGGGCTGATGGATCATCTGGGTTCACTGCCTCTTGAGTTGACGCTCAACAAGATGCTCATATTCATACTATGTAATGGCAAAACAAAGATAAATGAAGTTATTCATTATTCAATAAAATTAAAATGTATTACAAACATTTATGCAGAATAGATATATAAAACACTTACAGCAATGTCCTCCACCTTCGCACATACTGGCACACTATTACCATGCTCATCCTTGGTCGAATGTGTGTGAATAAACAGTGTGTAAGCATCAGGCTCCACACCTGTTTTTTCAGTCTAAAAAAAATGCTTATAAGATATAAAATACAAATTCTACGCAAAATTTGACATAACCTCCCCTGTTTTATACATTTTGCCCACATATTAAACAGACAGAAAACAATAATAGTTCACAGTTCATAGTCCACAAACACATTGACATCCATAATCATACCGTAGTCTCACCCATATTCATATTTCCTAAGCATATCTTTAGGTAAATGTAAAACAACACTATCAAAAAAACTTACCAAGACCTTCTTATGCCCCTTCATGTGCGTGATCCGCAAGCATGGGTGGAGATACCGCCACCAGGTGTGTGCTCACTCCTTCTGTTTCTGGAGTTGATTTGGCTTTTTGCTTTGTAATCTTCGGTCTGCCATTGTCTCTGCCACTCGTCCCATATATCATCTCTGACTTCCTCTTAGTTCTCCCTGTCTTCATCTTGTATAGTGTGTCGGAATATCTATGTCTACCTTTATCACAAAAAATCTCATACACCCGTGTCTCAAATCGAGGATCCCAACGAAAGTGCTTCTGTATATATATTAACAAAGTGGTTTAAGTGCAAAAAAAAACAAACATCATACACACATTGGTAAAATATGAATGGTTACATACCTTAAACTCCTCAAAAAAAAAACGATGACCATCCGGACCCAGTGACTCCCAGTTATAGCCATGGGCAAACCATCTTGTCTCGAAACAGGGGAGTATTCCACGATTGACTACATTACTAGGCTCCAAATCCCTGTAGTTTCAAAGACAAATGACAAGTAATTAACAATGGTTGGTAAACAAGCTTTATTAAAACAATATCAAGTTGTATAATCACATAAGTGTACTTACCTGCCGTCGATGGTGATGAAGGTGCGACGATCAACAACCCCAGTAGCTTGTGACGAGCTTGAGCTACGCGGTGTGTCCGCAGGTGAAGGTGAAGCAGTATCGGTAGGTGTCTCAGCCGGTGTGTGGGCAGGTGGAGTGTAGTGTGCTGAACATCCTGAGAAGCAGGGACTAAAGTGGAGCCCTGATGAGCATGCGGATGAGTGTCAAAGTACGGGGTCCCTATCGGTGCTCGTCTTGAGACAGTGTGAGAACGAGCAAGTTGGAGCACCAGAATGAGACCCCTCGCCCGATCCTGCATCATCTGCAGCTTGCTGAGAATCTCTCGCTGCAGATGATGAACTACCCCTACCAAGCATTCTCATGAACGACCACCCGGATTTAAAGAAACCTCTACCACCTGTCATCACTGTGAACAACCAAAAACAAGCGTATAGATTTATAAGATGTAATCAAATAATATTATAAAAAATGGACAAGTCAATAATATATATGTTCTCATACATCGTAGTTGTTGTCTAGTGTCAATTTATTCATCAATGTTGTCATCTGGTATGTCCACTAAAACTAAAGTTTCATGTCATCGACTACAGGTGATAACACCATATGATCAACGGTTTCCTCTTGCAGTGGCTGAACCTCTTCCTCATTTGTTGAAGAGTCTGGCATGTCCAAACCACTTCACGCTTTCACCTTTGACACAACCCACAGTCTTTCTTATCTTCTTCTTCGACGGGTATGAGCAATAAATACACCTGAACAGCTTGATTAGCTAGCACAAATGGCTCGTACTTGTTAAACTTCCTGTATGATTAATGTCAACCAGTTTATATCGAGGATGTATTTGTACTCTCTCTTTTCCGGATCAAACCAGTGACAATTAAACACTACAACTTTCTTGACCGGCAAAGCGGGATACTCTAGTTCAATAATCTCCTTCAGCACCCCATAATAATCATACTCCGAATCAGCATAGTTTGTCCCAGAAATGCAAACACCACAGTTATATGTTGTTCGTTCTTGTGAATAAGATTCTGTATGAAATTTGTATCCATTTACATAGAAACCCGAGTAGGAAACTGCCATGTTCAATGGACCTTGTGCCAAACTACAAAACAAATTTGTTCGGTGTGGAAACAACATTTGACTGTAACATAACAAGTTAGTGTCAATGTGCATAATCATGTATATAATGATGTAGTCAAATTGTACTTAAACCCTCACATGTGAACGAAACCAAAGTGGAAAATCCTTTTCCATCTTAAGGTTTATAGTCTGCGCATTCAGTTGGTTCCGCTTGCCGTAGCTGACTCTCGTACATTCTACGACATATACAAGTGCAAGAGTCAACACAATTATGAATATTATGTAAACCAATGAATATATTCGATATAAGTTTCTTACTCAAAGTAAGGCTCCATTTCTGCACAATTCAGAAGAACATATGACTGAGCAGCATCTAACTCATGGCCTGTCAACAATCTTCTAGTTCCTTTGCCAATTGGTTTCCCCAACGTTTTGAAAACAGACAATCTTTCTGGGTCTTCGTCAACGTCTTCCACAATCACCTCATTTCTACCAAGCTTGTAAGGGTATGCTGGTCCGTCATCAACGAAATAAAACTTTATAAATTTAGTGATCTCTTCCAAAAGGTATCCGTTACGAATCGACCCCTCAACCTTGTGTTATTTATGATGAACTTTTTTAATTTGCCCAAGTACCTGTATCGTAGTTATGTATCGACCAATTACATCAACTACATTGAAAACACTATATAACAATATAAAATATCTTTGTTCAGTTGACCTATAATTTACCTCTCAAACGGATACATCCATTGTACTGCACTGGACCACATAAACTCGCTTCAAATGCAAGATGGATGGGGAGATGTTCCATTGAGTCAAAAAAGCTCGGTGGAAAGATTTTTTCCAATTTGCACAAGATTTCCGGAATTTGACCATTCAACCTTTGCATATTAGATTCTGAAATTGACGTGCATGTCAACTCCTTGAAAAAAAGACATAACTCAGTAATTGGCTCCCACACCTTTTGATCAAGTAGATGTCGAAAAGCTATGGGCATCAACCTTTGCAAGAAAACATGACAGTCATGACTTTCATCCCAAACATTTTCCTATTGGCCATGTCAACACACCTCCCAATGTTGGATGCAAATCCGTCAGGGAGCTTATATTTTTTACCCATTCACACAAGATCCGAATACTGTCCCTGTCCATGACATTTTTGCCTTTGGAAACGTGTTTAAAGATATATCTGGTGTCAACTCTGGACGATGACAATAATCATTCAACTCTAGGCGTGAGTTAAATGTGTCTTTTGTCTTGTCCTTCACATTGAGAACTGTGTTGAATATGTTCTCAAACGCATTTTTCTCACAATGCATCACATCAAGAATATGTCTGATCAACAAATCTTTCCAATATGGTAGATCCCAAAAAATGCTTTTTTGCTCCATCCACTTGTTTTAGCAATTTGAGCATTTATTTCAGCCGAACCAACTTCAGTGACCTTCATTAAGCCCAATCGGTTCAGCTCTGTCAGTATTTGATCACCAGTTTTAAAAGGTGGGGCAAAATTTGGTCTCTTTGTGCCCTTTCCGAAATGATTTTTTATTAGCACGAAACTTGTGATCGCAGAAAGAAAGAAATTTTCTGGAGTTGTCGTACCAAGACTGCTTCTTGCTACAACGTAGTGTGAATGCATCACTATCTGTAGCACAATGGGGGCACGCCAGTCGACCAGCAGTTCTCCAACCTGATAACATTGCGTATGCTGGAAAGTCATTTATAGTCCAAATCAACGCCGCTCGCATTCAAAATTTTTCTTCTTAGACACATCATATGTTGTGACTCCTGCCCACAACTCCTGTAACTCAGCTATGAGAGGCTGCAAAAACACATCAATTTTTCCTTTAGGATTTTTAGGCCCAGGAACAAGAATTGTAAGAAAGAAGAACTCATCTTTCATACACATCCCAGGCGGTAAATTGTAAGGTGTAAGAACAACTGGCCAGCAAGAGTATTGTCTTCCAGAGCTGTTGTAAATGGTTGAAAACCATCAGTGCATAACCCAAGTCTGACATTTCTAGAATCCAAAGCAAAATCAGTATGAATTTCGTCAAAGTGCTTCCAAGCTTTTGAGTCAGATGGATGACACATATTGTCATCTTCCATCTTGTGCTCAGCGTGCCATCTCATATCTGTAGCCGTTGCAGGAGAAGCGTTATAGCCTCTTCAGCCTTGGAATGAGGGGAAAATACTGCATCTTCTTGTTGGTACTTTACTTTTCTCCTCTTTGCACCCTCTTTGACGGGCTTGTATCTAGGGCAAGCACAAAACTTACAAACTTCAAGATTTTATCTTCTCCCCAAAAAATCATACAATGATCCGAAACAATCAATTTCTTCATAGGGTAAACCTAGACCACACATGATTTATTTGCTTCATAAAAGTTGTTTGGAATGTCATTGTTCTCAGGCCAAAGATCGTGGTAAGTTTTGCAGACTCGATCAATCAATCCCTGGGGTGCTTGGTAGTCATTCTAATAGACATCAATTCAGCTGTGATAGATAACACGCTATGAGTGCCATTGAATAACTTCTTCTAGAAGATTCCATTAACTCAAAGAATTTCTTAGCTTCTGGATTGGGAGCATCCTCTAGTTCCTCCTCAACCTCCGGCATTAAAGTAGATGTATCCCCTAATTCTTCTGGAACATCACCAACAGCATGAGCAATCATTTGCTCCATCATTTCAACATTTGTACCTCACGTGGCGTTGTGGTACTCGTAGTGAGATTAACTTGTAGGGGTGTGTTATCTTCCCATGAAATATCCAATCAAAGTGACCATACAAAAACCTTTCTTAGCTAAATGGAGCTAACGACAGCAGGCTCGAGGTACTGTCTGTTTCTGCACCTTTTCATGTCGCAGGACACTTAATTTTACCGTTTTCCATACATTCAGGGTGTTGTAGTGCGAATGAGACAAACTCTTCCATCTTCCTCAGCCATTGGGTAGAGATTCTACCCCTCAAAGGTTCTCTCACATATCACACCCTATCGGGTCTCATACCTATACTAATCAAACACTACTTTAGTTAATACTAATAAAACACTACTTTAGTTAATACTAATAAAACACTACTTTAGTTAATACTAATAAAACACTACTTTAGTTAATTATACAGTTAAATTATCAACTTGATTGATTTTATAACTTAATTATAGATTTAAATTATCATAACTTTCCCAATTCCAGAAGCACCACCAGTTACCAAAGCTGAGAAGTCGGGAGGTGATGACGAGGTCTCATACCTATCGGGTTGATGACGATCACATTTATCAATCGAAGATAGATGGTGGTGGTGTCCGGTGTGTGCGGTGGTGGTAGTGGGTGCCGTGCCATGCGACTACGCCAGAGGGAGGAGACCAACCGAATATAAAATATGGTGATTATCAACACTACTTTAGTTCAAACTAATAAAATTTTAAAAAATTCGACATAGTCTCCCCTATTTGTATACTAACAATTTTTGATATACCCATGCCATTTGGAACTAAAATTTGTAAAACTATCCATAAAAGTAAGAATTGACAACTGAAATTAACTAATACAAACTATATAATCATTAATTAGTTCTAACAACACAATTTTGCAAGCACACAACACTGAATTTTGATATACCCATGCCATTTTCGGTTATATATATATGTAACACTAAATTAGTGAAAAATTAAACAAAAATGCAAAATTAGCAACTATAATACTCACAAACCAACAACACACCAATAACCACCAGTTCATAGCACCAATTAACAACAATAACCCACAAATTTACAAATTTTAACAAAATTTTCGTAACCCTAGAATTGGCTGAAACTAACCAAATTTGCCGCAGTGAAGTTGCAGGAGTATGAAGAGGTTGTCTGGGACATTTCGGTGGCCGGAAAACTAGCTAATGATGGCGACGGAGCTTGAATCTGGCCGGAATGGTAGTCTGGTGCGCGCAGGAGAGGAGAGGAGGGAGAGGAGAGGGGGGAGAGGAGAGATATCGCGCAGGGAAGAAGAAGAAGATCGCGTTGAAGATTTGTAACAGAAGTTACCCTCCCAACTCAACTGTCCCACGTGATGTATAGTGGTTCGGAAAACAATCCGGCGGCTAAGTCCACTTCTAGAAGAGCTATTTATCATCCTTTGGTTTACAACATTAGAGAGCTTTGGGGTGTGAGCTCCCTTTTCTAACTTGAGTCCCTTACAAATGTGCCCCTACTCCTTTATAGACTTTCTATCACTAAGTTTACCCTTTGCCCCCTTACATGTGGTGGTGTTACATAAACATAACTATCAGTCCTTTTACGGGTCTCCGGACTGAAATACTGCTTCCGCCTTGGACTAACTCTTCCGGACCGTCACTTTACCGATAATCCCTCCGGTAGTAGTGGCTTCCATCGATAGGCCATCCGACAATTGGCCTCCGGTAGACTCTCTTGGTAGATCCTTCCGCATCGGGGCCTTTCGGGGTAGCAGGCCTTCCGACAATTGGTCTCCGATATAGAGGTGGCAGTTCGGGTCAATCGGTTCGGGTTCGGTTCGGTTCGGTTAGGTTCGGGTTGATTTTCAAATCGTTCAATATTTGGTTCGTGTTCGGATCGGTTGAATCGGTTGAATTCGGTGTGTTCGGGTTGAGTTCGGTTGTTAAAAGTTCGGTCAGTCAGTTTGGATCGGTTTTGGATGATTTTCGGTTTGGATGACTTTCGGTTAGGGTGACTTCGGTCGGGTAACTTACGGTTGGGTTAGCCTTTGGTTCATTCGGTTTTTTCGGGTTATGGGTCAAATTCGGGTCAATTATTCGGTTAAATTCGGTTGCCATTACAGAATCCGCAACTCAATCATCATGATATGCAAATTGACTTCAATCAATCTCAATACGTATAAATGTAATAAAAGATTAATTTAAACAAATAATTATAATTTACATCATGTTATACTTTAGCAACTAACTCTAAAACTTATCATAATTATTTATGTAGCTTTAGATTATTTAATAGTTCATTATTTTGAGAGGAGTATATATAAGGTATGTTTGGTGGATAATTATTAAAATTGTATCAAAGTGTAGTAACTTTTATTTTCAATCTATTAATAGTTAGCGAATGGAATTAGTTAATAAGTTTTGATGACTTTTTTTTACAGTATTTAAAAACTGTTAATGATGAATAACCATTCAGAAGCATGAGAATTTTGCTACATAGGTAAAAACCTTCAAGTATATTAAACATTTATGCTAAATTGCTAATGAGGGAGAATTATTCACAAGATTGGATAAAGGCTTGAAAAATTCTAATTAATAAAAACACCTTCAATATATGAATAATCAATACAATAATGATATGAATTAGTGAATAAATTTGAGTCTAAATATACAAACATTTTGGTTCTTACCAATCTATCATTGATGAGTAACGCATTATCATTAATTTCATATTAGGTTGCGATTAATGAAAATGCATGATAATTAATTACTTAAAATTTTATAGTGCAAAATATTTGTGGTATATTTAAAATAATTTCTCGTGTATATAAGTTTTTTAATACTTGTTTATAGGTACGCCACTTACTAAGTAATGATTAATTGTAAAAGTATTGTGGGGGTATTATTTACTGTTGTATGATACAAATGTAAATACTGATTTGTATTTAAACTAATATTGGGTTATAAACATTCTGTTTTATTCTCATTGTCTCCTATAATTAATTAAATATATTCTTTCGAGTCACATCGGATATATTAGTTTGGGTCACACTGGTTTCGGTTCGGGTTCGGTTCGGTTGGTTTTCGGTTGATTTCGGTTCGGGTCACTTCGGTTTCGGGTCATCGTCGGGTTATGGGTGACTTCGGTTCGGTTGATTTGGTTCGGATGACTTGGTTCGGATGATTGTGGATTGTGGTTACTTTCGGTTTTACAATAATACGGTTCGGTTTGGTCCGGGTCGGTTTATTTCGGATTTCGGGTCATTTTTTCAAGTTATAGTTTTCGGTTGAGATTCGGATTCGGATCGGATTGGTTCGGTTCGGTTTTTCGGGTCGGGTTACTTTTGCCAGGTCTACTCCGATAGTAGTCCTTCCGCTAGCAGGCCTTCGGTAGACACTTTACCTTCCGCATGGTATATTTCATACCATACATCAGTCCCACAAGTTCTACTTTTAGCACTAAAAAGTGGAACTTATAAAAAGAAGATAAAATTTACACTTTGTACTTTTTTCTTTTCTAATATATCTCCTAGTCCCACAAGTTTTTTTCTTTTGCCTAAAAAAGGAAATGAACTTACAAACTTTAGCCTACATGAGAGCTTGTCTTCCGGAAACAAAGAAGTCCCACGTGTTCGGGGGCGATGAAGTCCCACTTGTTCTCCTGAGAAAGGGTCTCCGCTCCTTGAACGTGCCATAATAAGAAATCCAAAGATCTGGAATTCCGAAGGGCCATAATAATCCCAGAAGGCCATAATAATTCCAAAAGACCATAATCCCAGAAGACCAGAATAATCTCAAGAAGACCATAATAATCTCAAGAAGTCCGAGATAATAATAATAATGGGATATTACTTCATAATCAGATTGCTGCTTGAGCCACTTTATTCCTTGGACCTGCATATCTAATTTTAACAGATTAAAAGATACTCGTCTTTTGGGGTACCCGGAGCGACCGGACTTCCCAAAAGTTTTTTTTTGTTGTTAGTTAGAGCATATTAATCACGGGGATAAAAAAACCTAAATATACAGCCTATAGGTTGCTTAGAGCAGCCTTTCTAAGTACATGGATAGCACAAGTCTGAGCTGAACAAAAGGAATTCCTAAAAATTCTATTGCTTCCCAAAAGTTGGAGATTCTTATAATGAAGAATTTAGACTGCTCTTTTGTTTTTTTTTTTTTTGCCAAGATCTCTTTGGTAACCCCTTAGTTACACTTTTGCGTTCACACTCTACCACTGTACACATGGTGAGATCGTCGATTTAACACTCTACCGACTTTGAGCCGGTGAGATCGTCGGATTAACACTCTACTGGCAGGACGCTGACAGTGAGATCGTCGGATGAATTACACTACCATCGTTGATGGTAGATCGTCGGATACAAAACACTCTACCATGGCCAATGGTGAGGTCGTCGGATACATTCTTTTTCTTCCTTTTCTTTTCTCAAGACTCGCTGGTCTTGGTTTTAAGTAAATCAGACAATAATCAGAAACTGTTTTAAAATCTTTCTTTTTTGAAAACTAGAGGGTGATCAATCCTCTAGAGAAAGTTTCGCAAACTTCCAGCGCGGTAAAAGAATATTCACAATGAAATATCAAAAGTTGGTACCTCTTTTTTACCGGTGTGATAATATTAACGGTAGGACGTCAGATTGCTCCCAGGGCCAACCAGATTTTCCACGGTAACCAATTATATTCCTCCGGAGGTAGCTTTTCCTCATCGGAGACTAGCTTTCAGCTTTCGACCCTTTGCGAGAATTCTCCGCTACATCTGGGTTGGTCAAGGCAGCTGAAACTTTTGTCTGATGGCTGAAGCAAAGATTGTGTCCGGACCTTTGTGAAATTGTTGAAGCTTCCCATTAAAAAATCTCTATCGGTGAGGGTACCAAAGTGCCACTGGTGAAGATATCAAAATTCCTACCGGAGGGGATTTCTAAATTTCTACCGGAGAGGATGTCCAACATTTCTAAATTTTTGTTTCTCATCAGAAATCTCTTCCGGAGAGGATGTCCAACATTTCTACCAATTGTGTCACATCCATTCTTTGTGTCCCAGCTTCTACCGAACTGCTGCAAAACTCTGCGGTGCACTCCTTAGTGATACCCCTCCGTAGGACTCTTTTGGTAGCCGACTTGAGTGACAACGGTAGCCTGATATTACCGGAAGTTGGTCATTAGTTGAAACTTCTATGTCTCCAGATCTTTGTCCGTTTCCTATTTTGCAGAGGCTACTGGGCTCCCACGGACAGTATCAAAAGGAATACGGAAGAGATGGGTTCGGCAAACAGATTCTTCACTACTGGTGTCGAGTCTACCAGGGCAGCCCTCAGCGTTTGCTGTAGTGTCGAAGGTTATCCTATTTAATCGTCGCCTTCTACGGGGGTTGCTCGTAAAACGACAACGGTGGTTATGGACAGATCCTTTCCGGTAGAAATTTCATGCCCTTGAGCACACCAACCTTTGCGCCCAAAATATGGTTCCTTTCGGTAGACTTACTCCGGAGATGAAAAAAAAGTACTACTAACGAGGAGGCGAGAAGATGCTACCGGAGACTACTGGTACTCTCATTGAATTTTTCATGCCTCCGGAACTTCGAGCGGGTGAAGCCTACTGCTGGAAAAGATAACTCCCAGTGGAGGGAAGAAGTTGCTGTCGATGGAGAGAGGTCGGATGGTAACGGCAACTTGTTTAATTCCATATTTCTACGGAGGTAAACCTTGCCAAACACAAACTCTTCCGGCAACAATAGGGAATATGCCCCGGTGGTATACTTCCGTGTTATCCTTTGATTACCCTTGGGAATGCCCTCTTACGCAGCCCTCTTCCGTCAGATTATTTTGTAATGCCTCTACTTTTCCACGGTTCTGCAGCGTACAACTTCTGGACTGCCGTTCCTTCCACAACAACCCTCGGACAGTGTTTTAACCCTGACGAAACTTGGAGGCTCAAGTCTTCACTTAAAAGCTTTAACTGTTGGTAGCTTTTTCATTGGATCCGTGCTTTTTATTTATGCCTTTCCTTTTGAATTCAACGTAGGCTTGGTTTTCCCCTGTGCTGCTTCCCGCATTTTACTTCTCGGAGCCACAAAACTTTCGAGGAGTGACATGGACGTTGTATGCTAGTGTTGACTGTATTGGGCAAATTGGTTTCCCAGAAATTTATCTTCCGAGCCATGTCGGTTTTGTCTGTTGTTCTGAGCTGGCCCTGCGATACCCATTTTTTGTCTGCCGCTTCTCGGATTGGAGTTCCTCGAGTGTATAATCAGTGCATAAGAAAAAACAGAATGGAGCAAATTGTAAGGCGACAACATAAATCAGATTAATCAGCATGTGTTTTTAGTTTATAAATAGCTAGAAGTTTCGCTGTAGTAGTGCTGCATAAATCAACCAGTCTCCAGGGCGGTAATGCCTCTGTCAGTAGATATGGCGATAATTAATTGCCAACTTAGACAGAGTTTATCATGCTTCGTATCTATAGTGCTAATTTTAAATACAAAAGAGACTTACCGTCTATGGCAGGAGTGGATTTCGAACATGACATACCGTGATTTATACCAGCAAACAAAACTGAAGCGACGATAACCTTCAACTATAAACCATTTCTAAACATGTACTAATAGCAGTATAAAGGTAACGTAAATCTCAGTTGAATACTGATCATAAAGTGCAGACAGAGGGACAAGCAACAGTGGGTGAGATGATATCACCTGATGATATCACCGGTGGAGAGATACTACCTGTAGAGAGATTTTACCGGTGGAACCTATCTCTGATAAGAGACATCAAAACAGCAAAGTAAAAATGGCTTCCATTTTCCATCCTGTCCTTGTTCTAGACCATCCAATCGAGGTAGCATAAAACTTTGCAAACTTCAGTCCAAAGCTGACCATATACTAATCTCTTCTCTTCGGTCTTTGTAATTTCGTCGCCCGGGGCTGAATGTAGGTGCTACCCGAGTTTGAACGAAGACATCACCAGTTCCAACTCTTCCTTCGCGTAATATACTTAATTGATTATGAAATGAACATGCTACTCCGGTAACATTCTTTCAGACCTTTGGAGACCAAACTTCTTCACCGGTAGCATTCTTTATTTAATAATCTTCCGGTAACATTCTTCCGGTAATTGAATCGGTCTTCTTGATTCCTGATGGATACGTCTCCGCTGAGGATCCCTCTACCCGATTAAAAATGTTCCTGCGAGGATCTGAGGACAACTTGCCTTTGACTGGCTTCGATATTAATACCGAGATCGGAATATCGATGTCGGTTACGCACATAGGCAGGGCTCGAGCCTTTCTTCTTGATCTCCTTTTATTCTTGACTTGCTTTGAAATTCTCATTCTCCGACTGGACGGGAGAATTTATCCAATCGAAACAAGTTCTCACGCTTGGTTAGTCCTAGGTCGTTCGTTCGATTGCAATCCTCAAGTTGTGTTGCTTTCTTCATCGATCTATCTTCATACGACATTTTACTCTTCACAGAGTGAGATTGCTTCTCTCACGACTTTTTGAATTGTCGGAGGGGAAATGTTACCGATATGACTCACCGGTTCCTCTCGATCAAAGCTTGATGTGAATCCCCTTTCTTGAATGTGTTCATCCTGTGTCTTCTCATGCAAAATTGATATTCGTGGATGAATCCCTCAATTTCTTCGATCTGATTCGCTTTTTGTGGTGTTTTCTGATCTCGATGAGAGAAAATGTAAGCTGAAGTCAGACTTCCTTTGTGAATGCGAGAAAGCAAGATCGAGAGGGGGAATAACTGTATCTGATGATTCTGGTGACCACAGCGTTCTCGGTCAGATTACCGGTTGCGACTTCATGAATTGGACAAAGGCGATGCGAGCGCCAAAATGACGGACCTCAGATTTTCGCCAATAACGATATGTGGTTTGAATCGTGGTTACGCTTGGCTGTTCGTTTCCCACAGACGGCGCCAATGAAGATGTAACAGAAGTTACCCTCCCAACTCAACTTCCACACCGTGATGTATAGTGGTTCGGCCAACAATCCGGCCTACGTCCACTTCTAGACAGAGCTATTATTCATCCTTTGGTTTACAACACTAGAGAGCTTTGGGGTGTGAGCTCCCTTTTCTTTTCTAACTTGAGTCCCTTACAAATGTGCCCCTCTACTCCTATTTATAGACTTTCTATCACTAAGTTTACCCTTTTGCCCCTATACATGTGGTGGTGTTACATAAACATAACTATCAGTCCTTTTACGGGTCTCCGGACTGAAATACTGCTTCCGCCTTGGACTAACTCTTCCGGACCGTCACTTTACCGATAATCCCTCCGGTAGTAGTGGCTTCCATCGATAGGCCATCCGACAATTGGCCTCCGGTAGACTCTCTTGGTAGATCCTTCCGCATCGGGGCCTTTCGGTAGCAGGCCTTCCGACAATTGGTCTCCGATAGTAGTCCTTCCGCTAGCAGGCCTTCGGTAGACACTTTAACCTTCCGCATGGTATATTTCATACCATTACACGCGTCTGATTAATTTAAGCGAATTAGCGACGGACTAAGTCCGTCGCAAATCCGTCGCTAAAATATAAGTGAAACGGCGTCGTTTAAAATAAGTGGGAGCGTGTGGTTTTCGGAAGTAATTAGCGACGGACTTGTCCGTCGCTAATTCCGTCGCTAATTTGGGGAAATTTGCGCGCCACTCGCCCCACCATTGTTCCGTCGCTAATTCGTCGCCATTCCGTCGCTAAAACCGTCCGTCGCTAAGCCGTCGCTATTCCGTCGCTAATTCCGTAGCAAATAGGCTGTTTTCTAGTAGTGATATATATTAGAGACTAAAAAAGGAGATGAAATGAGATATAACCACAAGGACCACCTTTATCAAAACAAAAAAAGAAGTAAAGCTCATTAAAACTTGTTTGGTTTACTAGCTATCATACGAGATTAGATTAGTGTGACTGAATAAAAAGGAAGCGGATTATGTGACGGACGGGTATATTTCCGTCGCGCGACGGAATCCATTTTTTTTACGGGGGAAGTGTGGATATATCATACGGATCATCATTAATGTTTTATTTGTTATTGGAAGTCTTACCTTTTATACAATTTGTTTTGTTTTTTTTTTTTTAGAAATGCTAGAGTGTAATTATTTTGTTCTTTTAATAATACATATCGTAATAAATATTTATTAATAAAATAATTCCCTAATTATATAAAAAAATTACTTGACTATATTCATATGTATATATGATTATAATATTATTTATTTAATTTAATAATATTTGTTGACGAACATATATCACGATTGAATTTTTTAAAGTTAAATTAATGTAAAAACACCAAGTTAAATATTTATATTTTTTAAAAGAAAAAAACTGAATGACATTGCTATTGTATTATGGTTTTCTAATCTTATAATATTTGTTGTTGATACATATATATGTAAAAACTGGAGTATAGCGATTCAAAATACATCAATCAACTGATTAAAATTAAGAAAATTGCTAATACAAAACAAATACCAGATAATATTTATATTATTTTTGAAATTAAAAAAAATGATGTATAATATTTTGCACGTTAATTTTTTAATCTTCATGTTATAAGTTAGCGTGTAGTGCATATATAAAAATCAAATGTTAATAAATACGTAAAGTTGACTCCAACAATTCAGTTTATATATAATGTTGGAAATATTATGTATAATCTTGGCGTGAAAACGTTTATATATAATAATGGAATCATAGAAACATGGAAACGTTTATATAAAAACATGGAAACATTTATAAAATAATGTGGAAACATTTATATAAACTCGTGGATACGTTCATGCATAACTGTGGAAACGTTTATACTTGATTGTGGGTGGAAATAGTGTGTCGTAGAAATGTTATATTTAATTGTGGTATTGAATATATATTTGTGTAAACGTATATATGTAATCATGGCGTGTAAACGTTTATATATAAATCGTGGAATCGTATTGGGCATGGAAACAGTCATATATAATTATTGAAATGTTTATAAGTAATCATGCCATGGAAACATTATATATAATCAATCGTAGAAAACAGGGAAACGTTTAAATAAAAACGTGGAAACATATATATAAAAATGTGGAAATAATTAAATAAAAAGGTGGAAACATTTAAATAAAAGTGGAAACATTATCCGAACTCGTGGACTCCTTTATGTATAACGGTGGAAACATTATATACTTGTGTCATGGAATTATGGAAACATCATATGTAATTATAAAAATGTTATATAATCATGTAGTGGAAATGTTTATATGTACTCGTGGCGTGGGAACATTATAGATAATCATGGAAATATAGAAACGTGGAAACGTTTAAATGAACATGTGGAAACATTTATTTGAATTTGTGGACACCTTTATGTAAAACGTTGGAAACGTTATTTATAATGTGGTGTGGAAATCTGTCGAGTTAGTGACGACATATAAAGTGTAGAACTAATGCTAAAAGATTACCCTACCCCCCAAACACCCAAAAAAACCATCCTAGGATAGCTAAAAATGCCGAAGGCGTGTTTTTAGGGTTTATAGTATAGGGTTTAGGGTATTAGACCCTAAACCCTAAACCACAAACCCTAAAAAAGTGTCGAGTCAGTGACGACAATATAAAACGTAGAACGAATGTAAAAAAGATTACCCTACCCCCAAACACCCTAAAAACCACCCTTGCTAAAAACGTCGAAGGCATTTTTATGGTTTGTAGTGCAGGGTTTAGGGTCGTTATAAACCACAAACCCTAAAAAATTGTCGAGTCAGTGACGACAATATAAAAGTAGAACTAATGCCAAAAAGATTACCCTACCCCAAACACCCTAAAAACCACCCTACGAATGCTTAATATATCGAAGGTATTTTTATGGCATTTTTATGACCTCTGATTCACTTTTTAACAACTTTTGATTCTCTTTTTCTAAACTTAAGATTCACAATGAATCTTAAAACATATTTACATACAAAAAATAAAAAAATAAATTATCAAAACATATTCATGTTTGGTCTTATTTTGAATAGCTTAAATTATGATGAACAGTAATATAAAATTTATGTTATTTGGACTTATATATAATAAGATACAACATTTTAAAGTTTTGTAGAATGATAAAATAAAAAAAAAAGTAGTAACCTTCTTCATATTAACACTACGCGAACCGTGGCTCACATTATTTGTGTTCTGATTTTTAAATTACATAACTCTTGTCTATAAACAGAAAAAAAAAATTAAATGATGAATGGTCAAGATTCTTTCCTTCAGGGATGAAAATCTCCTATCTCCTATCCGTCATATTACACCATAAAAACTGGTTTCCAATTGAAATTGGGAAAAAAAAAAGACACGTTCTTCTAATATTAATGAAGTATATGTATATATAATATATACTTCTAGTTATGTACGTTGGACTTCTACATATAGATTCATAAACGAATTGCTTAGGTAAGATTTTTAAATCTTGGGTTGTGCACGTAAACGATTTTAGAATCTTAGATCGAAATGTAAACACAAGGTTCTAATATGATAAACAATACATGCTCTAAACTTAGCCTACATAGCTCTACGAACAAACACCATCTAATGTTAATAAAAAAATTCCTTAGTAACTGTTTACATTACTTGTTGTGAGTAGTTTCAGCGCATCCAGAAATTTTGTTTAGCGGTAAATTTTTTTTTTTTTATTATATCCCTTAAAATTGTATGATTTTATTTTTTTTCAAAAATTTATAGGAATATTTGACAGATTTTTAAAATTTTATTAAAAAATTATTAATTTTCTGGAAAATCAATTATAAAATATAGATTAAGAAAATTAAATTATTATGTATTTTAATATTAATTAATGCGTAAAAATATACTAAAATGTGTGAAGCTTGCATAGAGAGAAGTACTTCATTATTTTTTTTAAAAAAACCTTTTTTTAAG
Organism: Limonium bicolor; assembly: GCA_023374045.1. Lineage (NCBI taxonomy): Eukaryota > Viridiplantae > Streptophyta > Magnoliopsida > Caryophyllales > Plumbaginaceae > Limonium > Limonium bicolor. Next base: position 308,881,327 of record CM041776.1, on the reverse strand, counting down.
AAAAACACTACTGTTAATTAAGGTCAAACGTACACGTACCACGACTGGAAAATTCATTTTAATACCTTAAAGGCGTGTTACAAAGCTGAATTTGTTTCAATATTTCTTGTCGTGGTTCGTAATTTATAACAAAACACGCCTTTCATTTCCTTGAATACCTCATAGAAACTTAAAACTAACTTTTTACTAGTAAAATACTCTAGATAGCAGTTCACAGAACCAAGCTAGCGTTATAATTTAAACATTCATAATCATGATATTATAAAATTAAGGAGCGGGAAATTATACTTATATAGCCTGATAAAGTAACAAATGTCCATTACCATAATTAATGAGAAACTAACTAAATAGTGAAGGTGATGGAATAATAGTAATGCTTAGTGTAGATGTGTATTGTAGTATGATTTTAAAAAGTAGTGAATTTAGTTAATTATTATCTATTCGGTTAGACTATAGACCCAAAGTTAATATATATCTTGATTTTGCAGCTAAATATATTTACATATTTATATGTATATGTGAGCAATAAAAAATTAAATATAAATTATAGATCTATAACCTTGTTTTAGAGAAATGTATCAAACTACACAACACAATTTCTATCATAGTTCCAATTATCAGAAGTTTTAGTGCATTAAAACTATTAGGGATCCACAAGACAAACAGTACTCATTGCAGGGTACCACAATAGCATTTCATAGAGCATGCAAAACCAACTGCGCCACTTAGATATTCCTCACAAATGAGTTCAAGGAATTCTTCCGTTTTGGATCATCTCATATATTGGGATGTAGGGCAATTATGAGCATCAAGATTATAATGATACCTATTTAGATGACATCTTGTTGAAACCATAATGCATGAGCCCCGTCCATATGAGTTTGTTGAAAACCTATAACCATATGATTTGATCACCACTACATCTTATTACCAATAACGTAATTACTATTTGCAGTCACTATAGAGATTGCAGCCGTCCGACGGCCCGTCAATGTGAGTGAGCGTGAGTGTTGTAGTGTATGATGATGAGATGATGATGAGATGATGATGATGATAAATGATGATGCCCATAATGATTATTAACGCTTTGATTTTGGGATTGGGTTAGGTTGTGGAGACTCAATTCCTAATTTGTCTGGATTCAATTTAGTCATTTAGATCTAAGAGGTAAGTAATCTAATGGTCAATGTTTAAATAGTTATTTTTCTGACATCTTTATTTTTAAATGGAAAACAACATTAATTAATGTACAACAGACCTATTTTATAAACTATAAAAACACATATACTATACACTATAATGATTTATGGACTTTAGAATTCTCGGTGCAATTACCAAAATTATCAAAATGATTGCTCTACCTTCGTTCTCTCACGAGTCATCCTCTATATTCATTCTCTCCCAAATTAATTCACCAACCAATACACTCAAGAAACTTCTCTACCTCAAATCAATTACCAACATAGACCAACACACTCAAGAAGGAAAAGCTTCTGCTCATCCTCTACCTCAACTCAATTACATTAAGGCGTTTTCTAAATTCACCAAATCGATCACCAGTCTCAGTGTAGACAACCGCTAGTTGATAATTTCAGGCATTTGAACCTGCTGGTAGTCTTGCGAGAAAGCTTGCCTTCGTGGAAATCCTAGTGAGATCACGCCCTGCTGGTAGTCCTGCAAGCAAGCTAATTTTAGACATTTGAACCTGCTTGTAGTCCTGTGAGAAATCTTTGCATTCGTGGAAATCTGGGTGAGATCATGTCAACTATATATTACTATTTTCTTCTTCAGGGTTCTCTCATTCGTGAACTGTTGCTTTACTTGTGTGCGAGCAAGCTTTACTTGTTGCTAAAACATACTCTTGCTTTTTTTTTTCTCGCAGTTCTTCTACTAGCTCCATAGTGATGACGAAAACCCAGACATTTAAGATGCACGTGGACGTCAAATTTATCACGTCCCACGTACCGGAAATATTTTGGGTACACTGAAACGTCAAAAACTGGTCAGAATGCCAACTTTTTTTTTGTTAGGAACGATAACTGGGGAGTGAGTGATGCGGTTATATATATTTTGTCTTTAAAATGCCTACAGACTACATGTCGGTGAGTTATATGTTCATCATTATTGTAGTAATGTTGTCATTGTTTTGTTTTTTATCATAAAAATAGAGTCCGCCCAAAGTATTAGCCCTCTCATTTACTGATGTAGGAGTTAGTCGTGTAATCTCTTAAAATTTCTTGCTCTCTCTTCTATTACCGATTTTGTTTCTTTAACCCCTTCTTAAAAGCTTTACAACTTTTTAGATTTTTTCAACTCTGTGTACATAGAAACTACAAATAATATTTCTACTTAGTTTGAGAACTGTATAATCTAATATACATTACATTTATTTTTATATTATTTATATATCTATAAATTTCTCTTGTCGTCCCGTGTTTTTTAAAATTTTAATATTGTTGTTTTCCCTTCCCCATACCCGTACCCATATTCATACCCGTACCTGAGCAAATGTTTACAAATTAAGTATACCGATGTGATAATGTTAATTATACGAATGGTTACAAATTAGGTATACCAATATGATAGTGTTAAGTATACGAATGTGATAGAATTAAGTATAAGAATATTTACAAATTAAGTATACGAATGTGATAGTGTATACGAATTCTCACAAATTAAGTATATGAATATTACATGTATTTCACTGACTATATGTTACTAGTTAGAATATACTATTGTTTTTTGTAACAGTTGACACAAGAAATGCTTTTTGGTCTTGCTTAAGAGATCCCAAGCAATCTCTACCGCCGGCTGTTATACACATCAGATCGTATGATGATCACAATGTAAAACCAGCACGTTGTGCAGTTTCGGCAAACAATGTTGTTCCTCACTTATTTTGCGGTTGCATCTAAGCATGAATGACTCATATTCGTTCGTTGTGCAACGGATGAATGTGCACCCCAACCCACCTTTCAATGTAGTAAACTTCCTATCATGATTCCATCAAAAATACATTTGAGCATCACATCCTCACTTTATCTCAACTTTGACTGACTTTGTCTTGTCATTAACGTTAACTGTAGCGTCAGGATCTACTTTATGATTTTTGGATCAATCATGTTGTTCATGCAATACCCTGTATTATTACAAGTAAACAATACTTATTCTCTTATGTTGGACATCTTGCCGAGACCGGCGTACTGCCTTCACATACCAGATATTGTGTGATGATTAAGCTACCCATAATTATTACTCTGCAATATTGGAAAATGTGAAAAGATTTAAATGTAAATATATGAAACAATTTATAACAAAAAGATATTTTTACTTTTCCAAAACGTACACTCTAAAATACTAAATCAATAGTAGATCAAGTACTTAGAACAATTTATTGAAGCACTAATGTATTTCACGCTCATAAACCAAATATTACGTGACTATCAAACTACCTCGCCATTATTACTTCTATGATATTGGAAAACGTGAAAAAAAATTAAAATATAATACTGTTTTATGTCAGAAATGTCTTTTTAGTTTTCCAAAATGTACACACTGAAATACTTAATCAGTAGTAGTTCAAGTACTCATAACAACATCTTTAAGCACTAATATGTTCTACACTATATACTAGATATCGGGTGACTATTAAGCCACCATATAATTATTACTATGCGATATTGGAAAACGTGATTTTTTAATATAATAGTAATGTTTTTATGGTAGAAATACCTGTTTTAGTTAATATGCTGAAGCACTAACATTTTCTAGTGACTATGAAACTACCTCATGATTATTATTTTTGTACTATTGAAAACGTGAAGAGATTTAAATATAGTAAAAAAAATTATGATAAATATACCTTTTTGGTTTCCATGAAGAAAGAAGAAAAGATGTTGGAGAGAGCGAAGACTAAGAAGAGAGACTGGAAATTGAAAGGAGGGTTAAGCGAATATTTACGAGGAAATGCATATAGGATCGAGAAGGAAAGCAAAAGCGTGGAAATAGGGATGAAAGCATTGTGAAAGAAAGGATGATTTCTTGTATGTTTTGTGAATAACCACGATGAGTATTTATACAAGAGGGGTTTCCTAATAGGAAACACCCAATTGGAAACTTAACTTAAACTAATAAAACACTCAATGGAAACTTAGCCAAATAACTAAACTAATAAAGACACCCAATTGGAGACTTAGCCTAATAACTAAACTAAGAAAGACACATACATAAAGGATAGAAAAGATTATGCTAGAAATATACTCCCTCCGTTCAACAATATCTGTCGTTTTAGAAAATTTGCACACTTATTAAAAAAAGTAAAAAAGAGAAAAAAAGAAGCATGTACCCTACTTTTTACTTTTCTATCAGAATAATATTCATTTTGCATTGAATAGTAGGGTTAGAAATGAAAAAAATATCAAAAAGCTAGAATGACAGATATTATTAAACAATAATCCCACCCTAAAAACGACAGATATTAAATTAACGGAGGGAGTATATAATACTAACAAGTTAAAGAAAAGGGAAGGAAAGAATGACACATAGGATAAGTCTAGAAGATTTTAGTAAATCCTAACACAAGACTAATCATTACAATAAACTAAAACAACTAATCACTTATAATAAAAGAATGCATTCCACCAATGAGAATGAATTGGATCTTTGTGAGACTCAGGGCCAGGTCCCAAGCCAATCCCTTGATTGTCTGCTTTTTTAGCCGTTGAACGGCTACTAATGTATAGCAATTGGACGTTTACTCATGTGATAGCCGCAACCGGCTATGTGGCCTCCAGCCGTTAGTAACTACAAGGTTTGTAGTCTGTCGTCGGCTAACTGTAACTACAGTTAGTAATTTTGTAACTACAATTAATAATTCTCTACCAATAATTAGGTGTGTATGACCAGAAAGTCACATAGAGACAGGGGGTGAGCATTTGGATGATTTGGTTACCGAAATCCAAATTGTAAAAAAAAATTGGATTTCAGTTAAATCGGTTAAAAACCAAATTATCCAAATTAACACCAAAACCGAATTAACCGTTATCCAAATTATCCAAAATCCAAAAAAAAAAAAAATTGAGTGAAAAAAAACCGAACAAAATCTAAATTTAGCTAGTTTAGATTTCAACTAACCGAAATTTAAGGTTTATGTTTAATTATTTGTCACTACAGATAGAATTAGAAAAGAGAATATTCTTTTTAAAAAAAATTTAGATAATTCGGTTAACTGAATTAGACAAAATCAAAACCGAAATCCAAACCAAATAATAATTTGGATCATTTGGTTAACCAAAATTTTAAATTCGGTTACAAAATTTTTTGGTTAAAAATCCAGAAAAAATTTCAGTTAATTCGAATTTTGGATAAGTCCAAAATATCCAAACTGAATGCTCACCCCTACGTAGAGATGAACCCAAACATTAAGATTAAATAAAGAACATACATAATCCAGCAACACTTCAAAACAATGGGATAATTCATGTATTTAATTTAATTACGAGATCTTACCTGCCTTGTTTTGCTGTATAAAGCTGAGAAGTTGTCATCATCTTTTATAATCATAATTCCGTAAAACATACTATCACCACAGCATGTATGATGGATGTGGCGCACAACAAAAACAAGGTATACAAAGCACAAGTAACAAAAACATGGTATGCAAGCACGGTGTATACAAACCCTAAACGGACACACCATATCTCTAGGCGCTGGAGCAGCAAATGTCATTCATTCAATCGGCCAAGTGCCAACACATCCTTACGTTCATCCCAAACTGTCCGCGAGAAGGTTGACACCAAGGACCGATAGATTCTACGAGGAGCTAGCCACGTTAACAGCAATCAGCGATGGTGAAACGATACCTAACTATAGATTCTACTATAAATGTAACAAAACCGCGGAGATTCAATTTAAACTATATAACAGTGAAGATCCCGATCCAACGCTTCAAAGGCCAAACTCACTCGACGTGTGCTACTAGTTGAAAGGACCAGCATTATTCCATGACAATGCGAGTAGTACTAGTGCCTAAACTAACCAACAGGCCGCCGAACTACCATGATCTCCCGATATTAGCTCAAACTCAAAGAGAAGCAAACAGACCGAACATTCATTCTTTCCCACCCTTAGCTAGGAATAGAACGCAGACTACATGCTCATTAGCAGCTTGAAATTATCGCTTCCGGGTGGGTTTTCTAAGCTATATCGCAAGAGGCTGAGGCATTGGGAATTCAATTCGTTTATTCGTAATCTCGGTCTATCCCGTGACTATGAAAATTGTTCCGTAATAGAAAGCAACCATCGCCTCAATGAATTCTGCAAATCCGGTGAAGTTGACCAAGCCCGTCAGCTGTTTGACAGAATGTCACATAGAGACGAGTTCAGCTGGAACACTTTGGTTTCAGGCTACGCTCGTCAGGGTAGGTTCCATGAGGCTAAAGAATTGTTTACTGAAACTCCAAATAGGAGTTGTATTACCTGGAACTCAATTATTTCTGGGTATTGCCTTCATGGATATGTAGCTGAAGCATTTGAACAATTGTACCATCACATGCAGTATGAAGGATTCAAACCTAACCATTTCACTCTGGGCAGTGTACTCGGTATGTGCTCCAAGCTCAGATTGATTAAGCGTGGTGAACAAGTACATTGCCTTGCTATAAAGAGCTGTATGGATCTGAATAGCTACGTCGTTACAGGATTAGTGGACATGTATGCCAAGTGTAACAGCATTCTTGAAGCTGAGCGCTTATTTCTCTGTGTTCCAGACAAAAGTAACCATGTTTTATGGACTGCCCTTCTTACTGGATATTCTCACAACGGATGTGCTGATAAAGCCATGGCTTTTTACAGAAGCATGCATGCAGAGGGATTCAGTCCAACCACTTTAGTTTCCCTAGCATATTGTCAGCTTGCGCAGAGGCTTCGGCGGTGTGGTTTGGAGAACAGGTACATGGTTGTATTGTAAAGTCTTATTTGGTAGGGAATAAGTTTGTTGAGAGCTCTTTGCTCGACATGTATGCCAAGTGCGGTGACCTACGTAAGGCCAGGATTGTTTTTGAGAACATGAAAGAGGATAATGTGGTGGGTCTTGGAACTCAATGATCAGTGGCTACAGCAGGGAAGGCTTGGAAGTGGAAGCATTGTCTCTGTTTTATAAAATGCATGCTCAAAACATGACAATCGACGAATACACATATCCTAATGTTCTCAAGTGCTGTGCTTTCATCGCAGACATGATGATGGAAGCAAACGCCATCCACTGTCTGATCATCAAAAGTGGGTTTGAGAATTATAACCTTATTAGCAACGCTCTTATCCAGACATATGCAAAGCAAGGAAGCATAATATCTGCAGTGTATGTGTTTGAACGGGTCTTAAACAAGGATGTGATTTCCTGGACCTCCCTATTCACAGGATTTGTGGAGAACAACTTGCAGAAAGAAGCACTGAATTTGTTTTGTGATCTGAGAAAAGCTGGACTGTATCCAGATGAGGTATTCTGTTCTGCCATCTTGAGTGCTTGTGTAGAATTTACACGCTTAGAATTTGGCAAGTACCTCCATGGATTATTTATTAAGTCGGGACTGGGATCATCACTGCTGGTAAATAATTCCCTTCTGACATTATACGCCCAATGTGGGTATTTAGATGATGCCACAAGAATCTTTAACTTGATGAATGCCCCAAACTTGATAACTTGGACATCACTGCTAGTGGGTTATGCTCAAAACGGTAGAGGACAAGAATCCTTACAGATATATGAACAAATGGTAGAAACTGGGATTGAACCTGATTATGTGACCTTCGTTGGCTTACTTTTTGCTTGCAGCCATGCGGGTTTAGTACAGAAAGGTCTATATTACTTCAAAGCCATGGATGAGGTTTATGGTATCAAACCTGGGCTGGAACATTATGCCAGCATGGTTGACCTGTTAGCTAGGTCTGGGAAAGACTGATGCTGAAAATCTCTTGAATCAAATGGAGATTGAACCAAATGCAAGCCTGTGGAAATCAGTTCTTTCAGCTTGCAGAGTTCATCATGGAAATATTGAGTTGGCTGAAAAAGCAGCCTCAAATCTCTTCAGTCTAGAACCTTTGGATTCTGTCCCGTACATTTTGTTAGCCAACATCTACTCCGCTGAAGGCAGATGGAAAGACTCAGCAAAAGTGAGAAAGTTGATGAAATCAAAAGGCATCACAAAGGAAGCAGGTTACAGTTGGATTGAGATGTACGGTGAAGTTCATACATTCATTTCAGAAGATAGAAACCACCCACGGACAACAGAGATTTACGCCAAGTTGAAAGAGATTGTTCATCGTATCGAGAAATCAGGGTATGTCCCGGACCTGAGATTTGCACTGCATGACGTTGATGAGAATGATAAGGAACTTAGTCTTATATATCATAGTGAAAAGCTGGCTGTTGCGTTTGCGCTTATTGTTCTGCCTCCAAAAGCTCCAGTTCTTGTATTCAAGAATCTTCGGATCTGCGGAGATTGCCATTCCGCAATGAAATTTATTTCACAAGTGTATCAGCGACGCATTATATTGAGAGATTCAAACTGTTTTCATCATTTTGAGAAAGGGCTGTGCTCGTGTAAAGATTACTGGTGAACCTTATCAATTTTGGTTCGTCTCTGTATTGGATACCCCTTGAGAATAGCTTATCTTTTAAGTCTGTTGATAGCCCACTTGAGTTGTCTTCCGATGGAACCCTGATTTGCTTTTCTAGGCAGACAGGTTATTTCATCTTTCTAATCGGGTCGTTTTTATTACAGTGAAAGAGCGAACCATCAGCTGAAAGAATGGCCGGAAATGATTCGGCTGGTTAAATTTTTGCATTTGAAAAAATGGGAAGCTAGGTTAGGTAATCATTTCCTAAGCTCAAATTGCTATTGACAATCTATACATGAGAAAGCTGGCAAATGAACATAACGCCATAACCAATCATCGCATGAAACCTAATATCAAAACAAGCAGTACCATCCACTTAGATGAATGTACTTTGAATGCTTCAGTCCAAAACTGCAGCTGTAAATTCTACACTAGACGTTCAGATTTCTACGTTCTGAGAGGTGAAAACAGATTTATAATAGTACTGCATGACAATCACTTCCCTTGGCGAACTTTACTCTCCCTGTGCCAAGGAATGACCGGGATGAAACATTCATAGTCCTTTGATACTTCAGCGAGATCAATAGATTTACTGGATCGGTCAAGCGGCCACTTCCAACCTGAAAACAATGGACAAGGTACATTATTGGAATCATAACCATTTTGTATTGAGTTGAAACCCAGAATTAAGGAAAAAAAGTACGAACGTATGGTCTTTAACAAGGTCAGTAGCAGTCATCATCAGTGACAGTTATCCGTCTGATCCTTCTCCTGATACGCCTTCTCCAAGATTCTTAGTTTGGTATCTATAGACTCAATTTCAAGTAGCTCCTCCAAATGATGAAGGTTCCTCCTCACAACTGGAAAGATGGAATTTTCGTATCGTTCTACCCTCTATTCACTCCTAGAGAAGCTGAAATGCATAAGAATCTCTTCAATGTCATTCTGCTTCTCCAGCTTCTTTGCCTCTCGGAATCAGCCTTAGATCAAAGGGCCTCGAAAGAGGGAATTTTTAGCCTCACATGCTTCCTAAATTCAAAATAGGTCACACAAGCACATTATATTCTACTCTGCAATCATTAGGGGCGAGCATATTCCACAACAATGCAACCCAGAGTTGACCACGACAGAGAGGGCAGGGAAGATTTTGTTGTAGTGTGACAATTTGCATCAAATAATGAAGGAGAGACTCTTCTTGTTCATAAGGCTGTCCAGGGAGAGCCAGAGATGAGGAAGACTATATCCCAACACTTGTGATAACTATGGAAATAGCAAAGAGCAGGATCTGCACTTCATTGCATTCTCCTGAGACATGATCACATATTCTCAATGATGTATCATAAATGGAATGCTGGAGAGAGGGGTTGCAGTCTTGCATACCAATTTTTCACTTGACTTTCAATCGTGTGCATCAGCAAGGAAATAAAGGTATTCGCTTGCAGCACCCAACTCCATGTCTGTTCAACGAAGATGTATAGGGAGTCAAGTGATGCCAAGATAGCAATATAAACGCTAGTCTTCTATAAAGGAACTGTGAGTAAAAACATTAAGAGGTACAAAAGAATTAATAGCAACAGTAGCAGGTCTGTGCACAAATTCAGGGAAACAGCAGGAAAAAACATACTCAATTCAGGAAAATGACAGAGCAACAAGGAGTTGTGGAGTGTGTCCAGACATAACATCTGAAGAGAGCTTCATTAGGAGCTGCTCTAGAGCTGCACAAATACAGGAGCAACAGGAACTAACGTTTGTTAACAGTAAATTCACAAATCTAGGCGTTCAAACAAAAGAACCAGATCTATACACTCAAGAGGTAAACACAATTGATAATCTTTCTTTTTGATCTGTCATGGTGTAGATAACATAGTGCAAATTACCTTCTAGATAAACTTGATATATGCTGATGCTTCATTATTAGAATAAAATTTCAAGTCAGAGGAAGAGCAAAATCGCCCCCATCATTTGCCGTGAAATTTTTGATGACCAACAAGTTCCAAGTGACGTGATCTGGAAAAACACCATGGTCTAAAGCTCTACAAAGAAACGCATAAGCATCATCTGACATCCCTTTTCGGCAATACAAAGTGATCAACGTGTTATAAGTCACTATATTTGGAGACAATCCTTCAATTTGTGATCTTCTAAAGAGATTCAAGGCCTCCGAAATACACTCCATCTTGCAGAAGCAGCTTATCAAGATGTTATATGCAACTATATCAGGGGTTAAGCCCCAAGAAATAATATCTCTGAGGAACTCAAGTGCATGTTGTACTTTTCCAGACATACACAGATACTTGATCAAAATATTACAAGTTCTGTTACTTGGTATAAGTCCTCGGCTCATCATTTCTTCAAAAAATCTCATGGCTTTATCAACAGAACCATCTTCGCAGAGCGCCCTAATGAGGGCACTGTAGGTGATTTCATCAAGGGGAAAACCTCTAAATAGCATATCGTTTACAAGCTTGAAAACTTCATCTGTCTCACCTCGTCTCAAAAACGCATGGATCAATGTGTTGTAGGTAACTGTGTTAGCAATCATTCCCTCCAACATCATATCTTATACAACCCATAGCATCTTTGATCTTATCAACCTTGCAGACCATAAATAATAGAATTAAATGTAAATATATCAGGTTTACATCCTTTACTGGACATCTCTCCATATGTTTTGAGTGCCTCCATGACCCTTCCCTCCCTGCATAAGTCACGGATAAAGCAATTGTATCCCACCAAGTTTGGGGTGATTCCCTTCTCAGCCATCTCATTTAGCAAGCTACTGGCTTCTTCAAATTGTCTTTCCTTGCAGTTTGCATCTATTAATATAGTATAAGTAAATGCATTTGGTTTGACTCCACTGGATTCCATCCCCGATAGTAGCTCAGCAGCAGACACCAAATCACCGGTCTTACACATACCTTGCAACAGTATGTTGTATGTAAATATATCTGGCTTACAGCCAGAATTCAACATGTTTTCTAGAAAAACGGCCTTGGCTTCATCAATTCTCCCACTCTTCACAACCGTCCATCAAAGTATTGAAAAGAACAGCATTTGGATTAGAGACTTTGCTCAACAGATCCTCTGCCTCAGTTACCTTTCCTTTTTCACAAAGACCATTCATTAGAAGTCCGTAGGTTACATCATTGGGTGAGAAACCCCGACTAATCATTCGATTCACCAACTTAGCCGCCTCATGAATCCTCTTATTCTTACAAAGTCCATTGATTACATCATTGAAAGTCTCGACATCTGGAAGACATCCCATCACGAGCATCTCCTCCAAAGTGGTTAGCGCATCACTAACCCTATGAGCCTTGCACAGCGCATGGATCAGAGTCTGATAAACAATTGAATTTGGAACACACCCATACTTGGCCATGTCTCTTAAGAGCGACCAAGCGTTGTCAACCTCCTGAATTGAGCATAGAGCCTTCATTACCACACCGAATGTGTACACAGTTGGGGAAACACCCTTGTTCAGCATATCGTAGAACACATTAGGTGCAACTTCATGGCAATTCCCGTTTACCAGCACTTCCAAAACCACGTTATAAGACTTGAAAGTAGGTTCAAATCCATATTCGGTCCTCATCTCCAAAAGCAATCTGGTTGCTTGGCCCGGCACCCCGCTCTCCCGTAATGCTTCATTATCAAAATGAAAAGGGTCTCCCTAAAACCAACCCCTTCATCCTTCATCTGTAATAAGAGTCTATCTATAACCTAAACTCCCCCGCAGCGCCAAGCTTATTTATCAAGGCGTAATACACATCGAAGGAGTGCGAGTAGCTCGCCTGCGTACCAGCCCATTCGAAGATCTCCAATGAAGTGGGAATATCGAGGGGTAGCTCGAGGAGCTTGCGGAGCCTGTATGGAGTAATGAAGCTGATTGAATTTTGAAGGTCTTCCAAATCAAATGGTTTGAACAGTTTCTCCCACTCATTGTTGCTATTTGAGTGTTCGTATACCTTCGAATCTGATGTTGGAGGAGACTCGCCGCCGTTGATTCTGTCGTCAATGGAGGAGTAGAAGGTGGAGCCCTGATTTTTTGAAGCGGATCAAACGGGCAAGCAGGTTAGGCCGCCTCAGAGTGACGAGCATGATAGTAGACAAGAAAGGAGTCAAACGCAGAAGATCCTCAAGAGAATAGAGAACTCAGAGAAATTACATTTATCGAAATCGAATAACGGTGTGAGCAGACAGTGAGAGTCTTTATCAAGAACGAATGAGGAAGACATGACACACATTGAGGCCTTTTCTTTTCTCTCTGCAAGTTTCGAGGATTCGAGATGGAATTCAGTATTCACGTAAGACAGGAAATTCCCGGGAAGTAGTCGCGCGAGTTCAATCGATTTGGGGTAGAAGTTCTTTGAAATTGGAACTCAACTGCCACGACATATACAGATTTGACTGGGGTAAAATATTTAGGTTGTTAGGCCATAGACTTATTAGACCTTTTTTTTTCCGTAAACAACTAACCTTATAATTCTTTGATGGTGACAGTCTAATGTTAGCCGTTGAAAGTTAATTCTTTGGACAATGTTAATTGTTAACCTTTGTTAGTGTTAGTTATAGCGCTTCTCAACCTTTAGTTTTTAGTGGTTAGAATTTTCTTTCTTTCTAGGATAGAGGTCGATAACAGGATCATATTTTAAGATTTGGGTATAAAGCTTAGGGTCGTTAGATACTATATCTTAGACTTCAAACTCTACAACATTTTATTGTCGTTGGAGCGTAATCGTGTTTGTGTGGTTGATTAGGTCCTTAATGATTATTAAATGAAGAACTAGATACTAACTTGATAAGGAGATTTACGTGGTTCAATTGGATAACGTAATTCATGGTTCGAGCAACAAAGGTTCACTAAGATCAATGTAGCAAGATTACAAGTTTTTTAAGTGCAAAAAGTGTAACCTTCTACTAAGTTTTCCTTCTATTTGGTACAACCAAAAGGTAGCAGTGGTTCATTCTTCTATCGTGGGGTGAACCCACAACTTGTCCTCAAGATATAGTTGTCATATGGAGCCTCAAAGCTTAGTGGACGCATGATTCTTTTTATCTAAGTGCAACTGTTTCTAAACTACTCGCCTTTTAGTGAGTTGGTCGAAACGATACTGGTTGGGATATGTTTGGAATCTTGAAACTGAAACTTGACTTAACCTACAATCTTGTGAAGCCTGTCAGCTAAACATAATTAGGGGAAAGGAAACACTGTTTGGGGCGAGTCACAACCGGTTGGGCAATGCATAATTCAAATTGGGAAGAAGTGAATCACAAAACAATTCATTGGTCGAGCGTTAAACATGTTTGTACCAACAATGGTGTTAGATATCTTCTTCAACCATATTAACATTCTATTACAATGTTAGCTTCCTTCGGCAGTGTTTGTATTTTAAAGTTGACTACTAACCGTACCTTTAGCTTCTAGAGAGAGGGGGAGGGGCTTTTTTTAATGATGTATCTAATGTAGTAATCAAATGCGACTTATACAACTTTGCAATGAACTTTTATTCGTAACTAAGGGCACCCTTGAAACTATAACTTATGTATTTAAAAGGCACATTCTTGAACTTCAACCCACGTGATTTTCTGCTAAACTAAGAACACTCCATAAAAGTTTATTTTATTCAATTGAAAACGTATTATTCATAAACTATTTTTGGAAGAGCGTGATATTATAGTTGAATAAGATATGTTTTAGAGTTAATAAAGATTTATAAAAGTGAATATGATGTAATTTTAAAATGCATAAAAATAATATATACAAATATATAAAATTTTAAATTATGTCTAAACATATTCATAACGGGCCTTGTTAGAAAAACTGAAAATATATACATTATCATGATTATTGATACTTCCTCCTGTATAAGGTGACCCGCTTTCCCATATCTTTTTATCTGGGGCACAGAGGTTCTTTCAGCTAGTTTGAGTGTGGAAAATCATGTGGGCTTAGTCAAAGGGATATCTATCTATAGAAATGCTACCCTCACAGTTTTTTGTTGACGACTATGTCCTTTTTAAAGAAGTAAATGAGGTATGTGGCGTACATGTTCGGAGAAGCATCCGGACAATGTTTAAATGTTGAAAAATCTGGGATCATCTTATCTCATAGAGTCCCAAGTGATCAAGTTCATGATAAGGATCCAAGGTTGGTCGAGCAAGATTCCCCAATCGGGTGGGCTCTCCTTAGCACAAATGTGTTGCAAGCAATACCTTCATACGCCATGACGGTTATCGGGTTCCCAAAGAGTATGATTCAAAAGATAAATTCAATGCTAGCAATGTTTTGGTGGAAAGGTTTGAACAAGAAAAATGGTATTCATTGGAAAAAGTGGGAGATAATGTGCAAAAGCTCTAAAGACGAGGCCCATGGATCCAGTGAACTTGAATGCTTCAGTATGGATCTGCTTGCAAAGCAAGGATATCAATGTTTGACAAACCTGGGGGTTCTTCTTGCTAGATTGCTCGAAACCAAATACCACCCAAAATCAGGCTTTATCAAGGCTAGTTTGGGTCATGCACCTAGCCAGATATGGCGGTCTATACATGAAGTAATAGACTTGATTGAAAGTAAAGCTGGCCAAGGTTCTGGTTCCGACCGGTTGTGACTCTGGAACATGTGTTGAAATACCCCTAACCTTTAAAAATTAAATAATGGGAATTAAAGGTTTATTTGCGGGGTTATGAAACCATAAGAAGGCACAGGACACTTAGGCGTTAAAAACGCACCTAAACTCCTTAAGGTCAAAAATGTGCGTTAAGCCGGACACAAGCTATAAAACTCATACAAAATCAACTAATGATCATGATACATCATTTAGAACAAAAGGATTGGAGTAAATTTTCAATTAAACGAAAAGTGCCTGGAGGAACCCTTACGGGCCCCACAAACCCTGGAAAAGGCCCGGGAATGCCGAAGTGGCACGAAACCCTAAATAAATCATTCTTAGAGTTCCTACCACCATTAATTAACATTCTAAATAGAATGCTCAAGTTAGATTTACAAGAATACACAAAATGCTTAGGAGAAAAACTTAAAGCACAAAAAGGTCCCGAAAGTCCCGGGGATGTCTCGGGAATGTGTTTTGGGTCTATATAACCCAATGAAACACCTATAAATACTATAATAAATATATATACTCATTAATATCACATTGGTAACTCTAAATCCAGAGATTTACAATTTTCACAACTTTGACATTAAAATATTAATATAATAATAAAATAATGTAAAATTAAGTCTCCATTGACTAAATAGGTCAATGTTGACCATTGACCACGAAATGACCAGATGGGGAGGTGGAAAAAGAGCCTTATAACAGCACTAGACAGCCAAGATAAGATTCCTACAATAATACACCTTTAACTTTAAAAATACTAAAAGTATACCTTTATCACTTTTAATTAAACAATCTTGTCTACCCATGTGACCACCCATTGCCGATTGATTAAGGCTCCATTTTCCTTGTATTGTGGCCGATTCCAAGCCATTCCAAGCAATGGATGATGACTCACCATTGTTATTTGACTAAAATGACAATAATGCTCTAAAGTCATTAATTAGGTGTGACTTATTTATCCAACTAGCCACCCATTGCCGCCTACCTAGCTGCTTGATTTCTATCCATTAAACAACCTCAATCATTCACTAATGAGTCACCAAGCATTGAGAACATTAAAGAAAGATAAAAATGTGATTTAAGGCAAAAATGAGAATTATCTTCTCACTCACCTCCTTCCAGCCGTGAGTCTCTCTTCCAAGAGCTCTCTTTGCTCCTCCATGACCGTGAGGGGACTCCAAGCTCAGTTGGTGTGAGCTCTTGCTCTAGGTGAGCTTCTAAGGCAAGTTTAAGTCCTTTTTCTTCATCTTTCTTTCCTCTTTCCATTGAGCTAAGCTCCAGCCATTTCTATACTTGTATGTAGTGTGTTTTGGAGGTTAAAGGAAGGAGTATTTTCGGCTGTAACAAGGTAGAAGGAGGGAAGTTCAAGTCTTGACCATTTAAAGTAAAAATGTGCTTTAAGCACGCACCTCTTCATTCCTTTAAATTCCGGTGGTAAACTTGGCTCCTTAGCCTTATTTTCTTCTCCTTTTCATGTGGATTCATTTGGTATACCAAGATCTACAAGGAATAGCCATATCCAAGCCAAAAACACCATTTTTGGCATCTTAATCAAGGTGAAAATTAGCCATCTTCTTACCTGATTTATTCCGGTTTTAAAGCTTGTTTTATTAGACCTTTTGATGCTCTTTTACCTCTGTAAAACTAGGCCGAAGAACAGCTCTTGAGGTCCTAGCATTTCTAAGGTAAATTACCTTGAATTTAAGTGCTAAAACACTTCCCATGGTTAGCTCATGCTTGGAGTTTAATCATGTCTTGTTTTCTATATGAAGACAAGTAAATCAAGCTGTGGAGAAGTTTTCCCTAAGTTGCCGTGGCCAAACAAGGCCTTAACCTTGCTAAATCAAGGTATAAACCACTTAAACCTTAACTATGATATGTTAAATGTGTTCCTAGGCTATTTCTCATAATTGCCGTGAGTGAACATGGTGATATGGTCTGATTTAGACCACAAGTGGTTAAGGAAATGACTTAGTAAATTTATCTAAGTAATTAAGTAACATAAATGTCAAATTAAGAGTTTATGTGGAAGATTGGTAATTAATGGAAAATATATGGTGAGGCTGTGAGTTTATATGTATTTTGGGGCATTTATGTGTAATTTATTTTATAAGCCAATGTTTGTAATAAGGCCATGTACTTTAGGCCATTTTAATTATGTATATATAGTTTAGATTAGGTTTTAGGTCATAAATAATTATTACCGCAAAGTATAAGGGGTTAGACTATAATTAAATCAAATTTGGGGGCTAAACAATAATAAAACCAAAAATTAGGTGTTAAAAGGATTTAAAATAAAAACTATAAGATTTTATAAAGTTTTGAGGTTTAATTGGTAAATTCTGGAAAATTAGGGGTTAAAACCATAAATAAAGGAAAGTAATGGTCAAGGAAGTATTAAGGAGGTCAACCTTGACCATAGGATAGGTTTTGACCAAATTAGATAAGTTAAAGAACTTATTCAAGGTTATATAATAAGATAAGTATTTAATTGTAACATTTTTATAATATATGGGGTATGTATGGTGATTACCGAAACTTAAGGGTGTACAATGGTATTTTAAACACCCATGGGATATTAGGAATTTTTAGGATTTTATTGGGTTGAATTTGAATTAAAATAAGCTATATATGTATAATATATAGTTATTATGTCATGGCTACACTTTGGATAAGAAAATGGGGAGGAAATTTAAATAACCGAAAGTTTAGGGGTTAGGAATGATATTTATAACCTTTTGGTATAGTTTGGTGATTTTTAGAATAATATAAGGTGTTTTAATAAGATAAGATAGTGTATAATATATAGTTTTGATGATATTATAAAACTATATGTTATAAATTGGGTCAAATTGTAATTATAAGAAGTTTATGGGTGAAATAATAATTTAAAACAGATTATAGTACTGTTCGGAAATAAAAATATATATAACTATAGGTTATATTTAAATTAAGGCTTAAAATGTTATATTATATGGTATATATAACATGGTATAAATTATGGGGTGATTTTGTAATAAACATAAAGATATAATAAGTTAATAAGATTGGGCAATTAGCAATAGTTTATAAAAACTATATGTTATAATTATATAAAGATATCATATTATATGATATTAATATATGGTATAACATTACATAATGTTACGTGGTCAAATGAAATTTAAAATAAAGTATAGTGCTGTACCGAATTTATAAAGGTTGGAAAATGAATTTTAGACTATGGTCTACAATGTTATAAATGTTATAACAATTATATGGTATTAACGTGGTTTAAATGGAATTAATATAAACAAGGGTATTCACATTAAATAATGTGACAAACTATAAATAAATGAGATTTATAAACTAAGGTATGTATTGAATAAACCTTAGGAGTTGGAATTATACAACATAAAATGTTACGTATTATTAAGATAATGATCTTAATATAGGTTGTAACAATCCAACACAACTAATGGGAATAATCATCTCACATATATAAGATGATAAATGTGGCATATGATATAAGAGTTTATAACTCATGAAACTTACCTAAATTGGTAAATATATACATATGCGAGAATTATGTATATAAGGATGGATATATATTATGGTTGGACATATAATATAATGGTGAAGGTTATTATATGAAAATAGTTTATAACTATGAGTTATGGGTTTTTGAATTCAAATGTAGATATTACAAGATTAATGGATTATATAATACAATGTATTATAATGGATGGTGGGATAATAATACTACACGATAAATAATGCATGTATACATGCAACGATAGGTTATAACGTATATTATGCACGCAACTATAGGTTACAATACGTGCCTATGCATGCGACGAAACAGTTGAATTAAATGTACGAGAACGAATGAACTTATGTAAAAGCGTAACGCTTATAAACTACTACAAGTTGGAAAAATATAAATTCTAATGTTCGGAAACATTAACTACGACGTTCTTATGAAACCGACTCCACTGTTAAACCGAGTATTAATACGTACTACAAATAAGGAGTTTTAAGGATAACAACACCTTAATTAATAACAGTTGAAATCCGGGGATGTAGACTGGGGTTACTAACATTATTTGGAAATACCGAGTCAATTTGTCATCTGGATTGACACCTAGCGTTCCTCGTATTTTTAGATCACATTTCAGACATGCGCGCTCGAGAAGCTTAGTGGACTACACTGCGCATCCTTGGTCTAAGGTGTACGGTATGTGAAGAAGGGTTTGATCCGGGTTGACATGAGAAAGGGCCCGGAATTGTTTGATAACTTGTATGTTATGTGTGTGGATATGTGCATATGATGATGTGTGTTAATGCGTTACTTAATTATGCGCGAGCGTCCTACGGGACTAACACTACGTCGACTATAGATCGACTTATATAAACATACATATGCGTTCAATGTGATGACACGATGGTTACTTGATATAATACCCTTAGTATTAATATTAAGTATAAAATAACCTAAGTAAAACACTTAGGTACGAGATACGACAATGTCGGTCTCTAGAGCATGGATCTCGAACATGAGTATAACCTAGATTACTTCTAGGTATGCGTGTGACCCATTGGGCAGCAAATTAATAAATTGTATTCTCCATAAAAACTAAGAGTTTATATTAATCCTATGAGAGAATTGGTATGAGATGAGGGAAGGAATCCCGGTAGTTTACGAACTACCTGGTTGCGCATTTGTGATCACTGAGGGGTACCCAATCGGGTTCCGCTCCAGGAAATTTCCCAACGAGCCCTAATTGGATCGTGGGTCAGATGGTACCTGCTGTTGGTACATGGCTACGACCTTTATATGGACGCCTTACGAGGCAAAGTGAATAGCCAGGGGCCTCTGGACCTCTGGCGAAATGAGCACCTTTGTGTGTACGGGAGGACTACTGTCCATTGGTAAAGTTAATCGGGTTGTCCCAACATGACGCCCAACTGGTAATTAATTAAACATGGTTTGGATGGATGGGGCCTTGAAGGTCAAATAATATTAAACATGGAAACTGTTCGCTAAGATGATTATATACAATACTGTAATTACTCGATACGTTCGTTTATACAATTGTTGTTTGTGATATGTAATGACTGTATTGATTGGATGAATGACTATGTGTTATGCATGATTATTACAGTATTAATTATATCTGTAAACTGGTAAAGCATGAAATCAATCTAATATCAAGATGACTAAAATGACAAGTGACCAATAGGGTCTAGGCCCGCATACTTAGTGTTTATCGCTGAGCCTTTATGGCTTGTTGCAGGTTGTTGTTCATCGTCGAAGCCGAAGTACGGGATTGGGTAGATGCTCACTTGTCGACGGTTATGGTTTTTGGACTTAGTATGATGTATAGGATTATCTCGTTGTCACAGCGGTATGGTAGTGCTGTTTATTTTGGTTGTTGGATTTAGTTTTCTGCTTCGTTACTCGCATGGGCGGGTAATGGCAGGTGACACCCGTGTGAGAGTTTATGTTGTTTATTCTTCCGCTGTAAGACGTCTTTAATTATGCTACGTGAGAGATTATTATGTGTTTATCGAGAGGGGTGTTACATGTGTATTCAGATTTGGAAACCGGTCAGTGGCAATTCTGGGGCGGTTATGAAGAAGTATTCGCTTCAGATTCGCTCAAAAATGGTTCTAGTCGGTTCCTTATCGGTTCCGGTTCCTGAATTGGTTCCGCTTTCGGTTCCAAATTTGAATTTTTTTGAATTGTTTTCAAAAAAAATCATTTTTTTAATTTTCATAAGGGGAGGCGAGAATTAACGGTTGTTTTGACCGATTCCAAGGCAGTTCCACCGGTTCTGGTTCCAGTTCTTCGTATTCATCCTTACAACAAATGTACCGGTTCCAAGTTCCAATGAGGTTCCGATTCCGAGTCCGGTTCGGTCCCAGAATCTCCAAAGTGTATTCGGATTTCGGATTCGCTTCACTTGCATACGGTTAACGGACCCAGAGCTTTTGTTAGGGGGAAAAAAATTTTTGACACTATTGTTCTTTAAAACATTATGTTATTTTGTATTTTTCAAAAATTTATAAGAGCATTTTACAAATTTTCAAAAGTTTCAATCGGGCGCTGGGGGGGGGGGGGGGGCTCTTTGCGTCCGCCCCTGGTTCCGATTTTTCTAACCGGTTCCGGGTCCAACCGGTTCTGGTTCGGTCTCGCCGCTTCCGGTTCTATTCGGTCACGTTGGCCACCTTTATTTGGAACACATGAAAAATATAGGAAGAGTGAGAAATACTATAATTACAAAGATATGGATTATAAGAAAACTAGGAAAAACTCGACAACAGGTGTATTCCTGACCAAGTTAAGGATAACAAAGTCCGTTCACTCCCTTATCAATCCTAGCACTCGCCAATGGAAAGATGAGCTAGTTAAGGAGTGGTTTGGCGATTAAGATGATGCTGTTGATCCTCAATATGCTTATTGGAAGTACAGATAGATGGTATTAAGTAAGGACCAGATAACCGGTAAAAATCAGCTTATCATCAGAAATGTTCCTTTAGACCGGCAGACTTAGCTTCATCTGCATCTTACGGCAAGAGAGTCGGAAGATCAACGGGCTGGGCCTCCCACCTGGAGTACATTTATTTACGTGGAAGTTGGGGCAGAGTATCTTGTCATGCAAGACATCATGACAGTGCAATAAAGAGATGTTACGTCGGTGCTTTTTCTTTTTTTATAGATTAAGGTGACACATGTCATTCGTACTAGTGAATGACCTGGCATGGTCCAACAACATATGTTTGGCCTAGTTGGATGGATCCCACAAGAGCATGAGACTGAGAGGGATGGTGGTAGAATTATATCAAGGGACGTGCTTAGGGATAAATAATTAATATGCTTGAAAAGTTGTTTATAATTTCCCCTAGGCGAGATTTAGTAACATGTTTTAAAAATAATGATACTAACATTTAGTTTAGAAAAATAAAAATGTAAATATTTAGACAAATTTATATTTTTTAAAAAGGTGAAAACATTTAAACAATTAACCAAATAAATTTAATTAAAATGATCCATTATATAAAGGGCATGTCTTATCTACAACCAACTGTAGCCAGTTGGCTACATCCTGCGCACGAGCGTGACTTCGTTTTGCTTGTTTTTTTTATTGGTTCAAGGGCGCCTTCGGTGTATATCCTTTTTATTTTTTATCCTTTATTATAAAAACTTTAAATTGTTATAACTTTTAATATATAAGTCCAAAATGAAAAAAAATTATATCATTGTTCATCTAAATTCAAACTCTTCAAAACAAGACCAATCATGGTTATATTTTGACAACTTTAAAAAAATTATTTTTTACATGTATGGAGCATAGAACGTATAAGAAAACTTGTACAGATGATCATACAAACCTGTATAAATGTTCACTAAAACATGTACATCCTCACGTAAAGACATGTACATCCTCGCATTAAAAACATATAGATAGTCATATAAACTTGTACGAATCATTAAATATGTACATCCTTAGATTAAACCTGTACATATAAGGAAGAACACTTGTACAGACGGTCATACAAACATGTATAGATGGCCGTAAAACATGTATAGATGTTCATTAAAGAACATGTACATTCTCACATTAGAACATGTACATTGTCACATTAAAACATGTACATTCTCACATTAAAATATGTACATACAACTTCACATTAAAATATCATCGTATATATGTAAAAATAATTTTTTTAAAAACTTGTCAAAACATATCCATGACTGGTCTTTTTTGAAGAGCTTAAATTTAGGTGAACAATGATATAATTTTTTTCATTTTGGACTTATATATTAAAAATTACAATAATTTAAAGTTTTTATAATAAAGGAAAAAAAAAAAATAAAATAAAAAACAAATACGAAATACATTCGGGCGTCCGTTCCTTTTATACATGTTTCATAGCTAAATGCGTTGTAGCTAAAAATTTGTGTTATATAAAAGTGACAAACATCCCAACCCCTAATAATCAATCTATATGAATAAAAAGGCGTTCCCATTTCTATTAATTTCTATTCCATCTTAACAAAAATTGGTAATCAAACTTATTATATTCTCATCTCTTCCAACCAAACATGCATTCTTGATCCTAGTCTAAAGGCTTAAACTTCTCATTCTCCCCACTTGACTTACTTTGTTCTTATAATTTATATCTTTAATGACTTTAAATATGTGTCTTCCTATGAGGATCTATACTCCTATCGTAGATTTCTTTTTTACCCGCTCTTTGATTCAGGAGATCTTTGAGATCTTGCTACCCTTGGTGGGTTCTCTAGAATCCACTCTTTTCTCTAACCGGCTAGGGAGGAAATACTGACCCGCACACAGCCATATCCTCACCACTTTCACTTTGACTCCTCTTCCTAGAGGGCAATGTGATACTCAACACAGATCTCTCTCCCGAACTAGAAAGGGATATTTCAATGAGCAACATAATCCCGAAAGTTTGTCCCATTTGCACAGATCTCTCTCCATTCTCTCTACATATATTTCCTAAACTAAATCTTGATTGCATCTCTCTTCTTTGAATCAGCTGGAATGTTTCAACCCAAAATTTTGGACAAAATGTTCTTTTTCCTGAAGAAGAAACTTCGAACAAAAGAATATGTAAACCTAGTATTTCTCCTTCTGACCGGTTAGGCACAGTTTTGCGGTGAAGGCAGCCTAGAAATGACTTGACATTGAGATATTCCAACAGTTCTTAAACGGCACGTTTCAGACAAACTTGCACACAATTGGATGCTGCGAGAAATTAGCATATCGAAGACTAGTTCAACGGATGAGATTCCAAGGGCAAACACGAGGGTAAAGCTTTTACACAGCATAAACTTTCAAGGGTATGTAAAATTAGAACGACCTAATTCAAGCTCTCGCAGATGCCCGTGAATTATCAAGTAAAACACATCTTTCTTTACAGTGTGCATAAGAATATAACACAACCACGGTCCAGGGCATGACTGCTGCTTAAGAGCACAAGAACCCGTTATGGAAAGAAAGCCATCAACCCCCGCCCCCCATCATCAGCCTTTCTGCTATCCCCAGGCTGTGTCGCTGATAAAGCTGTCTAGAGGTCCAAACAAAGAACAAGGTGTGCCTTGTTTGGCATCCAAGCAAACCAGTGTAAAACCAAAACCATCCTGCTTGCCTAGGGATGCAGGAAGCCACGATAAATAAACAACTATTCACATTGCAATTCGGTCATTTTTGTGTATGCTTCGATAATCGTTGTCTAAGCTCAGGTGGAGCTTTTCCCAGTTCTGCCACAACATTAATTCAGAGATTTAAACTTTCAGAAGGAAAGTAGAAAAGGAAGGCACAAATTGAGAATGGAGCAGATCAAAGACATAATAATGGTTATTTTCAACTTTTACCTTCTTCGGTGAAATTGAAGAGAGGAGGGACGGGTCGTCCATTAGGCAGTGAAAAGTTTGGATCCCTCAGATCATCAAAGAAGGGATGTGCGCACACCTCCAGCTGGAAACAAGGGAGGAAAATAAGTCTTTACTCAAACTTTACCCACAATTCAAATGTATTTTAGTCAGAAAAGCTAACTGTCCACACATATATATCCCAATATATAAGTTTCCCACCCTATAATAAGTAGGCTCTAATTTCTATTTGGAAATGAACAGATTAGATCAGCTCAATCAAAGCCAAATAAGAGTCAGAGAAAGATATAGCAACAGAAGTCACTAAACCAAGGCTACCCGTGGTTGGTGGTGGAGCATGGAGGATGCAAGTAACTAATAGTCAAGGTTCGAGGCACCCCACCATCAATACCTAAAAATAAGCAAGCGAGGCTATGTGGGGTCTGATTCCTCCTAAATCCAATTATCCACGGGCCAATTGATAGTGTAATGACTATCTTTAAAAGTATTAATATCAAAATGAAAAGAGGTAAATACGCTCAAGTTAAAGACAGAGTCTGGAAGTCCGTACAGCAGAACAGCGTAGATTAGGGGAGTATTGGAGCAATCGAGAAACAAGATCCACTGCTTCAGGGGGATCCGCTTGTTAAATACCTGAAAATATCAAGTGGATCACAGAAATGAAATGTTGCCTACAAGATAAAATAAAATAACAGGACAACTAGAAGTAGATCTCATCATACCTTGTGCCATGGATGGGCCTTGATCTGAGGAAATTTAAATTCAGTGTAATTTGGGTTCATACACTTTATTTCTTCCCTTGTTGGTGTTCCAAGAATCTAGCATAACATATATATATATATATATATATATATATATATATATATATATATATAGAAAACAGAATAAATCTATTACAGTATATTCCAAATATATATGTATGCATCATCATCGACATAAGCTGAAAACAGAAAATCCAATGTATGTCCGCTTACCTTGATAATCTCCACCAACTGATCAACGCCACTTTCACCAGGAAACAGAGGCTGCAAAACAAAAACATTGTGTCTTATCATCTTAATTTTCAATGAGATGCAGGTTTCTTTACGAAAGAGTTCTTCATATTATGATGCCGAGTTACAGAGCCAATATGTATAACCATAAGATGGTTAACGCTGTCATGCATTAAGGCTGAACCTGAGTAACTTAGTACAGAACTCTGTAATGAGAAAGAGTATTGGTCATCTCTTTTCAAGTGTAGATATACAAGAGTTTGGGAAAAGAGTGTGGAACAATTTTGGATTGCATAACCCCTCCTGTGAAGGACAATAGTCTCATCAACAGGATAGATAACAATAGGAAGAAGTGCAGAATCAAACAGGATTCAACTACTTCCAAATATACGATATATCTCATGTGGAAAGAGAGTAAAAACAGGATCTGCAATGATTCTTTTTGCAAATACCCTTTTCTTGTGCGACCCTGTAAATCAAAAGGTTAGACTTTTGATGTAAAGTGGCTGCAAAAGTGGTTTTTGGTCTAACAATAGTTTCATTAACTACTTTCAAAAGTGGTTTTTGGTCTAATAATAGTTTCATCAAAAGTTGGCTATAAAGATTGATTTATTGTAAGAGTAACTTCCTCGTCAATACTAGTTCATTTATTATAAATCAAAAATGGAAATTCTCATCACAGTCAAACTGAATCACATGTATAACTCACATGTCCCAGAAGAAGTTCTGCTAAAACACAACCTCCAGACCACATATCTATGGCGGCAGTGTATTCTGTAGCCCCAAATATCAGCTCTGGCGCCCTATAGTACCTTGAGCATATGTATGATATGTTTGGTTCACCTGGCACCTGCAACACAAAGTTCTAGATCACAGCAACAACAAGACCACTTCTATACAACCTTTTTAAAAAGACGAGACATACCAATTTTTTTGCACTGCCAAAATCACATAACTTCAGCTGACCAGTGTGAGGGTTAACCTGCCATAACCATAATTCAAAGATTAGCTCGTAAAAAACATGAAACTATGATGACAAACAAGAAGGCAAGGATCACATAAGAACAGAAGCAAATTTATATCACACACAGCCATGAAGCATTAAAAACTAAAAGATGGCAAAGATATGGAATATAACAGGAAAATGGGAAAGTAATGAAGTTCATGCTAATGGTAGATTCTGGAGGGACTTACAAGCAAGTTCTGTGGTTTAATATCGATGGCAAACGCCAATCACATTGTGAATGTAATTAAGTGCCCGACAAATCTGCCAAAGGGAAAGGACAAAAATGCCAGTTTAGAAAACTTTGACAAGAATACCAACAAAATCAGTCTTTAACATGAAACTTAGCACATTGTGGCCAAGAGAATATCCTACTGACCCTGTAACAGTGTTAAATAAGCTATACCTGATAGGTATACAGTTGAACATATATCATTGGCATGTGCTGGTTTGCCTTGCTATAGTGCTTCAAAACTCGGTAGACAGTTTCAGGCACATACTCTAGAACGAGATTTAAATACCCTCTTCCTTATCATTTGAAGAGTAAAAACAATGTTTCAGTTGAACAACATTAGGATTGTCTAGCATGCGCATTATCTGGAGCTCCCTGTTCTTGTATCTTTTATCCTGCAAAACCTTCTTTATGGCAACGGGGTCACCGGTCTCCAAGCATTTGGCCTTGTTAAAAAGAGAAATAACAGGATGTCAACAGTGTAACAGAGCCAGAGAACTAAAAAAACTAAAAAAACTAAAAAACTGAACACAGATGGGTTAGTTCAGTGACTTTTACCTGAAAAACTACACCAAATGAACCAGTTCCGACCACACGTTCTGCCATATAAGAAACTGTCTGTGAAACAGGAAAAAAAGCATTTTTAAACGATTGTCCAATACAATGGAAGCTCAAGAGTTATAGCAACATAAATACTTAACGGAAAATCACTACTAAAGAATTAAGATGAAACTATCATGCCAGTGACTAGCAAGAACCTAGCTGAGAAAAAGGCAATCAACTTAGGCAATTAGATGGAACTCAAACTAATAATATAAGACAGAAACCACACAAGCATGCAGCAGTAGCCACCTGTTTTGGCTGTCCATTACGTCCACCAACTATAGTTGCGATGATCTGCCCAGTCTCAGTACCATTCCCACTCACATAAGGTGTTTCCATGTCCTGCATAGCGTAACAGAAGAATCATAGCAAAAAATCATGGCTTTCCCTATCGTGATTCACAATTTAAACATCATAGGACCGCACACGAACATTTCTTAAGCCACGGTTGGTCAATATCAGGAAAATATTAACATTGAATATAGCAATGGAACAGGGAAATATAGTATCATCGGCTATTTTGGCTGGGTCACGGAATCTCGGTTCAGAAAACCCAGCAGAAGGAAAAAGATAAAAGCGTCGTCGTTGTTTCTACGACAATCAAGATGAAGAACCCAGCCCCAACTATTGCAGGATCCACAGTGGGAATTTTCTTTTTCTATGGCCACGGTTTTAACTCGACGCCGGAGATGCCCGATCATATACTAATACAGGCAACACCGATCAATAAAAAACGAAACGACCAATAATTGACTTCAACAAACCAGGGAGCAACGACATTTGAGATACCCATAACAAAAGCTGGAGACAAAAAAAGGGTGAATAAATTTCGTTATAGAATGATGGACGTACGGGATCGGAGACGGATGGGCGGCCAGAGGTGAAACTCTTAAACCGGCGAACAACATTCATCCCGGTGATCAATCTTCGCCTTCTTCTTCAGCTGACTTCTTTTCTCTTTAAATGTATCTCTAATCCTTTTTCCTCTTCTTCCTTTTCCGGGAAGAAAAACAACAACACCGATCAAACCAAACAATCGGGAAAAAGGAAGGGGACAAAGAGGGAGAAACCCTAATAGCACCCTATCCCCGCCACCGTATATGTCCCCACCAACCTCCCACATTCAGATAAGAGGAACAAAAGATTAAAGGGTGGCGAGCATTTCTGAGGTTCAGAGAAGAGAGAGAAAGAAGTTGGATATTTTATCTTCTCTCTCCCCTTCTGCGCTGCGCTTTCTTCCAAGCAGAGAAGAGAAGGAAGGAGGCAGGTAGGAAGAGAGATCAGCAGGACAGAAGGGGGTTGGGAGAGAGGGTAAGACGAAACAGCCAGCCAGCGAGTTGAGGAGGAAAGAAGATCAAACGGAACATCCAAAGAATGTCCAGATAGGAAGACAAGACAGACCGGCGAATCTCTCTCTGTCTCTACCAAACTGCTTGAGAGAGAAAGGAAATGGAGGGAGTTGGAGAGAAAGGGAAGGCACTCAACCTTCTCAATCATGCAATCTTGAAGTTTTCAATGAGATCGCTTTCTGACGGTCGATCGACCAGCGTCGTTGATCTACGGACAGAAGCTGGGTAGCTAGCTAGCAGATGCTATAAATGATGCCGGGTAAAAATCGGGGCCCACATGAGTTCTTTTTCTGAAAATTTGAAAGAAAGAAAACAGAGTTATGGTGAACTGAAATGAAGTCGTCGCCGTCGCGGAATATGCGGGAGCGGGCAGCGTCATCGTCCGCAATGATTCGTTTTAAATTCTCTGTTATTTTACACATTTCTATTTTACTTTTCCATTATATTGCTGCAATAATTTAGTGCCGTACTCGTGTATGGTCGAACACTTCTTAAATTGTATAAATAAAACACAAAAATAAATAAAAATTAAATGAATTATAAATAATTTTGACATATGAATAAAAATTATAGAACACAAAAGACACAAAATATACTTATAATCATATAAATTAGAAATATTTACAAAAAATAAGTAAAAACCTTATCAAATTTGAAAAAATATCAATTACTAAATTTCAAAAAAACGATTTTAAATGATTTTTATAATAATAAACTATTGAATACAAGTTGAAATCTTAAAATATATCAATATTAGAAAATGTATAATGCTTGATAAAAATTAGGGAAATTTCACAAGATACCCCTGAGGTTTGAACGAATTTTATGAAATACCCATGATGTTTCATTTTTATTATGAGATACCCCTGAGGTTTCATTTTGTTTACAAGATACCCCCGATGTTTCATTTTTATTACGAGATAACTTTAAGGTTTCAATTTCATTACAGATACATCTTCGTTCGAATTTTGATATATTATTGTTAATATCCCCATTTTACACACTATATGCCCCGCAATAACCTCAAGGCTTTATGGTTAATTTTTATAAAATTTAGAGAAAATTCACGGGATACCACTAAAAAACTTTCTAATTCACAAAATACCACGGTTTTTAAAAAAAGTTTTTCGAATACCACAAAAACTTTCAAAATTCACGGGATACCACAATTCAGTAGCAGACGTTAAATCGTCCGTTAACTGATGTGGCGAAAAGACATGTTTGCCCTTGGGATCTCTAACGTTCAACGCGCCGCGTTGAACCCTAATTTCATTCTGATTATGTCCAACCCTGATTTCATTCCGACACAGAAAATCCCAAGATCAATCTAATTCATTTCGCATCTGTAATCCCTGAATTTCAAACCCTAATTCTGTCCCCAAATCGCGAATTGCAACCTAGAATCTCAAACCCTAATTCTGCCCCAAATCGTGAATCGCAACCCAGAATCTCAAACCCTATTCATGCCCCTTTTTCGAAATCGATACCACTTTGATCCCTAATTCCCGAAATCGATATTTAGATTTATCTCTAATCCCATCCCCTTTTTGGAATCGAAACCCAGAAAAACTAGAACTTTGAAACCTAATCCCGTCCCCATTTCGAAATCCGCACCCAGAACTTCAAACAGTTTTGCGATGAGTAGAGCGTGTGGGCTGACCAGTCTACTTTTACGAAGAAGTTTCAGTTTACAAGATACTACACATTAACTTTATAGAGATACCACCGAAAAAAAAATAATTCATCTGATGCCACAAAAAGCGGTCAGAATCTTCCAACATCTATATTTCAACAGTAACTTTTTTCTCACCTATTCTAATGGTTACTTTTGTCAATTTATATCCCTATTTAAGCCATTCAAGTGGTTGTATCTATGCACAAATACTCATAGCCTCATCAAAACACCTCCCAAATCTTGTTTACAACACAAATCAAAGAATTATTTCAAACCATTCATTGCAAGTGTAGTGTACCTACAGAGATGAACGTTTCACACTGTCATAAAAACTGTGGGGAGAGCTTACTACAACTGCTGAGAGTGTGACTTCTTCCAATGGTGGGCACCAATTATGCAAGATAAATATGACCACCCGGTCTAGAAGAAATGCTAGATGTTCAACATCATACTCCAACAACTTCAACATCCAGAACCAGCATTCCACTGCTTTTTGTGCTCAATCCCACTATCCACCACAAACAAGGGCTGATTGACAGAATCAATATTGGCTAACATGCAAGAGAAGATAAAAAGGGAACTAAAAGAAGAAGTAAAAGCCAACATAAAATGGTTGTTTTACCTTTGTAATTTTTGTGGCAGCAGTAATATGCATTCGAAAGATGTAGTGCAATGTTTATGGATTAGTCAACAACAAGTTAATCTTTAAGGATTATCCAACAATGTAATGTAAGGAGTTTAATTAGCAATGTAATAAAATATGAGATTTTCATTGCAGCATACGTGCTTAAATTTTCAACAGTCATTACATTAAACAGCAACAAATTGCACCAGATTCACAAAAGTTGTCCAAAACAAAAAGAAGTAGCATTTCTCCAAAAACCAACAAAGGTACCCATGCCCATACTACCAAACACAAAAGGTACACTAATAAAGGTACCCATTTATCAAAAAACAAAAAAGGGTACCCATACATATGTCAAATTTCTGAGCTCAAAAACCGAAAATAGTTTGTACCCATAACCCAGTTGTATCTTTACCCGAAACCAGCTACCCGAAAGTTTCAAAACAAAGATTATTTAGTAATACTAATAATTAATGTACAATATTATTGTTATCATTAAATGTATTTAGTCTAATCATTAAATACTAATTAAGTCATAAAAAAACAAAAAACTAGCGGGTTACCCAACCCGAAGCGGTTTACCCAACCCGAAACGAAAATCATTCTCAAAAGTCAACCCGAAAGGCTTTCTATCGGGTCGAAGTTCGGGTCAAGATTGACATCCCATACCCATATTTCCAAACACATAAGTTGTACCATAAAGGAGTATCTACACCTAAGCTTTCAGTTTTCCAAAAAATTACCTAAGCTTTCCAAAATCCCAAAAACACAGCAAAAAACAGTACCAACACATACTTGTAAGACTTCTTGTCCACCCTTGTTGACTCTTTGTTTCTTTCTTCCTTCTTTCGATGCACTGGTGGATATACCAACAACACTTGTTTCAGCCCCTTCAGCCCTTCTTTCCTTAGCAGTTGGGCCTCCTTTGCAAGTCCTCTGGTTATGACCATATGACTTGCATTTAGTACACTTATTTGCTCCTCGCTTCCCCTTATGTTTTTTGTTTTCTTCTCTCATTCGGTTTCGTGCTAGTCTCCCAATTCCTCTCTTTAGTATGGGATGTTGGATTGCAATAGTTTCATCACATGCTGGCCAATACTCTCTTAACTGCACAGGATTGATGTTGTGCTCGTATGCAGCTTTGTTACTCTGGACAGAAAAATACGTAGATACATAATTCAGTGGTTGCCCTCCAAACAACCTAATTTTCTTGACTGCATGTTTACACGGTATCCCAGTGTGTTGCCAATGTCCACAAGAGTATGTTCCTTTCTCCAAGTCAACTGCAAGTTGCCCGCTCCCATCCAGGACTTCAAAATTTTCTCTTCCAGACGGTCTTGCAACATAATGCCTAGTTTTTTTCATCCTTCTCCAGTGTTTTCAGCCTTTTCATAATGCCAGGACAAA
This sequence comes from Limonium bicolor, assembly GCA_023374045.1. NCBI lineage: Eukaryota > Viridiplantae > Streptophyta > Magnoliopsida > Caryophyllales > Plumbaginaceae > Limonium > Limonium bicolor. Next base: position 308,848,799 of record CM041776.1, on the reverse strand, counting down.
TGCCATCAGATTCCCTGTTTGCACAAGCCTCCCTTATTTCACAATGTCTAACCATTATTTGTTGTCGTATACCTACAACAGAAAAATGAAACAAAGTTAGAATCAGTAATAAGGCCACTGACAAATTAAGACAGCACATGGTGTCAAAATTAACCTTCCAACAGTGCATATTTGGCTTGGACCTGTGCACACTTAATGTCGTGTTTAATTCCTCAACGAAGTTGGATGTGTTGTCTGGGCACTTTATCTACACCAGCAACCAATTACACAACACATATAATTACACATCACATAGCACACATAAATGTGCAATGCATGATTAATTAGTAAATACCTCAATGTCAAACTGGTGCCTAGCCTACAGGTTCAATGGTATTTCTCTCAAGTAATTGTATGCCCCAATGTCCATCTCTTTAATCCTTTCAATTGACTTCTCAAAACTGAATTCGGAGAACACGTTGGTGGCAACCCAAAACGCTTGCCTAATACATGTAGATTGAGGTAAAGTTACCAACAATACAAATGCCTACATCAGTCAATATAATAAGTAAGTAACAAAATGTCCCTTACATCATTTTCGGTCCAGGATGAAGCTTGCGAAAATTTTGGTACAGATGCCTACAACAATACCTCCTCTGGATTCCGGGGAACCAGTTGATCATGGCCTGATCAATGCCCTAAGTTAAACGTATAAAACAACTATACCTGCTATTATGAAGTTCACGGGATACCCCAAGTTTAAATATAAAGTTCAGGGGATACCACAAGTTTAAATATAAAGTTCACAGGATACCACAAGTTTAGATACATAGTTCACGAGATACCACAAGTTTAATTATTAAGTTCACTCGATACCACAATCAGAGCAACTGTTACAGAATGCATCATTGAACATTTCTTAAAAAATTTAGTACCTTTTGGCGGTCAGATATAAATGCCCATGGCAGTGGTTTGCCTTCACCAATAACTTTCTTTAAGTAATTGAAAAAAATACTCACATGTTGTTGTTTTTTCCTCTATAGCAACAACATACGCAAAAGGGAATATCTCTTGGTTAGCATATAAACCAACAACATATAAAAGGACACCTCCATAGTATCCCTTTAGATGACAACCATCAATTCCAATTAATGGTTTGCATCCTGCCATAAAGCCTTTCACCAAACTTCCAAAAGCAATAAAGCATTTGGTAAATGCATGTGGCGGGTCTGCTGATATTGGGCAGTTTGTGAATGTGTCAGGCTTGGTCTGCTCTAAGATTTTAAGGTACTGTGTATATAGGTATATGCTTCATCATGATACCCCCAATCTCCTTAATACCAAGTGCTCTAACCTTGAAAGCTATACCTCTCTTAACTTGCAATCCAAACCTTTCTTGGCAAAGCTTTTGTATATTTGATCCGCTGATCTTTGAATTTGCTTTAATATCAGTCAACAACCTCTTTGTAAGCCACTTGGCGTTGGCCATTGGACTGTGCACAAGCTTTTCACATGTGTGGTCGCCAATGATTGATCTTATTTGCCAAGTTCTCTTGTCTCTGGTTCTTGCTGCAGTGATCATAAAAGGGCATCTAGGGAATGCACAAGAGCCCCTGAATCTTGTTTTGTCTTAGTGGTCTCTTACAAAATCAAAGCAATCCTGTATGAAGTAATCCCTCAACACTTCCATGAAATGTTCCTTATCCATGAACAACAATCCTTTCTCTAGATGTATACCTCCAAAATCAACCTCCTTGTAATAGGTTCCTTTTTTTCTGTTCACACTGTCAGCAGTAGCTCCATCTTCATCATACATCTTATCTACATCATATGGGTCGTATTGAGATTCCCCACCCTCAGACTCACTGTCCTTATCACTCCCTTTGTCACTCCCTAAATCACTAACATTAGAATCACTCTCACTCGTTTCATCCCCACTGTCCACATCAGTAAGCTCGAAAGAACTATCTTTAGTAGACCCATCCTTGACAACATCAAACTCATTAGCATCAAGACAAGGTCTCGTGGTCTCATTGAGGGGTTCGGGTTTGCACTAGCACTTGCATCTTGAGTTTGAGGTGTGCCTAAACCACCCCTCTGTTGTGTAGCTCTGATCTTACGTTTGGGTTTTGCGGACAACTTTCTTTTTGGCCTACAACATAGAAGCAACAACAATGAATAAGTATATCAGTTTTACAACCAATCAATAACTCAAACAATGACAACATTCAACAATAGCTGACAGTAGCAACAACATTCAACAATAGCTGACAGTAGCAACAACATTCAGTACAAGTGAAATTACCATGTAATTATGTCATTATCATGTGCAATAGAGTCCGTTGATGGGGCTGGTGGTGTTCTATCCCCACGGTTACACTCATTATCTTGTCTGAATGAAGCCACGGGTGGTGTTGAATTAACCCCAGTATTTAGATCATCAACCGCGACATCCACGTTATCATGATCGAGATTCAGTTTATCATTCTCTGTGGTCTCATGATCAACCCTTTCACTTTCATATTATGTACCAAAATTCTGATAACAATCAGTGTCAACATCCTCAAAACATCAACCCTTTCACTCTCATTTGGTGCTCTTTCACCTTCATACTGTTGAGTTGTTGTGTACATGGGGGAGGTCGTGAAGGTGATAAAGCTTGTGGTTGTGTACATGGGGGAGGTGGTGGAGATGATGAAGCTTGTGGTTGTGTTTGTGAAGGGATATGTTCATCTTCAGGTTCATTTTCTTTAGATTGGGAGATAGTGATAGTGAAGGTGATGAGGCTTGTGTCCGTGTTTGTGAGGGGATATGTTCATCTTCAGGTTCATCTAGTGATAGTGAAGTAGGTTCATTTTCTGGCTCTTCAACTTCAATGGAGGTCACCTTACTATACAAAGTCGACACCCTACTTGGTTTCTCATCCGAATTAGAATCAATTTCCATCATTGGTGGTTCACCAAGGATTTCAACTTGAACATATGTCTTTTTCCTGGGTGGAGCTTGTTCTGAAAGGGATGTGAATGCTTACGTTTTTGAGAAAAATCATTCTCGTCGCTTGAATCATCCATAGATGAGTCCGAACTATCAGGAATACCCATCGCCACCTTCACTGCCTCACTTGGTACCTCATTATCCTCGATAGTTACTTGAACCTCCACCATCTTCGTGTGTTACTTTAGCATAGCCTGAAGGGTTTTCGTGCACTTAACCTCGACAATCCTCTTTGAGACGGGGTTTTCATACTTGAACACGGGATTTGTAGGGGGTAGACCACATAGTTGCTTCTCTGCTTCGTAGTGGGCGTCTCTCACGAAAATTGGATAATGTCGAGGTGTGACACTTTTTTATCTTCAACCCGGTAGTCGAATTTAGAGTCTTTGAAGTCGAACACCACCCAGAACCCACCACCTCTACTCATCGTGAGATTCTAGGTTGCGATTTGTGATTTGGGGACATAATTAGAGTTTGAGCATCTGTGCTACAATTCACGATTTGGGGACATAATTAGGGTTTGAGATTCTGGGATTAGAGATGCAAAATGAATTAGGGTTCCAAGTAATCAGTCAGCGGCGCGTTGAATGTTAGAGACCCCAAGGGCAAACATGTCTTTTCGCCACACTAGTTAACAAACGATTTAACTTCTGTTACTGAATTGTGGTATCCCGTGAATTTCGAAAGTTTTTTGTGGTATCCAAATTTTTTTTAAACCCATGATTTTGTGAATTTGAAAGTTTTTTAGTGGTATCCCATGAATTTTCCCTAAAATTTAAAATATACACAAAAAAATGAAAGATTGTAACAAATTTGAATTAAATTTTAAATATGACTATAATTAAATAAAAAATAGATAAATCGTAAAATTTAAAAACATAGAAATGGTTAAACAATAAAAACTTAATTAATTTATGAAATATAAATTGTTACGTAATTTAAAAACTATTCTAGTGAAGACTTAAAATCATAAAATAGTTATAACAAATACATTAACATCACAATAAAATTGATTATATTTTACGTTTCTTCGTACTTTATTTTTCTAAGTTTAAATAATGAGTTTTTCTATGTATCATATGAAATTTTTCCTTTTAATATTTTTCATATTATTGTTGTACTTTTCTATGATTTAAGTAATTGCTACGTAACACTTTAAAATTTTATGTTTATTTTTTAAAATAATTGATTGCTTTATTATTTAGTCATTTCCATTTATTAACTATTTTGTTTTTTTGTATATTTAATAACATTCATTTTTTAAAAGTGAATTCAAAGGTTATTTGATCTTTAATTATTTTGGTGTATTTTTTCTATATTTTTATTTTTAAAAAACATTTGACCATAAATCTCTAAGGTTATTATGGGGACATATGATGTGAGGCTAATATCGGAATATTATCTCGTAATAAAATTGTAACCTTAGGGATATCTCGTAATAAAAATGAAACCTCAAGGGTATCTCGTAAAGAAAATGAAACTTCAGGTGTATCTCGTAATGAAAATGAAATATCATGCGTATTTCGTAAAATTCACTTAAACCTCGGGGGTATCTTGTGAAATAATTACATTACATGGATTTGTGATTGTTTATTTTATAATATTTATAAAATTTATAAAATTATGTAATGGTTTATTATATTTATTTTCTATATTTTTTTTATGATTTTAAGTATCTTGTTATAATTTTCTAAACTTAGATGATACTTTAATAATTATTGTGTTATTTAAAATATTTTATAATATTTATTATTTAGTCATTTCTTATATTTTTAATTTTTTTTGAATTTAATAATGTTGTAGGTGATTATAATACTCAATATTTATAATTTTAAGTCGTATGTCACAATCATAAGGATTTTATACTCATTGAATAATTTTTATAATTTATTAAAGTATTATTGACATATTACACTAGTACAAATAAGGCCTATTTCGGCGGTTGTTTTGGGCCTATTTCGGCGGTTCTGAACCGCCGAAATGGGGTGCGCCGAGATAGGTGTGCGACCCTATCTCGGTGGTTGAACAACCGCCGAAATAGGTAGTCTATTTCAGCGATTGTTAGCTAAGAACCGCCAAAATAGGCGCGTTTTAGAACAAAAAAAACACACCTATTTCGGCGGTTCCTAGCTAACAACCGCCGAAATAGGCCTATTTTAAAAAAAACACACACCTATTCGGCGGTTCCTAGCTAACAACCGCCGAAATAGGTCTATTTTTTTAAAAAAAAATCGATACTATTGCCCCGTCTTCAACCTCTCGCTCACGAGATGCAGCAGTTCCAGTGATTCATCTGAGGCGCAGGAACAAGATGATAATGAATAGAGGCAAGAGTATGTATGCTCCTTGTTCGCCTTGTAAATTACCGTGATTAAAGAGATTGCAGGCGCATAGAATGAATAGAGGCGCAGAGCATGAATAAAGGCGCATTTAGGGTTGCAAAAATTACCGTGAGGGCGCAGAGAATGAATAGAGGCGCAAAGCATGTTCAATTCCTTGTTCGCCAGTTAGGGTTGCAAAATTGACGTGAGGCGTAGAGCATGTTGTTGCTCGCCAGTTAGGGTTGCAAAAATTACCGTGAAAGGCATAGAGAATGAATAGAGGCGTAGAGAATGAAAATATGTGAGCATGTATGTTCCTTGTTTTCCCGAGAGAAAAATAAAAGTTCGAGTATATTACCGATTTTGGAATGAACAGCTTCAACCCTGTCTTCAATCTGGTGAGCAAGATTCAGCAATTCGAGGAGCAGACACAAGAAGAGAATGAAGGAGGAGGCGCAGAGGGTTGCAAAATTACAGTGCGTGAAGAGAATGAAGAGAGAGGGAGAAGTGAAAGGCCGGAAAAAGAATTTGAAGGGGCGGGAATTCGAAAAATTGACGAAAAAAAACCGGGAATGCAAAAATAGAACTGGATAATTGACCTATTTGAGCGGTTCCTAGCTAACAACCGCCGAAATAGGTGTCATTGTTTAGACATGGAATTTTCAGCGACCCTATTTCGGCGGTTGTTAGCTAGGAACCGCCGAAATAGGTATCTTTTGACCCTATTTTGGCGGTTCCTAGCTAACAACTGCCAAAATAGGTGTTTTGTTTTTAGACACAAAATTTTCAGGCCCCTATTTTGGCGGTTGTAAGAACAACCGCCGAAATAGGGGCGCCGAAATAGACCTTTTTTGTACTAGTGTTAGTCCTATAACTCGTTGTATATTACTTTTAATTCAATATTAAAAATGATCATGATTGATACTATTACATAGTACTATATCATTATTTTTTACATGAGATAGCAATTTCATTGTAGTTGAATCAATCATATTTTTTTTATTTAAAAAAAGGATAGTTGCTAAATTAATCAACCACGATAGTGAAAAAAAATAGAAAAAAGATAGTGTGAGGGATTAGAAAGAGTGGAAAGATTAAAAAAATCCTTAAAATCATTCAATATACAAAAATTGAAAACAAAATCATTGAAGTATAATAATGTTATGTCAATTAAGAGTTCAATAACAAGAATATAAAATAAAGTGCTACAAGAAATGTACGCGCCCACACGTGTTTTACTTTCGCTCTAAAAGTTAGGGTTCTTCCCCTCGTAGAAGACCTCACCAGCGAGCATAGATTAGGGAAACTTTGAGCGACAATATACTTTCCGATTCGCTGGGGGTGGAAATCGGCGTCTGTCCTCCTCGTCACTAACCCATCTGCTTAGCAAAAGGCGTGGACCATGTTTTGAACTTCACTTGAAGGATGGACTTTTATTTTAAGGCGACGATACCTGAGGGAGAAACAAGGAAGATTGTCAAGAAGAAGAGGACTGTATCCGACTGAGAGATAGAGAAACCGTTCGAGGCAGTAAATGTTTCAGGCAAGAAGAACTTGGGAGTTGTAGGGAAGAAAGATGTAGGAGAGCGGTCGAGCTTCAGAGAAATTCTCAAAATGGCAAAGATACCCTACAGGAAGTATCTTCAGATGAGGAGTTGTCAGACTACGAAGATCTGGGGCACGAAGATGAGGCCGACACAGACGACCCACTATGTCCGGTAATCTCCTTGTCAAAAGAGGTTATCCACAACATCAAGAAGGAATGGAGGAAAGTAGTCATTATTAAGTGATAAGCAGCAGACTTATCATATTTTATGTACTAGATTTAGGATTATATTTATCTAAATAAGGTTGAGTAGTTAATAATTATGTTATATTATGTATTAAAGTGTATTATTTGTTCAGCCTTATGTTTTTATATGTTTTCATGCAAGGAAACACTTTTGACCAAAATGCTGGACATAAGGCCGGTTAACTCCTGCACGGCACAAGCGTGGAGCAGAGAAAGGTGCTATGCCGGGTATGTTGTCGGGTACATCCTAGCCGGCACAAGTAAAAAGTTGCCTCAGTTCACCAGAAGTTAGCAGTACATGAAGAGGTTCCTTTTGATGAAGAGATGCCTTTTGATGAAGAGGTGTCTTTTGATGAAGAGGTGTCTTTTGAAGAGGTGTCTTTTGATGAAGAGGTGTCTCTTGGCAAAAAGGTGTCTTTTGGTGAAAAGGTGTCTTATGGTGAAGAGGTGTCTTTTAGTTGGAAAGATGTCTTTTGGATGAGAAGACACTATGGAAAGACATCATTTGGTGATGTGTCTTTCCATACCAATACAACTAGGGTAAAAGGTATCTTTTTGCTAAAGACATGTCTTGAAGGTGTATCTTTATGGAAAGACATAATTTAAGTTATGTCTCTCCATAGAATCACTTCCAACACCTATAAATACCCTTCCCATGTGGTCATTTGAGGATACACTTCAACATACCAAATCCACTCCATTCACTTCTATATTTTCGCCTCACTCCATTGTTGGTGTCCAAAGAAGTCTACGGATCCATCCACGCAAGAGAAGAAGAAGACCTTGTCGGGTTAAGGCTATTAACATCTCCTTCTCCCTCTTTGTATTCTCTTCTTGTAGTTGTGTGGATGGTGATGTAGAATTCCTTGTTTTCTCTGGTTAGAAATGGTTCTCTTTGTAAACACATATGATTATTCAATAAAAGACATAAGTTTCAACTTGGAGTTTTGTGTTCTTGCAATTGGAATGAAGTTGCTTCTCCTTCCATTTACTTCAAATTCTGACTTTATTAAGCAGAAAGGTTGAGAAACTCTAGATGGTCTTTCCATTTGTCTTCTACAATTTAGAGGATGAAAATCTAAGATTTAGTATTAGCCATGTTATTCTCCCCTTTTCGGTTCGTTGATTACCAAATATTTGCTAGTTTTCGATAATGATTAGGGAGTTCTTGGTTCGGCTTGAACTGGAGAAGTAGTTTGCCATTTTGATAATGCCGGGTGGCATGCCGGGTACAAGACGTCCGGCACGTTCAAGGTTTTTGAATCTGCCGTGCGCATTCTGTCCGGCATGATATCCGGCACTATCAAGAGTTGGTTGATTCGAAGTTTATTTTTTCCTGGGTGATCATATGTGTCTTTATGACGTTTACCATTACGAATCTGGGGCAGATATTGTAAATACCGTCTAGTTCTGTTAGTTTTTAGTAGAGTTAGAAAATCCATCACTTTTCCCCTTGTTATAGAATAGGCTTTTGCCCGGATTAGGACTAATTTTCTATAAGTCCCTTGGGTACGATTCTCTCGGTCGTAATATATTTACACTATACTCCGACCGGGTTTTATTTGCTACCCGTAGTAGAGTTGTAGGTTTATTTAGGTTTAGTTTATTATTTCATTTTTTATGTATATAGTTTTACCCTAACAATTTCCTGTTAGCAAATTGGCGCCGTTGCCGGGGACTTGGAATTAGTCCAAGTCCTAAATTCGGTAAAACGCCCTATTCTTTATTCTTTATTCATTGATTTATTGATTTAAAATTGTACATATTTTTGCTCGGTTGAATATGTCGGGTTCTAGGCCGGATATCTAGTGCCCGGCACATTCAACATTTTTATTCTTTTATTCTTTTATTCATTGTTTTTTGTTGTTAACTAGGTTGAGTATGCCTTGCACGATGCCTGGTAGAACACGTCCGGCATCATGGTGGACGTCCTAAGCCGGACCGGATTCACCCGGCTTACAATCCGACATATTCAATCTCAACTTTTTATTTTACATTTTCTCTTCAATTTTAGAGTTGTTGGTAAATATTCCTTCCTATTGCACTATTATTTTATCTTTACCTTCCCTTTTCCGTTTTATTTATTTCTCTTTTTTCAAGTTTGAACACGCCAGGCGTAAGGCCGGGTAAAATCAACCTAGCAATCTTGGAGGAAGTCCAATGTCCGGCGCCGCACACCCGACACCACGTCCGGCATGCCCAATTTTGTTATTTCTTTCCATTTTCGCAAATTTAATTATGTAAATATCTTTTTATTTATTATTACAAAGTATCTCGTTTTATCCATCCCTTCTCTCATTTTGATTTTTTTTGTTATTTTCTTTCCGAGTTGAACAAACCGGGCAGGATGCCGGGTAAAACCAATCCGGCATTAATGGAAGAAGTCCATTGCCGGATACGCCACGCCCGGCACTCTGTCCGGCATGTTCAATATGATTTATTTTTCTTTTCTTTTAGTTTCGTAACATTACTATTTTATTACTCTTTATACTATACTTCGTTCAATTAATATTTTGTGTGCTACTCCTCTAAAGTAAATTAGGTGAATGCCCTTCAAGCACACTCCCTACACAAATAATCAAATACCGCAGGCGAATGGCAATAAACTCTCTTCCTCAACAGGCGAATGTGGAAAATTGCACTACCACACACCCAATGCTCCGAATTGCCAGATTTTATACCATCTAAGGAAGCGGAACTTGCAGAGACATCGACCATTCGCATGGAGCATAAGTCGATGCAGTTGCAAATGCAGCAACTTTTTGCTCAACTATGACCACTTGGTCAACTCCCGTCTCCAACACTAAATTTATCAATGGGAGTATGCGAGATCGATCTTCGTTTCTATCGAGATCTCTGATCACTTGGCCAAGTAGCCAAAGGCTAAGTGTAGGGCAGTCCCACACATCTGGTCTTCTTTCACCGCAGGGGAGTCACTTCCTTTCCTTCTTTCTTTCTTTTTCTTTTGAACACTGGGGAAAGTGTTCCTGCCAAGTGTAGGGCAGGGTCCCCCCTTAAAAAAATATTTTATTTTAAATATATATATTTTATATAGAAAATAAATCACTAGTATATTTGATATAATAAGTTATGCGTTTAATCAATGTTTTACTAAACTTTTTGCATGTTTTTGATTGAGATGAGATTAGGAATGAATAAATGCTTGTTCTCTCAAGAGGTGCTTTCTAATGACTTGTAGATTCCTATTTTTAACTTTTTGATTCTCTTTATTAACATGAGTATATGATCTTTCTCCTAATTCTTTCCTTTATGTACTTCTGGGTATTATTTCTTTTCTTTTTCAAACTGTGAAAAATCTTTTGGGTGAAAATCTTAAAAAGGGTTTTTGTGAAAAAAGAAAGAAAAAGAAAAAAACAGAAAATCTTCTTCCAAAGGAAAAGCATTATATTCTGTGAGGTTGCAATGAACCGCCTCAGAATAAAAGCAAGAAACGAGAGTTTTTCCTTTTGTTTTTCTCCTAAATTCCCCGTTCTTCAATGCAAAAAAAAATCATGGTTGATTCAGAAACCCTTGCAAAATAGGGCTGAATATAAAAAAACCATCGATGAGTGTCTTGGCCACATTCAGAAACTCTTGAAAAACAGAGCTGAATGATGGAAACCGGAAAAAGGAGAGAATACAAATCCCTTATTCAAAATAGCCCAAAAGCTTTTGATCGGTTTTGAAAATTCTTTATTTTTATACCCATTAGTATGTTTTGATGGATAAGGATGATTAAGTGATACTGATGAAATAGAGTCAGAGAGTTGAGAATATTTATCTAATTGTCATTCTAAAGTCTATCTGTTTTGTGCATAAGTATTTATTCCTTTCTAATGTAATTTTGCTCGAGGACTAGCAAAAGGTAAGTGTAGGGCCTTGATAAGCAGTAGACTTATCATATTTTATGTACTAGATTTAGGATTATATTTATCTAAATAAGGTTGAGTAGTTAATAATTATGTTATATTATGTATTAAAGTGTATTATTTGTTCAGCCTTATGTTTTTATATGTTTTCATGCAAGGAAACACTTTTGACCAAAATGCCGGACATAAGGCCGGTTAACTCCTGCACAGCACAAACGTGGAGCAGAGAAAGGTGCTATGCCGGGTACGTTGCCGGGTACATCCTAGCCGGCACAAGTAAAAAGTTGCCTCAGTTCACCAGAAGTTAGCAGTACATGAAGAGGTTCCTTTTGATGAAGAGATGCCTTTTGATGAAGAGGTGTCTTTTGATGAAGAGGTGTCTTTTGAAGAGGTGTCTTTTGATGATGAAGAGGTGTCTCTTGGCAAAAAGGTGTCTTTTGGTGAAAAGGTGTCTCATGGTGAAAAGGTGTCTTATGGTGAAGAGGTGTCTTTTAGTTGGAAAGATGTCTTTTGGATGAGAAGACACTATGGAAAGACATCATTTGGTGATGTGTCTTTCCATACCAATACAACTAGGGTAAAAGGTATCTTTTTTCTAAAGACATGTCTTGAAGGTGTATCTTTATGGAAAGACATAATTTAAGTTATGTCTCTCCATAGAATCACTTCCAACACTTATAAATACCCTTCCCATGTGGTCATTTGAGGATACACTTCAACATACCAAATCCACTCCATTCACTTCTATATTTTCACCTCACTCCATTGTTGGTGTCCAAAGAAGTCTACGGATCCATCCACGTAAGAGAAGAAGAAGACCTTGTCGGGTTAAGGCTATTAACATCTCCTTCTCCCTCTTTGTATTCTCTTCTTGTAGTTGTGTGGATGGTGATGTAGAATTCCTTGTTTTCTCTGGTTAGAAATGGTTCTCTTAGTAAACACACTATGATTATTCAATAAAAGACATAAGTTTCAACTTGGAGTTTTGTGTTTCTTGCAATTGGAATGAAGTTGCTTCTCCTTCCATTTACTTCAAATTCTGACTTTATTAAGGCAGAAAGGTTGAGAAACTCTAGGTGGTCTTTCCATTTGTCTTCTACAATTTAGAGGATGAAAATCTAAGATATAGTATTAGCCATGTTATTCTCCCCTTTTCAGTTCGTTGATTACCAAATATTTGCTAGTTTTCGATAATGATTAGGGAGTTCTTGGTTCGGCTTCGAACTGGAGAAGTAGTTTGCCATTTTGATAATGCCGGGTGGCATGCCGGGTACAAGACGTCCGACACGTTCAAAGTTTTTGAATCTGTCGTGCGCATTCTATCTGGCATGATATCCGGCACTATCAAGAGTTGGTTGATTCGAAGTTTGTTCTTTTCCTGGGTGATCATATGTGTCTTTATGATGTTTACCATTACGAATCTGGGGCAGATCATTGTAAATACCGTCTAGTTCTGTTAGTTTTTAGTAGAGTTAGAAAATCCATCACTTTTCCCCCTTGTTATAGAATAGGCTTTTGCCTGGATTAGGACTAATTTTCTATAAGTCCCTTGGGTACGATTCTCTCGGTCGTAATATATTTACACTATACTCCGACCGGGTTTTATTTGCTACCTGTAGTAGAGTTGTAGGTTTATTTAGGTTTAGTTTATTATTTCATTCTTTTTATGTATATAGTTTTGCCCTAACAATTTCCTGTTAGCATTAAGCTACTAGGCAAATCTTTCCCTTTAGCTATCATGTCTGATAGATTATCACAGAGATGGAAAACCAAGGGTATGTTCGATGTCCTAGCTTAGGAAACGAATATTTTACGGTGGTTTTTGAGCTTAAGGAAGATAGAGATATGATGGAGGCCCTTGGAGGATATCAGACATATATCTTAGTGTTAGAAGATGGAAAAGGGATTTTGATACCAAATCGAAGGCTTTGGTCAATCTAGATGTTTGCATAAGGTTCCAAGATTTAGGACTGGAATATTTGACGGAGGAATGTATGAATGAGATTGGTAGCAAAGTGGGAAAGGTTCGCAAGGTGGATATTACTAGAACTAGACTGGGTTGTGCAGTGAATGCTCGGGTCTCTGTGTGTTTAGATCCAACGAAGCCTTTGGTGGGGAAATTCAAGCTCTAGAAGAAAATTCACCAGATTGAGTATGAGGGGATACATCTCTCGTGTTTCAACTGTGGTTGTTTTGGCCACCAAAGGGATAGCTGCCCACTTTTGGAAGATGCTAAGGCTGTGGTAAGTGAAAGGGGATATAAGGTGGTCCAGAAAGTAGTACAAGAGGATAACTCCCACCTTATAGATAATTTTGGACCTTGGATGAAGGTGAATAGAAAGAAAAAATCTGGATTGAAGAAGGCTCCTGATAAAAGACAAGAAAAAGCTCCTCCCTTTGTGGATAAAAAGAACAAGATCGAGGGTACCAGTCAAGGGTTTCCTTCAGAAAGGAAAGATAATTCGTTATCAAACATATTTGGGGTTCGGAGGACAAGAGAAGGGGTTTCTGATTTCTCTGAAATTATGAATGGAGTGAATATTAGTCAGTCAAAGGTGGGTAGTGTAACACCCTAACCACTAATCTCGTCATTATCAACAAATCGTCTCGTTCATCAATACAATCGCAGCGGACAATTCCTTTACACATGGGGGGGGGGGGGTGGTGAAACAATGTCGTTAGTCACCTACGTGACTAACAAGACCTAACAATAACAGTACCGGTCTGATGGACTAGAATTACCTGAGTACTTATACAAATACAATTCTCAATCCGACTCTAAACCGAGTCACGTACATTCCATTTCTAAACCGAGTCAACATAAATCAACTATTCCGAGTCTTTACATTCTATTGCCCATACCAATTTCGGTCTTACTACACAACAATTACAAAAGTAATTAAATAAACTACCCATACTAGTAGCAACCCCGTCCTACTCTCGAACGGTAATCAGCTCCATCGTACCTGAAAAATAATGGGTGGCCCCAAAGGGGCTCAGCACCTTTGCTGGTATGGTAGTCGTGCAACCCGCTACTACCGGGTCACACCCAACTAATTCTCATCTGAACATGCGATTGATTTTATTTAAATCATGACATGAAATGCTGTAAACACGCAACATGCTCGCATTCAACAAGTATTCAATCAATGGAATACTATCAACAAGAATACACAGCAATTTCATTAGATTCATTTGCCTTGTTCTTTAGGCCTTGAGAATCCCTATCTCAAGTAAGTCTCATTCTCATTATTCACTAACTTATCCATTTCAACCGGATAGTTTACTTGTCTCCTAGATCTTTAGACACTCTCGGTCTTGATCTAGTTTTCTCAATTATTTTTCTTTTGAATAATTTTTTTAAGTTAAGCCTCTTAGGCCTCCAGGCAGAGACACATATAGATCTCACCACCGGGCTTTTATAATCTCATCACGGAATTAGAAACATTCTCTCATATTTCCTCTTCCCTAACCTATAATACCCAGCTTACCTCTTTAGACGGGTAAGCTCTGCCAGTCTCACTCCAAACGGGCACCACTTTGTGGCTCACGGCCCCGCAGGGCACCACTATGTGGCACACGGCCCTGTAACAAGGGAGTTTGACCACGGAATCAGAAACAAACTCCCTGTTGTTTCCTCTTCCTTGCACGCGTGACTCACAATCCCCCTAACCCAACTCTCGGGTTAATAATAATATATACTCACATATATTAGTCAAGAGCATCTCTCTTGATGCCATCTCACAATCTTAGGAAGTTTTCCTAATTCATTGCATTCACCGATTTAAGGGTCACCCCTATACTTCAATTACTTAGGAGTTTTGGATGTTTTCTCATATCGAGTCGGATCCCCATATAGGAGGTCGACTAATCATTTGGGGAGTTTAATAGTCTCGTATATCTCTTTTTCCTTTTTCTCATTAGTTCATAACATCGAACTATTGTTGTTCTCTTAATAGAGGTTCTTTATATCTTTTCCACTATCATTTATTTCGTGGGCTGTTTCGTTTCGATTCTCTAACCGTTGTTTATCTTTCTTTCGGGTGTTGATATACTATTCTAAGTTAGATCGCAAACTCAAGGTACAGACGGTTAGCTCACACAAGAAAAACAGCAAGGCACCAAGATGTACAATACAATATCCGTTTTCATGCATTTATCTTGTTAGGTCGGGGCACACAAGCCGAGTGAAACTCGGTAGGACACAAGTTGCAAGAAAACCATACCGTTCACCAAGGATTTACTCTCGCGTGTTGTCTCACGCTCCTCAGGTAATTCTCGCACAACTGATATCATTTCAAATGTTTCTATTAACATCAATGCTACGTTAGGATGTGGTAGTTTGTGGGTGGTCCATGTGTGGGTCCACGTGGGTCCTACGTTCTACTCCAATAATATACCGCTACGAATAAAACAACCACAAAATAGCCAGACCAAAACAACCATAAAACATCCCTACCGAACAGAGCCCAAGACCATACGGCATGTAAACGACTAATACTCCCGTAGTTAACTCCGTTGTCCCGCTAATTTTAACTTCACTCATGTGATCTTAAGTTCTCAACTTACACATTCAATTCTCATACTTGTTTATCCTTCTAATGGTCTTTACTAATTTCCAAACAAGCTCTAAACATCTTCTAATACCATTACCCATCCATTCCCATTCATTTGGCAACATTTAAACATTCACGGTTGCAATTTGAGTGTGGTCCGGGACTTGGTCCTACTCTAAACTCCCGGACCAACACTCTGTCCAACTCTCGGGTGAAAATTCTGCCTGGTCCAGGACTTGGTACTGGACTAAAGTCCCGGACCAACTCACTATGTTACTCTTGGCTATAATTTTGACATGGTCCGGGAGTTTACCTTTACACCAAGTCCCCGACCATGCTGTTTTGCTGATTCTCTCCCGTTTTTAATGTGTGGTTCGGGACTTGTTCCTAGACCTAAGTCCCGGACCCTGCTACAAACTGTCAAAATTTATAGTTTTCAATTTCTATTCTAACTCCAATTCTCACCTAAATCTTTTCCAATCTTTATACAAACTTTCTAGCATGTTATAACACCTTAATCACGCTCTAAACCTTCATAAATCCTTGATCAAACCTTTACTCATTTCATTATCAATTACACAAATCCTTCACTCAAATTTTCTGCACTTTGCTCACTAGTGCACTAACAACACTCCCATGACAGTTTGCAACCTAACCACAACCATTTTGACCATACCAAGTCCTTCCTAGACATTTGCACTTCCAATACTCAAATCCATCCTTCCTTTTCAAGGTCATACACCCTAGTTCTTTTCTAGAAATTCTAAGGCACTTCAACATCAAATTTGCTACAGATTTTTGCATAAATCCATTCCATTCTTCAACTAACACTTCAAGGTGATTAACTACCCAAATTAATCCCCATTTATTCCTAGTTAACCTTAGGTTCTCCCATACTCATAACATCACTTAAACCTCTCAATTTCTACAGAAATTTTGCCATAACTTCCCTACAATTATAATATGCCCAAATGCATCATTTCATCCTCCTAAATCAATTCCAACTAGCCATATCCCTAGTGGATTCTACCAGCACAAAAAATTCATCCAAAATTCCATCAATCGCAATACAATGCATAAACTTAAATCACTTGGCTCCAAGGCCCTTAAATCACACAACAATCTTACCATCACATTAGGCATAACCACAATTCTCTCTCATACCTATTTAACACGCTTCCAGCACAATTCTTATGGTTTCATTCTTTTAATTTCCCATCCCATAATTCTAAAACATATAGGATAGCCCTTAAGGTTAGTCATTTACCTTAAGCTCTCAAGTTCTCTTTTCACTTCTTTTCTGTTCCTCCTTGCTTCTTGTTCTTTCTTTTCTTCCCTTGCTCTTGATTAAAATCGGCCAAGGGGGCAAAGTACTTGCCAACTTCTAAACCAATATTCAAAGAGGGAATGAGACTAAGTAAAACACTTAGACTCATGAAATAGCCCTAGAATTCAAGAAGAGAGCTTAAAACACAAAATTTAGGGCATTACCTTTGAAGCTCTAGAATGGATTTTAAACCATGAATCAAAGGAGAGTTCCAACCACCATTGGAGACTTGAACAAATGCTCAAACAAAGAAATAAAACAAGGCATTTAAGGGATCAAAAACGGTCAAACCAAGGAATGGAGAAAAGATTACTTTTCTTGACTTTTCTTACCTTAAATCAAAGGGGAGATGTTCTAGCTCAAGAAACTCCAGCATTCTCTTCAAATGGATCTATACCCATGGTGGTGGACTTCAAGCTTTTGAGATTTTGAAAAGAGGGAAAGAATCTCCAAGATGAGGGGAGTAAGAATATGTATTTTGTTTTCCATTTGGAGCTTTGGTGTATCTTGGACAATCAAAGAAAGAGGGGCCATGGAAGTGCTGCAAAAATTGCAAGGAAGAAGGGAGAATGGAGCTGGCCGACTGGGAAGAAGAGAGGTAGGAGAGAGGAGGGAAAATGGAAGAGAGAGAGGGGAAAAAGTAAATATGTACTTTTACTTTTTACCTTTTGTTTCTTCTATCTAATAGTGAGTTTATAAATTAAGAGAGGGGAGTGCTGAACACTCTTAAAAACCGGCCCCCATTTGGGCACTATCCACCAACCGGGCCCGTTTTCCGAATTTTTCTTGTTTCTTTAATTTTAATGGTTCTTAGACCTTTATTAAGGTTTAATTATAGTTATATGATCAACTATAATTTTTAAAAGTTCATTAAACTGCTTAAAGTCACGTTTTCGGGTTTTCTCGAAAAAATGCTTTAGGACTTCATTTGCGTTTTTAATCCACTATATGGATCCGTTTCTTCGGGAATTGTTCTCACACATTCTTAGTGTATATTTAAGTCTTAGGAATCCATCTAGGACCCTATCTGAGGTCATACGCCTCCTATGGTTGCGTAACGCGTATTTTTATGTTTTTTGTTTTAAGCGTTTTCTCTTTTCTTTTGGTTTTACTTTCTTCACCAAAGTTCTTTAGGAACTATTAGGCCTTTAAATACCATATTAGAATAATTTAATCACCATATTTAAGTCCATGGTATTTCAGGTAGTGATCCACCAGAAGAAAATGCTGGGCACCCTGATAAGATTATTCCTTCAATTGGGATAGAGGATAAGGAGCAACCTCTGGAGTTGCCAATGCTAGGATTCTGCAATAAGCCCAACTAAGTTTCCTAACCCTAATCCCTTTTCTGATTGTATTGGTGTTTCTGCCCTTGCCCAACCTGATGTATCTGATTTGGTGGCTAATAATGAATGCTTTAAGTTAAGCAGTAAGAATGTGCTAGGGAACGCTAATATTAGTTAGGTTTTACCTGATTATTAACTTGATTGTCTTAATTTACATGGATTATAAGTTTAAAGTGCTTGTCTGGAACGTGAGAGGTGCTGGGAAAAGTTGTTTCTTGCCTTTTGTTAAGGATTTGTTAAATAGAAACAATCCCCATATTCTATTTCTTTGTGAACTCCGGATTAGTGGTACTAGAAGCCTTGATGTTATTGACAAAATTGGTCTCCCTAACAAATTTATTGTTGATGCTTTTAGTTTTAGTGACGAACTGTGGCTGTTCTGGTCAAATAATATTTCACTCAATGTGGAGGGTGATTTTTTCGGTATGAGGGGGGGGGGGCTATGCAAATATGGTCTGACTGAAAAGCCAAGATCCTAAGGATATGTCATTCTGTGGAGGGTAAAAACCCGTTATTATGGCATCCCTCAAATACCTACTAAATTGTCCGTCTTTCCCATAAAGCATAAAGGGGAGTGCAAGTGTGCACTACACCTGCTCTCGATGGGCTCCACGCGGACTTATGTCTCTATGAGGTGGAATTGACTAGAGTCACCACCTAGTTTGACCTAAATGAACTAGGAAGGAAGATCGGATTCTAGGAACCGTTAATTGACTCTGAGATTGTTACCTATGGATAGGACTTATCTGGCCATTTTAGAGATTCTATGCAGGTTCACACTGGGTTACATGTAACACCCCACTCTTAATCACGTAGTAATCACTTACGTAGCATTAATAAACAACATCTCACAGCGGAAGTCTCACAGTAATTAAACCTCACTCGGGTGTCACATGCCAATACTCGCCCATACGAGTAAAGAAGCAGAAGTAAATTAAATACGAAACAACACTGGTAATAATACATAACCGCAGTGATAACGAGATACTAATTAACCTATACATCAATCCAAACCACTATAACTTAAACGACAAGTGAGCGTCTATGTAATCCCATCTGTATACAACTCCATTACCCCTTTAAACTAATAATCATCCTAATACATTGTGAGATCTCGTACGGTAATTAATTTCCTAACTACCCGGGTCCCGCTCTTCGGCTTCCGTGGTAATCGTCACCTGCAGCAATGCCATAAAGGCTCAGCGATAAACGCTGAGTATGCCGAGCCTGGACCCTATTGGTCACTTAATAGTCAAGGTCGCCATTATTAGGTTCGTTACATGCTTTACCGGTGTACAGGTATATAAAGCTGTAAATACATGAATGGCGGTAAACGAAACAGTTAACACAGGCACTCCATTCCACACACACAACCATATAATCACAAAACATACAATCACATCAACGATAAGTACAAAGCCGTTAGTAACGGTCATCCATACCAACCTCACATAAGGCCCCCCGGGCCCTCACATAACTTACACATCTTGTTAGCACTGTCGGGAGTCAAGTTAGGACATCCCGAAATAACCTCACTTGGACGGTAGTCCTATGCACACGAGGTGCTCATTCACTTTGCCTTTTTAAAAGCATCCATATTTTGCCTTTTTAAAGGCGCCCATGTTATCACCATACTTGTCGATCTATCTAGGCTCGATCAGGTTAAACCAGAGTAAGCCCGATCCGGGTTAACTCAAGAGATCTCAACGCGCGACCAGTAGCCAATGACTAACTGGGTTAAGGTAAACCATCCACATTTATCCACACTCCACTGTTGACTTAGTTAGTCAGTTAAACCGTTACAGTTTTAAATATGGAGAACATCTCTTATTTACTGGCTGCCCTGTGGGTCTTACGCATGCCTAGAGTCATTCTAGGTAATAACCATGTTCGAGTCAAAGCTCTAGAGATCGGCCATGTCGTATCTCGTCCCTAAGTAATTTACTTAGGTTATAATTTACATATATAATCATAACATTAGGTGTGTTACATCCATTAACAATAATCACAACACATTAAACGCATATGTGTTTTATATAAGTCGATCTATAGTCGACGTAGTATTACTCCCATAGGACGTTCGCGCATAATTAAATAATACGGAAAGATAAACAATTAGCATCCCATAACACACATCCATACACACATACATACATGCACCACACTCGTTATACATCACACATATCCGAGCCCGAGGAAGTCCTCAGGACATCTCGGATCAGACCCCTTTACATACCGTTCACCAAGACCTAGGTTGCGCAATAGACCACTAGCTCGTCAAGCGTCTTCGTCGGTGACACGGTCTAAATAACAAACACAATATAAGTCAATCCACATGACTTATTTAAGCTCGGTAAATCCGAAAAACACAAATAATCCCGACATTTCATCCCTGGATTTCAACAGTTAATTGTTAAAGTGTCGTATACGAACTCGTCAGTCGTAATACGTATTAATTACCAATGCCCGGGTTTATGTAAATGAGTCGGTTATAAAAACGTCTTAGTTGTAGCGTTTTCAAACGTTAGGATTTATTCCTTACAATTAGGAGTATACGAATATATATTTGCGTTTATACTTAAGTATTATCTTAACTATTCCGGTTAGGTATACAAATATACCGTTATAATATATAGTTGCATGTATTCATGCAACATTAATTTGCATCGCAATTTATGCTTGGGTTCTAATGTTTTATGGCATTAATATTTAGCTATTTAATATTGTACCATATATTATACATCTCATTACTCATCTTAATAACTATACTTTAAATCTGTAACTGTATGACACTATGACTTGTAGTATATAATTATACTAATGTCATAACACTTGTCATTTATCATCATATGACATTAACACCATATTGCATATATTATATTACATGCTCTCGGTTTCACATATATATTTATACATGTTGTTTTTATTTGCTTTAGTCTTATAGTATATAGTTGCATGTATGCATGCACTATATTATATAGTTCCAACTTTACCATTTAATTAACATGTATATATTTTTAACATATGTTTGTGCATCCATTTGTATTGCACACCTATACATTATTATTCCATAATTTATGCACTTATATTCTATGTTACATTATTATCATCTTAAGTAAGATGATTATTTCCTTTTATTGCATTATTTTATGCAATTCATATTAAGAACTTTATCTTAATATTATGTAACATTCCATTACATGTATCATAATTTCCTAAGGTTTCTTTTATACTAACCTTAGTTTGTAAATTCCATTTTTCCATTAATGGTCACATTATTTCATGTGAATGTTATCAATGATAATTGTTTCATTTAATCACATTAATACTATATAGTACTATAGTATTTATATCATTGTAAACTATAGTTTAATATTAAATTTCCAATACTTACTATTTGCGCCAAGGCCCATTACTTTCATTAATTATGTTTTGACCACATAATCTTATACAATGTTTCATAAATATCATTATACCATATAATATGACATTTTATATTGCTTTAAAATTATAACCTATGGTTTAATAAAGCCACTTTGCATTGCCGTAAGGCATATGCATTTGTATTTTGATTTTCATCAACTCCCAATACTTTTCCATTATTACCATATTGCCACATATCTAATATAATGTTATACATATCATATGTTATAACATCCTAACTTTATAATAAACATAACCTATAGTTTATTACAAGCTATATATATATATATATATATATATTTCCGAACAGCCCCATCGGTTTTGGGTTTATTTTTGTCCAGCACTTTATATTTTCTTTATTTACACAATTTCCACATATTTTATATAATGTTACATATAGGTTATGTTATATAGTTTTTATGTTTATAATCTTGTATAACCTATAGTTTATGTTGTATTAATTCCGAACAGACCCCCCTTTATTTTCAACTCCTTTTTCCGCCCCAGTATTTGTTCCTTATTTACATTTTGACCACACTTTATACAATATACTTTGTAAATGTAACAAACCTATATATTATACACTTTTATCAATATAAACATTTATATAATTCCATAAATTCCCAAACTTTATAATTAAGATATAAAGTGTTATATTCACTTAATGAACACCCAATTTTCGGTAATTACCATACCTACCCCATTATTTTTATAAATTCAACATTTAACTTAATATGTTACCATAAGTTTGTAAATTAATTACTTATGTTATATATTTGGTCAAGGCTTTTAACTTGGTCAATGTTGACCCATTGACCACCAGTTTGACCATAGTTTCAATAAATTACAGTTTTGACCCAATATTTTCAGAAATTTACATTTTTGACCCCAAATTTAATATAACTTTACAAAATCCATTTTAATATCTTTTAACATATGGTTTTCGGCTATAATTTATACTTAACCTCCAAAATTCATTTTAATTACAAAACAACCCCAACTTTCATTCGGTAACATTATTTATATTTTAAATTGTTTTAAACTTAATATAACATAAAATTAAATGGACTAACCATATGGCTTTATTACAAATCTTAGTATATAATATAAATCACTTATAAATGTCATAAAAGACATTATAGTCTACGGTTTTGGTTTCTACTTGTAGCAATATTTTATAAATTGTGTTTTAATCATTTTAGTTAATTACTATGACATTTTATGTCACATAACCTGAGGTTAACATACTAAAAATGTTATACCACGTTATAATACATAGTTTAGTCATACTAAATTCTTATAAGCTCACGGTTTGTTCTATTCGCATCCAACATATCGTATAACTATATTTCACCCCCTTAAATTTCTTCCTTGACCTTGTAGGTCATTTAAACACCAAACTAACCAATCAAAAATGTTATTAAATATTCTACCACATAGTTAGGTCTTATAAGACCCATATATCCCACGGTTGCATTGTATTGTAACAAAATTTCATAAAACTGTATAATATACTACTTTAGCATACTTACATTGTTTTTAAGCAAACCAAACCAGCCTATGCCTTCCAACAGCTCACGGCTAATTAAAATAAAATGCCTAAGTTAGTTTTTGAGCATAACTAACATATAAGCTTGGTTAACATGGCGTTAAGTAGTAAATTTTCCTTACTTTGCTAGCTTTTTCACTCAAGCTTGACTTCCACAATTTTGTGCAGAATTTTCCAAGGGTGTGTACCACCTTACGCCAGCATTTTATGCATGGAAAAACACACATATATCAGCCATGTAATATAAGGGTTATTAAGGTGAGTTTAAGCTTAGTAAAAGGTATGATTTGTACCTTAATGTTGTAGGCTTGTAAGGGCTGTTACCACCTGGTTATACAGCACAAAAGGAGTGTTTAAAAACCTCATTTAACACAGCACATCAACCGGTAGTACAAGGGGGTAAGTTATTGGTGTTTTACCTTGTGAAAAACGATTTACACGGAGTTCCTAACACCAATGAAGCAGCACTTGGCGAGGTTAATTTTCTCCACCGGTTTTTACATATAAAAGGAAGGAAGTGAGCTTAGAAATGAAGGGGCAAAAACCGGAAATAAAGAAGGAAGGTTAAGGTAGATTAGTGCATGATTTAATACCTTAATGAAGTGATTAATCTTGTTCCCTTCTTCTCTGGTTTACAACCGTAAAACAGCTCATATTCCAGCACATCCTCACACTAAATGGCTGGGTGGAAATAAGAATAAATGAGCTCATAGGAAGGAGGAAGAGAAAAGAAAGAAAATGAGCATTCACAAGCCTTAGAAGCTTACCCATGCCGAGTGGAATCCTCCATTGAAGTTGGCTGGTCTTCACGGTTTAAAGAGAGAAAGAAGGAGAGGGTTTGAGCTGATAGAAAACCGGCTGAGATGGAGAATGAAAGAGAAGTAAAGACTTACTCTTTACGGAAGGGGTTCTACTTTAAATAATGACTCATGTGCTAGATATTTTCTTTAGCTTCTGCTGGTAAAGGAGGTCAAGAGGGCTGGGTGAAGAATACATACGGCTGGGAAGAGACATGTGGAAATCGTTTGCTTGGCCAATATATATATCATGTATAGGTATGTAAATGTACTCACGATTATAGCATATAAATTAATGATTCTTTGGCAGGTACTTAAAGTCTGCTAATGGATAGAGATGACACATAAAGCAGGCGAGAGTAGGTAGCCAAAGTGGGAAAGAAATGTTTGATTAATAAATGTTGTGAGGTAGTACTTATCCACCTTTTATAAAGTCACTTTATAGTATAGAAATCTATGAGTCATATTACTTGTGTTGGGATCGGCTAATAGGTGAGAAATAACTGATGATTAAACGGCAACACATGGCCAAGAAAGAAAAGTAAGTGTGATTAGTTATATTATATAGTAATACTTATCTTCTTTTTAACAAAAGTCACTTTATAATTAGTAAATGTTGACTCATTATTTTGTGCAGATAATTGGAGCTTGCTTCAGCCTAAGAAAACCCTCATAATCAGGTGGTAAGGCTTGGTCAAAGCCAAAGAGTAAGTTTTGACCATTAATTAAATTAAGTAATTAAATGTTATTTTTGGGTACTATTCACCCAAATTCACCCATTTTAATTTTATTTGAAAACTTTGATTTAGACTTTATTATATAGTCTATCATGACACATTAATGTTATAAAGAATGTAATATGGTCTTTAAAGTGGCATAAAACCAATACTTTTGAAGTTATACACAAAAACGTGCTTTAAGGTGTTTTAGTGCACATTTTATGTTAAAGCTTGTTTTTAAGCTTGGTTTTCTTTAGTAATGGTTTTATTATATCCATTACATGATTATTAAACTTAGAAATCCAATTTGAAATCAAATGGAGGTCACTAGACCTTTAAAGCTTCTTAGAGCACATTTTTGCCCTAAGTGACTTTTAAGCATGTTAATGCTTGTTATTGATGTTGGAGTGTTGTCCAATAATTTTAGCACATTCATTTATGTGTTATAAAGCTTAGGACAAAATTTTAGGTCCTAAGGAGTTCATTTGGGTATATATTTACCCTAAACGGTCAAAGGGTGCAATATGTGCTTTATGTTGACCATTATCGTTTTTAAATAGGTTTTAAGGCATGTTTAGGCCTTAATTTAATTGATTAAATGTTTAATCAATGTTTAATTAGGGGTATTTCATTACACCCCTTGGAAGTGGCAATGACCACAACCTTGGATTGGTGCCCGAGGAAACCTCGGTCTCCAATTGTCGGGATTACCTTCTTTCAAAACCTTTTTAGAGAGATTCATTTAGAATCCAAGGACAGGATTAGGACAGGAGGAGAGAAAACGAGTGGATAAGGCGAGCTTTTCTGCCAAGCTAGCGCCAAGAAGAAGAATTGATGAATTTGAATGAGTATAGAATGAAAAATTGGGAGTCTGGTTTTGAGAGTTGAAGAAGTCGAGGGTTTGTGGGAGTGAGAGGGGATTTGAATATTTGACAGACATGAATACCACCTTAGAATTGGGAAAATGGTATTTTAGATTGGAATGAGGTCGCACCCTGTGTGGGTTGCCTACGTACTCAACTTCCTATTGAGATCAGACCTTACGTAGTTCACGGTTTTGGGGGTTTTGGAAGTTTTGATGTTTGTGGAGTTTTGAAGATATTTGAGGGGTTTTAGATTTAGAAAGGCTTGGAGTTTCGAGAAGTTTTGGGTTTGAGATTCTAGTCTGTGAGACGTTTGAAACCTTGAGATGTCGGGGTCTATGAGACGCCTGGGTCTGTGGGACGCTCGAATCATTTGGATGACAAAGTCTGTGAGACGCTCAGGTTAGTGAGACATTCAGAGTGTAGCGGAAATTGAAATGAAATTGAAAATGAATTGAAATCGAAGTTGAATTGGAGTTGAATGAATTTTGATTTGAATGGGAAATGGATTAAGATTGAATTGGAGTCGAGTTCAAAATTGAATTGATTTTTTTAATTAGATTGATTCTTAGAATTGAAATTGAAGTTGAAATTGAATTGGAATAGGATTTAGAATTGAATGTGTGATTGAATTGGAATTGATTTGGAATTGAATTTGAATGAATTTGTGATTGAATTGAATTTGAATTTGAGATGAATTTTGAATTGAAATTGAATTGATTTTGGGTTGATTTGAATTTGGAATTGAAATGATTTTTTGAATTGGAATTGAATTGATTTTTTGAAATGGAATTGAAATAGTTTTGAATCGGAATTGGATTGAAATTGGAATTTGATTGAAATTGAATTTGAAATTGAAATGGAATTGGATTGAAATTGGGTTTTGATTGAAATTGAATTGTAATAGAAATTGAATTGGAGTTGAATTTGAAATTAAATTTGAATTGATTTAAAATTGAACGATTTGGAATTGGATTGAATTTGAATTAAGATGAATTTTGAATTGAATTGAATTGGATTGGAATTGGGTTGAATTGAAAATGAATTGGGTTTGAATTGAAAATGAATTGGTTTTGAATTGAAATGATTAGAGTTTAGGCCGAGCTTGGAAAATGGGCCTTGTTTGGCCTTAATGGGCCAGGTCAAAGTTGGGTTGGTCAAACTTGGGGTCAAGTCAAAAGCTTGGGGTCAAACTTGGATTTTGGGTCAAATTGGGTATTTGGGCCGGATTAGGCTTATGGAACAAGGTGGGAAGACGGGTCGAGTTGGGCATTTGGGCTTATTGATGGTTTGGAGGAGTTGGAGTAGACTTTATTTTGGAGTTGAGCTTCTTTTGGCATTTGAATTGAATTCATGAGTTGAGTTTGAATCAAAATGAATTTGGGTTGATTTGGGTTGAATTTTAGATTGGGTTTTTGAATTGGGTTGAACTAGGTTTTCAGTATGGGCTTTACAAATGGGCCATGGTTTAGGTTTAGAACGGGTCTGGGTGATGGGCCATGGTTTTGGGCTGGGTTGGTTATTTGGGCCGAGTCTGGGTATTGGGCCGGGTCTGGATATTGGGCCGGGATAAGACTAGATTTAGGCTGTTTGGCCTTTTTAAAGGAGTTTGATATTGGGCCTTGGGTTTATGGTTTTTGGGCCTTTGGTTTTGGGCCTCAAGCTTGTGGACTTCCAAATTAGGCTTTCAAATTGGAATTTTGAATTGGGCTGTGAAATTGAAATTTTGAATTGGATTGATTTTTTTTTGGATTGGGCTTTCACTTTGAAGCTTATTTTCACTTGAAACATTTCAGTTTTTGAATTTGATTTTTTTTTAATTATAATAAGACGTGGTTTGGGTTTAGGGGTCACCCAATTTATTAGATGGGACCATGGCTCACCTAAAGTTCACCCACTATCCTAGGGCTTGGTCCTCAAGGATAATAACTAAGGCTTAGTAAAAATAAAGCAATGATTGGGTTATTCAGTATAATTAACAAAGTGATCAACACTTAGCAACATGAAAAAAGTGAAATATTTACATGGTTGTGTTGTAAAGTTGGAAAAAACATATAGATCAAATGCACACGTTATACGTATTGAAATAACACCATACAAGAAACAAAACGATAAGCATACAACAATCCACTCATTGAAATGATAAACATATGTAAAAATTGTGATGAAAACTTGACCGCTAGCCATCTATAGGCTGAAGTGAGACCCGGAAGTTGAAAGCAGCCAAACCCAAGTTCGCAAGCTTAGACCAAAATCAGATCCCAACAGCAAGCCAGCCGTCTCGGTTTATGTCCAACGAATTGCATATGTACCAATTTTTGCAGGCAGATATGCCCTATAAATGGTCAAGAAAACACCAGTAGAATAAACCAGATTAAACAACAAATATATCCGAATGGACAGTGCAGAAGAGTGAAACATCGCCATTGTGGACATGTTTTAATTCAATCGTGAACACAACCGGAGCCTTGTAGAGGTGACAACCTTTCCTGCTTAAACTTGCTTTACAAACCAGACACACAAGGACCAGGTCATTAGTTGTGAATCAAACTAAACAGAAACTAAGTAGATGATCAAAATGGAGGAAAAGAACCATCAAATCCACCTGAACAGAGGGCCGGTTTAGGTGTAAGAGAAAACTACCACAATCTATATTCTCCTCGGGTCTGTAGCAGGCATAAACAGGGCAGGAGAAGACATTGGAGCTCATCTGTAACATGAATCAATGACAAAAAAAAACTAAAAGATACCAGCCAACAGAGACAAACAATTAACTTATTAGAGATAAACAAGCATAAGAGATGGAGATATGGAAATAATTCACGGGTAGCTGTTTACCTACCGCAACAGGGCAACCACTAGAGGTAAATCAATCTAGGTGTTCGGGCAGAAGGGAGGATAAGTGACTGTGAATGACTTCAAAACCATATCGATACCCTTCACTGTCGAAACCAAACCATGGAAAAATAACCATAAAAGAGGGCCGGGACAATATTTTCTAGCTTTTAAAGATCAATAGGCTAAATTTTAGACAAAAAGAAGCAGAAGAAAACTAAATGAGGTGCAACCAAATAACATGCGAACTCTTTAATGAATTTAGACACAAATATATTCACGCAAGTTGCGGAGCCGGAGGGAGATTCTGTCTTACCAAGACTGTAAACGAACAGAGAGATATCACAACAACAAATAAAGGAGGGAAACAAACACGAAAGAAAATGGCTCGACCCTTGAACAGTTTATGGTGATGCCATGACCTTCCTTCTCTGTAACCCCGTTTCTAGTTTTTCTTTTAGAATGATATCGCGATGAAGTATATATAAAAAAGAGGTGCTAAAATGGTGATTGTTCGACTCACTTATAAGCTTATGAATCCAGAGGTCCATGATGGATGTGACATTCATTCGGAGTCGGAATACAAACCTTAACAGAGAGCATAAAGTAACAAAAGCTTGAAGAAGAAGAAGAAAACAAGAGACTAGAAGTGCAGGAGTTGGCATAAACTTCATAAACAATTTTCTGGCAAAGCCAAACCCCTCACGTTCATCTTTTTAGCCATTGCCGATTCGGCTCACTTGGCGAAACTAACGAAAGAGATCAACACGAGCAAGAAAGAAACAGATTCGGGAGAGAAACTTTGCGCTTTGATTTTGAAGCGTACTTACTCTGCTGATTGGATAGGGCAGCAACGCGTAGTCAAGATACAATGCTGGCGGACAATATGTTGTAGATGATGGTTCTGAGGGAAAGGAGGCTTCAGGTGAAGGATTAGTGGTTCTCGTGGTGGTTTTCAAAACAAGGAGAAGAGAACCCCTGTATTGCTCTCGGGAAAAAACGAAGAGGGAGATGAACAGAAAATATTTTTTGCAAAAAACGTGGTGTTGGGTTCTGTCGGATGGCCTCCTCATCTTGTCTTTTTTTTTTTTTTGAAAACAAGGATGCCTCATCTATTGATTACGAACAACAGTTGAGGACATAGTCGGGAAAGGCAGACGCTTTCCAAGTGCAACGCATGTTGCATTGTTTCAAGCGATGCGTGCTAGGTTGTGTGCTACAGATTAGAAGTGCGTGGAACAAAAAACCACGCTACATCGTGAAATCTATGGACGTCCGCCAGAACCTCATCAAGAATTGCTGTGGATTCGGAGCTCAGCGAGGTTGGAGAAGCGCCCGTGAGATAGCGAATCATTTGCTGACAGTCAGCAAGGACCCTGACCGTTGTATGACCTTCAGATATGGCATGCCTAATGGCATATTGGAGGGCAAGACATTCAGCTGTGGATGGAAGAAAACCTGCGTGAAAACCGTAAACGCCAGCAGAGAATTTTTTCATTACACGTCACCATAAAGCCCAAGCCCAAACGATTATGAGTGTCAGCACTGCCATCAACCGAGATCTCAATATAGGCCGGATGCAGCAGTCGATGATCTGCGAGGCGCTGGTGATCGGTGGAGCGAGTATGCACGGTGTCGAGATAGCTATGCGCCTGAGCCCAAGCCCAGTCAAAAGGGATCCGATCGGAATGAGAAGACTGACACCGTGCAAACCATAATTGCCAAAGGAAAACAATAAGCGTGGTAAGGACTGGCGGGAAAGCGTCCGAGCGTCCGAGCGTCCGAGCTGCAGTTGCAACCGCTCCCATTGAACTCGGGGAAGCGTGAGCAGAGAAAGCGAGATCCCTATCCGCCTGGTAAGCCGAACGAACCGTAAAAAGGCCTGAAGAGGTAAGGCCCCAGACCCGACAGTCAGTGGATGGCTGAGTGCTAAACAAAGGGATGCGTTATAATTTCATGGACATCCGAAGGAGGAAAACACTGGTGCAACAAGGGTAGGTTCCAAGAACGAGCTGGGTGATAAATCAGCCACCGTAGACGTTGAAGCCTATGAGGTGGATAAAACAAAGAAAGGCCGCCCACCTGGTTTGGTTGGAATCCAGCGAGAGATGACGGGCGTGGAGATGCCATCATATAGCTTCTGACGCTGACCCAACTCCACCAGATCACGACACCCAATAGTGCTTTCCAAATAGGACTGGAAGTTGAAGATGGCACATGGTTCCATATAGATGTCGTGTGTAAATACCTAGCCTGATAGAAAGAGCTGAGGAGGACCCAGGGCGTTGAAGAACGCGCCACAGCTGCTTCGCAAGGAGTGCCCGGTTAAAAGAATAAGATCGCGAAAACCCCAAACCACCAGCAGAGACAGGACGACAAGCCACCTCCCAAGTGCACCAGTGGATGGATTTCTTTGCTTCCATTCCGGACCACCAAAACGTGCGAATAACTTATGCAGTTGCTTCAAGAAAGATCGAGGTAAAGCCATGACCGACATGATGTAGGTCGGGATGCCTGAAGCACTGATTTAATGAGCACCGAACGACCTGCCTGAGAGACCTTCTTAGACCACGAATGAAGACGCTTATGAACCCGATCCTTCAAAAACCGAAAAACGGAAGAGCGATTACGGCCCACATGACTCGGAAAACCCAGATAGATGCCCAAGTCAGATACCTGGCTGGCGCCCAAAGTGGCTGAGATAGAAATCCGTAATGCTGGGTTGAGTTGCGTCGGAAAAAGAGCCGATTTGTCATGATTAATACACGGCCTGATGCAGAGGAGAATCCTGCAAGATATGGCCCAAAGCCACAGCATTGGAAACAGTAGTGGCACCAAATAGCATACAATCATCTGCAAACAGGAGGCTTGTGATCTGCTGGGGAAGCCGGGGGACTTTGAAGCCTGTGTACAGACCAGTGTCTGACGCTAAACAGAGAGAGGAGGTAAGGGCCTCCATACAGCAAATGAAGAGAAAAGGGGATAGCGGATCCCCCTGGCGCAGACCACGTCGTGGGTGAAAATAGCACCCGGGTAGCCATTACCAAGGACATCCATTGAAACTGTAGTAAGACACTTGGTGATAAGAGTAACCATGGGCTGGGGGAACCCCATGCTGCGCAGAACTGCCAAGAGAAAAGACCACTCCACCCTGTCAAAGGCCTTGGACATATCAACCTTATAGGCAAAGAACCCGCGTGTTGTGGCCTTGGAAGTCCGAATGAGGTGAAGAAGCTCATGAGCTAACAGAACCTGATCTGTAATCATGCGTCCCCAACAAAAGCTCCCTGATTCTCTGAAATGATGTGAGGCATGACCGGTTTGATGCGATTAACCCGACCTTGGCAATAACGCGGTATATTGTGTTACACAGCGAAATCGGACGGTAATCCTGAACAGTTGTTGCATGCTTCTTCTTGGGAATAAGGACCAAGTGGGTATGATTGATCCCCTGGTGAACATCTGGAGTATTCAAAAACTGAAGGGCTGTAGTAATGAAGTCCTCACTTATGTCGGGCCAAAAGGTGTGCAGGAAAACCCCATTAATCCCATCCGGTCCAGGGGCTCTCGAAGAACTCATTTGCTTAAAAGCGGTAACCACCTCCTCCCTAGTATAAGGCAAGGCCATGGAGTGAGACTGTGGAATAGGCACCCGGCCTTCAACACATGAAAGGAGGTGGGGGTTTGGCTCGGGGGTGGTGGGGGCAAAAAGATTAACGAAATAGGAGGTGGGGGTTTGTCTACAGTAGGGTTTTTTTAGTGTTGCTTTATAATGATAGGAAATGGGCAGGTAGTTAGAGTTGGATCTCAACAACAAGGCCTCGAACTGGGCCATGTTTGGAGCAATCCCGAAATGGGCCTTTCTGCACTGATCGAAATAAAACAAAAGAAAAGGGTAGAGGTGAGATTCGAACCGTTGACCTCCATCTTCCCCCCAACATATTCATACCATTTGAGCTATGATAGAACACATCATATGAATGCGAGAGTTAATAACCAAATCTAAACGAGCTGAAGATAAAACGACAACAAATCAAACTTTCAGGTGCTGGTTCTACATATTCAAACCCATGACCAAAGAGACCCAACATGGACACACTAACCAACTGCATAATGATAGAATTCAGTGTATAAACGTGAGAAGTGCTTTAAAAAATGTTAACCTTCTAAATGACACTAGTAAAAATCAGATTTTTTATTACAAAGGTTCTGATAACGACTTAAATCCGTTACCATAATTGTTATTAGTGACAAGTTTTTTGTTACCAAAGATAGTACTAAAGATTAAAAAAAATTAAGACTATAGTAACGATATAAATGTTACGAAATCATATTTTTAGTAACGATATAACTTTTAGTAACAAATAAAAGTCACGATAAATAAATTGATCTTTGGTTACGCCATCTCGTGTAATGATATGTAACGACTTTTGTCGTTACAATAAATTAGATTAGTAACGATTTTGATTTTTGGTAACGTTTTTTTGTTGTTACCAAACAATTATATTCTAGTAGTGTGATAATGTACAGTAAACGAAACGATTTTATGTAATGAATTGTTTTCTTTTTAAGAGTCATGAAATAAGAATGTACATAATAAAAAATACAAAACATAAGCATACAATAATAGAATACCATAATGACGAATACATGAAATGATGAAATAGTACTGTGATAAAATACCGTGAACGTTCTAAAAATGAAGGTTGCATCAGATATGTATGAATAGCAGTAAATGAGATAGAAAAACGAAGTAACAAAATAAGATGGGAAGAGAGAGAGAGAGGGCTCAATCGAATTAGCGATAAAACGAGGTATGCTATTATGGAATATAATAGTGAAAATGTACATAAAATGATGGAAATGATTTTTAAGAAATAATAACGATAAAGAAAAAATAAAACAAGTACTAATAAAGAGAATACAAGTAAAAGTATCAACAAAATGAAATGAGATAAAATAAACAATTAACGAAATAGCATGACACGAGATAAAACGAATAGGAAAAATAAAATAAGTGAGTAAAATGGAACCGACTAACATGAAATAAATCAAAATAAAATGATAAAATAAGTAAGTAACGAAAAGGGACGGGTTTGAAAACGAATGCTTTAAAAATTGATTTTAAAATTTTGTCACAAAATAACAGCTTCATTTTGGTATGCACATGAACAAGCTTTGAAGAGAAAGGTGACGACCCTCTTATTTTATTTAATTTCTGAATTTACTTTTTATGGGGTGAGAATTTTTGGTGTCTACACTCAACATTTTATCCCACAGTAATCAGTTTATCCATGTTAAGATTAATTTTAGTAATTCTTCCGTACTTGCCACCTTTGTCTATGCCAATCCTTCTAACAGTGGCAGAATTACTCTTAGGAATGATCTTGCTAATTTGGATATTAGATCTGAATATTTCCGGTTTATTACTGGTGACTTCAATTCTATCCTTTCCTTTTGTGATAAGAAAGAGGGGGAATAGTGATTGAATTCAGAATAGAATGAAAGACGGAAATCGAAGCTTTCATTGAAGGAAGAAAGTTTAAGAGCACACGCTCTATATTGTGTAGACTACAGTACCGAGACTGAAAACCAACAGGAGAATAAATACTCTCACTTACAACGGAAACTTAAACACATACTAAACATAACGTTATCAATAAATAACATAAGTTAACAATAAACCTATGCACTTTAACTCAGTCTTCTAACAACCCCCCTCAAACCTTAGGAGGGGCAACATCCTCAGGTTTGAAAGAAACTAAACTGCATAGACAGAACACCAGATCAGTAGTCTCCACCCAGCTTCAAACCCATCATCTTGACCTGCAAGGGATAGGATCTTCCAGGTAGTGACTTAGTTAAGACATCTGCCATCTGCTCCTTTGAACTAACAA
Source organism: Limonium bicolor (assembly GCA_023374045.1). Classification (NCBI taxonomy): domain Eukaryota; kingdom Viridiplantae; phylum Streptophyta; class Magnoliopsida; order Caryophyllales; family Plumbaginaceae; genus Limonium; species Limonium bicolor. The sequence goes on along the minus strand of CM041776.1, from coordinate 308,814,532 downwards.
ACTGAACAACTATCATCCCTTCTTGCAGCTTTTGTCTAACAAAGTGAACATCCAGTTCTATGTGCTTAGTACGCTCGTGCAGAACTGGATTTCGGGCTATGTAAATAGCTGACTGACTATCAGATCTGACAGGGACGGTCAGAATGCCTTTCACTCCAAACTCATGCAGAATTCTGGTGACCCAACTCAACTCTGCTGTAACACTCCTCATCGCTCGATACTCCGCTTCTGCAGAGGAAAGGGCCACCGTAGACTGCTTTTTTGACTTCCACGAAAGTGGACTGCCTCCTAGCTGAATGAAGAATCCACTAATTGATCTTCTTGTATTGGGACAACCTGCCCAATCAGAGTCACTGAAGGCGGTTAGTGTAAAATCATCTCTGCAATTGAAAAACAGACCATAAGCAAGTGTCCCTTTGATGTAGCTAAGAGTATGCAACGCTGCCTTAAGATGAATGTCTGTGGGATTACTCAGAAACTGACTAAGAACTTGAATAGAAAAACAGAGATCTGGTCTACTGTGAGCAAGATAACTAATTTTCCCAACTAATCTCCTATAAACAAAAGGATCTGCTAGAGGTTTTCCATGTTCCTTTCTTAATTTGAGGCCAGTATCTAACGGGCTGACAACACACTTGCCACCTGTAGCATTAAACTCTCTTAATAAGTCTTCACAGAATTTCTTTTGCATTAATATAACACCATCAGAAGTATGAATGAATTGCATCCCCAAGAAAAAGTTAAGCACACCCAAATCTTTAATTCTGAATCTAGCATCAAGTTCCCTTTTGACAGTTCATAAAACACAAATCATTCCCAGTTATCAAGATATCGTCAACATAAACAGCCAAATAACACGCTTTATCAGAACTGACCTTGGAGAAGAGAGAATAGTCATTAAGAGACTGAATGAATCCAAGAGATTTAAGGAAAAGACTCAACTTATGGTGCCATTGCCTTGAGGCTTGTTTCAAACCATATAAAGACTTGTTTAATTTGCATACCTTTCCTGACGCCTTCTGTTTGTATCCTAAAGGCAATTCCATGTAGACATTCTCCTCTAAGTCACCATGAAGAAAAGCGTTGTTTATGTCTAACTGACTAACGACCCAATTTCTTTTGGTGGCTATAATGACAAGTGCCTTGATAGTGGTAAACTTTACCACTGGTGAGAATGTTTCAAGATAGTCAATGCCGTATTTCTGTGTGAAACCCTTAGCCACTAATCTGGCCTTAAACCTCTCTATTTCCCCTTTTTCATTATACTTAATTCTATAAACCCATTTACATTTGACCGGTTTAACTCCCTCAGGTGGTTCCACTAAACTCCATGTGTTATTGTTTTCTAATGCCAAAAATTCCTCATTTATAGCCTCTCTCCACCTAGAGTCTTTAACAGCCTCATCATAACAAACAGGTTCTGTTTCTTTATTAAAATCAGCATGCAGACAGTAATGATCAATTCCATCAAGTAAGACAACCCCTACTATTTGTAATAGCTTATCAGGTCTAATAATGCTGTTACTTTCATCCAGATCAAGGCAAGTATCATCAGAATCAGATAAACATACATTGGCATAATTAACAGCAAGCATTCTATCACCCAAAATTTGTGCAAAACAATATGTAGAAAGTGTTTCAGTTAAGGACTTATGTTTTTCAGTAACTGTTGAACCCAAATCGTAGTCATTCAAATATCTTGGTGGTCTTCTGCTCCTTTCAGACCTCCTGGTTCCTCTTCTTGGTGTGTCTCTGGAGTTTCCTCCTGCACAGCTTGATCTGTACTGATTCTGGACTCTGCTGTTTCATCCGGACCTTGCCCATCATTGCGAACTTCTTGTCTTGGCTGACTTATACTTAGTTCAGTCACATCAGTTTCAGTGCAAGGCGTTAGATCATCAACAGATTGAAACAACTCATTTTCTTGGTTAGTGGAAATAATTTCTATGCCCACATCAAGATTCTGTTTGAAGGGATAAATTTTCTCATGAAACAGCACATCCCTACTATATATAATTTTATTAGCCTCCAAATTATAAAGTTTGTAGCCCTTTTTGTTTTGACCATATCCAAGGAAAATACACTTAATGGATTTTGATTGGAATTTATCATGAAGATCTTTGTTAATGTGAGCAAAACACAAACAACCAAAACTCTTAAGCATAAAATAGTTAGGCTTTTCTTGATAAACAATTTCATAAGGAGTTTTGTTGTTGACACTAACAAGAGGCATACGATTAATTAGATAGGTGGATGTAAGAACACTTTCCCCCCAAAATACTTTGGGAAGGGAAGAATGAAACATTAAGCACGAGTTGTTTCCAATATGTGCCTATGTTTCCTCTCAGCAACCCCATTTTGTTGGGGTGTGTAGGAACATGTGGTTTGATGCTTAATCCCTTTTAATTTAAAATACTCTATTCCAGCTGTAGAACTTCCCAGTTCTTGGGCATTATCACTACGGATGCATTTCACAGATCTGTTGAATTGTTTCTCTATCATGTTAATAAAACCTATTATAAGACCAAGACAATCAGATTTAGCATTGCAGAGATGTATCCAAGTAGCACGGCTTTTGTCATCAACAATGGTGAGAAAATAAGAGAAATTATCATGCGTTTTAACATTGTAAGGCCCCCAAAGATCTATATGCAATAATTCAAAAATATCTTTGGTTTTTATAGAACTGGATGGGAAAGCCAACCTATGACTTTTAGCTCTGTCACAAGGTTCACAAATCAATGACTTCTTCAGATATGTTTTGTCAATAATTTCAAGCTTAGTCATTCTTTCTTTGGGTAGGTGGCCAAGCCTGTGATGCCATTGACTCATGGAGACATTACATTCAGAAACGGCAGAAACTTTCACATCTTGATTGGAGTTCTGAAGTTTACATTTTGTACTAGAAGACATATCAGAATCAGTGCTAACAGATTTACACTTCGCATAAGAGAACACATCAGTAGTATTATTGGAATCAGAGACAACAGAAACTTTCACATCAAAATCAGAATTCAGAGTTTTACATTTTCCATCAGAAAACATATCAGAATCTATCTTTACAGAACATTGTCTTGCATCAGAGAAATCATCAGAGTTGGGCCTCACGGAAATTCTCTTGTCAACACTTGAACTGAAACATTTCTTACTTTGTTTATCACAGAATTTGTCTAAAATATAAAGGCCTCTATACACTTCACCAATCTTCACTTCTTCTTTCCGTTCATAGTCCTGATAGAAACAAGATATGGGATCAAATGATAACTTTATATTTCTTTGTTGGGATAATTTGCTAACTGAGATAAGGCCAAACCTAAAACTAGGCACATACAGCACATTCTCAAGAATAATCAGACGGTTTATCTTGACCTTTCCTATCAGTTTAACTGATTGGGGATGCCCATCAGGCATTCCCACAGTGTGTGGCTTATCAAGAAACACAATCTCAGAGAAAACAGACAAGTTACCACACATGTGATCAGAAGCACCGCTATCGATTATCCACTCAGTTAATTTAAAATCATGATCATTGGAAGCATTAACATTCCCATAGGTATTGTTAATTAAGAATAAATGATTGGGAAAGAAAGATTTACCAATGAATCCACAGTTGGATTCGGAAGATTGTGGTTCCTTGTTGGCGATTTGAGATTTTGAAATGTAGTTCAAGAGTTGATTAACCTGGTCAGTCGTCAACGTTCCTCCATAAGGATCTTTAGGAGCTTCATCTTTCTGTTCAATAACACCATTTATCTGATGCTTCTTGTCTTTCCCAGTACGCCAGTTTTGTGGAAATCCATGTTTCTGGTAGCAACGATCTTCTGTATGTCCGGGCTTTCGACAATGTGTGCATTGCAGAGTGTTTCGCCTGACTCCAGTGTTCTGAGTCCGACTAGGGTTTCGTCTGGATTGACTCACCGAAAAAGCAGCAGGAGGTTCAATGTCGCTTCCCGAAGTGGCAGTTAGGGTTTTCTGCCTCTCTTGCTGGATCAGAATGGAGAAAGCTTGCTCCATTGATGGGAGAGGCGAGATCATAAGGATGTTCTCCCTTGCTCCTGCAAACCTTTCGTTGAGACCCATTAGGAATTTGATTAAGCGTTGTGTTTTGATGTAGTCTCTGAAAACCTTGTCGGTGGAGCAAGCGCAAGTCGGAAGAGATGTTGTTGCGTCAATTTCATCCCATGTTCCCCGCAACTTGGCAAAGTAGTCACCCACGGTGTCTCCGGCTTGAGTTATGCTGAGAAGACGCCTCTCTAATTCGAACATTCTGGTGGCATCCACCTGGTCGTATCTGGCGCATAAATCTTCCCAAATCTTGGCGGCGGAGGATCTAAACAAGACGGTGTCGGCGACCTTTTTCTCCAAGCTCATGAGGATCCAGGCGCGCACCATACTATCGCATCTGGTCCAGGCCTGGACAAGAGTATCTGGATTGTCGGGCTTTGGGATTGTTCCCAGAACAAATCCCAGCTTGTTCTTTGAAGACAGCGCGATCTCAACTTGGTGTTTCCAAGATGTGAAACCTGGTCCTCCGTCGAATTTCGCGGCTAGGGATTGCCCAGGCTGATCAGAGCTTGAAAGATACAAAGCGTCTCCGACAGAGATCGTGGTGGCGTTTGCTCCAGTTTCTTGACCGGTTTCTGGGTTGTGCAACCCTTCTCCGTTCTTGGGCGGATTATCATCATTACCGGTTTTCTCACTCATTTTGGGTAGTTGAAGAGAGATTAATCGGGAGCGAAGAAGAATTTGTCGGAGTCAAGGTGACCTCGCTGCCGAAGATAAAAAGGGGCAAAATCCAGAATCGATTAACTGAGTAGAAGGATTTGTCGAAGCAGAAGTGGCTGGTATCGGCGAAGAGGTAATGCACAAGCAAGATCGAAATCTGCGGACGAAAGAACGATAAAGAAAGAAAGCTAGGGTTTGGAAACCGAAGCACCAGCGAAACAAAATCAACTGGAAAGATGATGAAGCCAGACTGGGCTATCAGCGGAAAAGAATTAACTAAGGTAATTGACATGAGCCAGATCCCATGATCGCTCTGATACCATGATTGAATTCAGAATAGAATGAAAGACAGAAATCGAAGCTTTCATTGAAGGAAGAAAGAACAAGAGCACACGCTCTATATTGTGTAGACTACAGTACCGAGACTGAAAACCAACAGGAGAATAAATACTCTCACTTACAACGGAAACTTAAACACATACTAAACATAACGTTATCAATAAATAACATAAGTTAACAATAAACCTATGTAGTTTAACTCAGTCTTCTAACAAATAGATCTATCAATAGGGGCAGCCTGGCTTTCATTGAATGGTTCCATTCAAATAGTCTCATTGATCTCCCTTCTAAGGGAAATAAATTCTCCTGGACTAATAGATATATTTTTGTTAAACTAGTTAGAACCTTAGTCTCCCACAATTGGTTTGATAAGTATGCTTATAGCTGGGTTGAGGTCCTTCCAAGAACTTCCTCTAATCATTATCCTATTCTATCAGATTTTAACAGTACTATGCCTGTTCAAAATTCTAATAAACACTTTCGTTTTCAGGTGGCATGGGCCACTCATGAAAACTACAATCAAGTGGTTAGTTCCACCTGGAATCAGGCGTTATCTCTCAATCAGAATCTGCTCAAACTTCCCTAACTTCATGGAACATAGATAATTTCGGAAATATTTTCCACATGAAGAAAAGATTAATTGGTAGATTAGCTGGCATTCAGAAAATCCTTGGAAGGCACCAATCTACTTTTCTTAGAAACCTTGAGAAGAGTGTGCAAAAGGAATATGAGAGTATTCTGGTCAGAGATGAATTATTTTGGTTTCAGAAATCTAAGGAAAAATGGATTTTGTTTGGTGATAGAAATTCATCCTATTTTCATAGGAAAGTGAAAATAAGGAGTGCTAAATTAAAAGTGCTCAAACTTGATGACTGTAATGGTAACACTATTGAGGGCTTGGACAACCTTAAGAGTCTAGCTTTAGACTACTATAAGAATCTTTTTGAACACCAGCATCAAAATAATTCTTTACCTCTAGGCCATAATTTCCCTCTGATTAGCTTGGACATTAAAGAATTATGTGCTTCCTCTCCCACTACCGATGAAATTAGGAGGTAGTTAAAACCATGGGTAGCTTTAAAGCTCCTGGACCGGATGGATTTCAAGCTTGTTTTTTCAAGAATCACTAGGATCTTGTGAAAGATAGGGTCTTGGATCTTACCCTTAATGTGTTTTCAAGTGGAAGTATTCAAGAGAAAATCAATTCCACTCTCCTCTGTTTACTTCCCAAGGTAAACCCTCCTGAAAATATGAAACATTTTAGACCGATATCCCTTTGTAACGTGTCTTGCAAAATCATATATAAATTGCTTGTTAATTGAATTAAATTCTTCCTGTCAGAGGTGGTGTCCCCTCTCCAAAGCAGTTTTGTGCCTGGAAGACACATTCAAGATAACCAAGTCATTAAGCAAGAAGTTGTCTTTTCCATGAGAAGAACTAAAAATAAGGAGGGATGGGCCATTTTGAAAATTGATTTAGAGAAAGCCTATGATAACCTATCATGGGATTTCATTAGAAATACCCTTAGTTGCCTTAATCCCCCCCAGTTCCATTAATCTCATTATGTCTTGTGTTGAGACTGTCAGCATGAAAATTATTTGGGAAGGAACACAAACATATAGCTTCAAACCTTCTAAAGGTTTAAGGCAGGGGCATCCGTTATCCCCTTACCTGTTTGTGCTTTGTATGGAAAGACTCTCTCATCTAATAGACCAAGCCATTATAGGCAAGGAATGGAATCCCATTAAACTCAACAAGAGTGGTCCCCATCTTTCCCACCCGTTTTTTGTAGATGACCTTATTCTAATGGGTGGTGCTTCCATGAGAAATGTGTCAACCATGATGAGTGTTTTAACAGAATTTTGTATGATGTCGGGTGAAAAAGTCAACATGCAGAAATCTACTATCTTATTCTCTAAGAATGTAAGTTCTTCTAGGAAAATTGAGATTAGTATACTCATTGGTATCCCTATAGCTGATAACCTTGGGAAATATCTAGGTCTCGACCTAAGTTATGGTAGAAATCGTTCTAATCAATTTGTAGACCTTATTGACAAAGTGCTAAGGAGGGTTTCTGGTTGGAAAGCTAAAACTCTATCTTTTGCTGGTAGACTAGTCTTAGTTAAATCTGTTCTTTACTCCATCCCCACTTTTAATATGATGTGTCAAAAAATCCTGTCCTCTGTCTGTCAAAAACTTGATAAGATTAATAGAGATTTCCTTTGGGGTCATAAGGATAGTGAAAGGAAGATCCATACTATTTCATGGGAAAATATATGCTGGGCTAAACAGGAAGGGGGTTTAGGAACCAGAGAGTCCCATCTGATGACTAAAGCTTGCCTAGCTAGACTGAGTTGAAGGTTACTCAATAATTAGGATGGGCTATGGGAAAAAAATTCTTATGAATAAGTATAAAAATCCTGATTCTAAGATTGCTTCCTGCACTTGGAGGAATATTAAAGGCTCTAAAGATATTCTAGCAAAAGGGGATAAGTGGAGGCTTGGGAATGGTAAAACTATAAAGTTCTGGACGGATAAGTGGTTAATGCACAAACCTCTTTGTAGTTATGTGAATCTGCTGTTGTGCAAAATAATGTTGAAACTATCTTGCTAACTATGGGCAGTGAACCCAATCATTGTAGTACAACAAGGTCGTATCCACAGGGACTTCGTAACTGTCTAGCTAATTATAAGCTTAGTAAATGTGCAAGAGGATATATACAAAAGTGCATAAATGTAAATTAGGGGTTTTGGGTTTTTGGGTTGTAATTGGAGAAATAAAGAAAAGCAATAAACACTAAACTAACTATCTAGGATAGTGTAGCCCGGGATGGATATTTGCACCCGTCCTCCCCTTACTACCAATTGTCGAACCTCGAACTCATAGCTAAACCACGGGAACGCTTAATTAATTAGCAACCTAATCTAGGCCTACTAATCCTAACCAATTTAATCGAGACTTCTCATTCAGCTAAGCCCCGGGTCAATCGATAGCACTAAGCTCAAGTTCCACTAAAGTTGCAATGTAGTCTAATCTCAAAATCATCGAAATCAGAGTACACCGTTTTAGTCTCTAACAGTTTAGGTTTCTATCTCTGAATAACATTTTGATAGAATCCCACAATAATGCTAAACTAATAGGTAGGCCAAACCAACCAATTTAACACATAATTGATAATTTGGGTAAAACCCTAATCCTCAAATCATGAGCAACAAGTTTAAGAATCATAAATACCCAATAATTATCAGTATTCAGCACAAGAACCAAAATAAAACCATAAATGAGTTCAAGAATCTACAATGGAGTTTAGGGATTTTGGGACAAAATCCCCAATCCCTAGCTACAAATGATTCTACACAGCCATAGTAGAGAAAATAAAAGAGCAAGGGATAGAAGTAGTCATTAATGGAGCTTGGAAGGAGGTGAGCTTCTCTTCTCTGATCCTCCCTTCTCTTGTCTTCTTCTTCTTCTCTTCTCTTCTCCTCTTCTTTTCTCCTTTAGAATCGCCCTTCCTCTCTGTTTTTGGGGCGGAACTCGACTGAATGAAGAATATGGAAGTTTTCCCCAAAACTCCCCATTTTAAAACGCAGATCTGGGCTAATTTTCGACCCGGCCGACCCACCCTGGGTCGGTCGCGTCCAGAAGCAATTTCGGGGCCGAAAACGCGTTTTTTAAGTCTGACCGACCCACCGAACGACCCAGACCTATGGGTCAGTCGATTCCAGTAGCTCGGGGATGAAAATTGCGTCTTTTTTAAGTCCGATCGACCCACCGACCGACCCAGACCTATGGGTCGGTCGATGCCAGTAGGCTAACTTCGAAATGCTGTATCTTCTTCGTTTAAGCTCCGATTTTGGATCCGTTTGTGCCCACACATTCCTCTCTTCATCTACTTTACTCCTATCTATGTTATTCCTCATGTTTAAACAATAAATGTGTAAGACACCAATGAAACACAAAACTAGAGGAAAACAGGCCAGAGTGGAGAAATGAGCATGAAACGTGTTGATTAAACATATGAAATACACCCCTAAAACATGCTCATTTAGACACTCATCACACCCCCACACTTACCTTTTTGCTTGTCCTCAAGCAAAACCAAGCCCCCAAGCAAGTAAGGAATGCTTAAGACTAACAAATACTAACATGAATTGTAGGATAAGAGAAGAAGCAAAAAGTGATTAAAACCTTTGAGGAGTGTGAACCATCTCTTAGTGGTGGCATGGGTGTGCTTAGGGGAAAAACAAAAACTAGAGTTTCGGGGTATGATCGGAGTGCTTCAAAGTTCTAAAGATTAGGTAACTTGGAGAGATTTTACCATGGCCAACTTCTCTCAAGAATGGGCATTGAGAAGAAAACAAAAGGAAAAATAGATTTATGCATTTGTTTCACTTTTGCATAAGAGATGAGGAGATAAAATTTTGGCATCAAGCCTTTGCATTTAAGAACATTCAACTCTCATTGTTGGTTACCAATGGCGTCTCACAAGTCCCTTAAAGGATTTTCACGAAGAAGCACCCCTTAGCTATCCCTAAGAAAGACGACAGAAGGAACCCCAAAGCAAAAAATTCAACCATATAAGATCACTTGGCCACACCGCATGTAAATTGCTCCTCAAAAGCAATCAAAAAGAAAAATTTAAGCATTTATCCCACAACTAAAAATAGTATTTGTTCTTAATGAGAACAACTCACAACACAAGGGTCCAAGTTTTTGCTTTTGGACAAACACAAGATAAGCAGAGAGATCTAACATTTAAGCACGCAATTCGCCGAGAAGGTCACCCCCCACACTTAACTTGAAAAATGTCCTCATTGTTCACCAAACAAACCGGGGAAGGTTTCAGAAGACCTTTTCAGGAAGCAGGCAAAAGAGGAAACGCAAGGGACATAAACACCATTATACCACAGCAGCTATCCCCAGATTTGCAGATTCAAAATTAGAGAGAGAGAACGAAAACTAAAAGAAACTAGTACTCCCCTAAGATTGTTATTCCTATCAGTTTGTAGAACTCCCCCACACTTGAGCTTCAGCCTCAAGTAGCGTAGCTTAGTTGTGGTGTGGACTGGAAGTTGCACCTGCATAAAACACTAGAAGCAACCAAACAACAACTGGATTTAAGGGTTAGCAAAAACAAACCAAAGGAGAACGAAAACAAAAACAAGAAATAAAAATAGTGGAGTCATTTTGTGCAAGTAATAAAGGAAGGGTGAAATGAGTACTCCCCGATAAGATGTGGATAGAAGATAGGGTGCCCGCACACTTGCTAGTGGGAGGGGTCGTTGAGGTGCTACCTTCAATCATTGGAGATGAAGGTCCTCTAGGAAAATTTCGCCAGAGGTTCCTTTGTAATTGTTCCTAATTCCATCCCTTTTTCAGAGGGGCTCACCTGTTGCCAAAATATTCACAACACAGATACCACCAATTGGGCGTAAAAGGGCAAGTCCAAAGAATGCCAAAATAGCCCATTATTGAAAACAATGCAAAATCTAAACTAACGAAATTTAAAAGACAAGACACGAAATGAAATCCGGGTTGCCTCCCGGTAAGCGGCCCTTCTTTAAGGTCTTTGGCTAGACCATACCACCGTGAAGTCATCCGGGATCGAATATGAACGTTGAAGTCGGCTTCAGGGTGGGTTGGGCGGGCATCATCTAGCAATGAAGAACGACCCGGATCAAAAAGAAATGTGGCCTCAACACTTAGGATGTGAAAGTGTAAACTCCACCGATCGTTCTTCAGGTGGAAGTGTTGAGGTGGGTGATCCTTGGTACGAGGATCAAACTGTGGTGGACCCTCCTCTTCAAATTCAAGGATGTAAACATCCTTATCTTTAGTGAGCAGTGCAGGGAGAACTCCAGAGCGGACTTTGTCTTCAATCTTTGGTCCCGGATCAAATGGGAAGGTGGCCTCCACACTTAGCGGGTGTACGTTGAGCTTCCACCCAACTTCATTAGTGCACGGGTGAGGGCCTTGATCCTTCAAATGGAGATCAAAGTTAGTGGGCTCTTCCTCCTCAAATTCGAGGATGTAAACATCCTCGACCTCGGGGTGAGGCTCATAGGAAGAGCCGAGGTGGACATCAACTTCAGAGGGGGATGGCTCCTTGAAGTCGGTGGTGGTACTATCTTCTGAGGAGTTAGAGGGAGACAGTGTCTCCTCCTTCTCAAAGTTGAGGATGTGAGCATCCTCATTATCTTGATAGAGCACGGAGAAGGTGGGGAAATATTGGTAGCTGAATTCAGAGGGAGAAAGCTCCTTGAAGTCCGAGTGGAGACTCTCTTCTGATGAAGTGTCTTCATAGTCAAGCCGGGGGTGGAGTGGTGCTGGGCTTTCAGATTCGCACAGGGGAGGAGTTGGAGAGTAGCTCAAGTCCTCAGCAGGCTGTTCCACATCATGAACTGTTTCGCTCTCAAGTTGTTGCACAATCTGATCAATCTAAGCTTGAACATTCATGTTGAAGGTATGTTGCTTAATGGTAAAAGTATCTTGCATAGTCGAGTTAGGCTTGCAAGAAGAGATAAGATCAGACATGAGATCCTCCAAACTGGGTGAATCAACCTCTACTGTGATCACAGGACAGTGAGTGCTCTCGTGGTCTCCTCCACACTCTTGGCACACAAGCCTCCGGTAGACATATGAGTTGAGGTCCTCCATAAGAGCTCTCAATTCTGCCATTGTTGTTGGACATTGGGGGCTCTCATGGTACTCTCCGCACCTTTGGCATACACTCCAATAATCGGTGTTTTGCTCGGTGTAGTCGCCATGTCAACCTTCTGCTGGGGGAGTGACAGATGGTTCGAAGTTTTCCATAAGAGCTCTCAATTCTGCCATTGTTGTTGGACATTGGGAGCTCTCATGATATTCTCCGCACCTCTGACATACATCCCATTGATTGTAGTTCTATGTGCCATAGGAGTAACCGTACCAACCTCCTGCTTGATCGTAGTGACCATCCATTAGAATTAAGTACCTAAAAAAAAGAAACAAAAATTTATACACAAAATGGGCAAATAAATGAAATGAAAATCTGCACAAAAACTAAACAGATAATAAACAAGATAGTTGAACCGAAGTCCCCGACATCGGTGCCAAAACTTGTTGTGCAAAATAATGTGGAAACTATCTTGCTAACTATGGGCAGTGAACCCAATCATTGTAGTACAACAAGGTCGTATCCACAGGGACTTCGTAACTATCTAGCTAATTATAAGCTTAGTAAATGCGCAAGAGGATATATACAAAAGTGCATAAATGTAAATTAGGGGTTTTAGGTTTTTGGGTTGTAACTGGATAAATAAAGGAAAACAATAAACACTAAACTATCTAATCTAGGATAGGTGTAGCTCGGGATAGGATATTCGCACCCGTCATCCCTTTTCTACCAATTGTCGAACCTCGAACTCATAGCTAAACAACGGGAATTTAATTAATAGCCAAGTCCAGGTCTATTAATCCTAACCAATTTAACGGGGACTGAATGTTCGTTCAAATCCCCAATTCAATCAGAAGCGTTAAGCACAAATCTACCCTAAGTTGCAATGAGAACCTCATCTTAAAATCAGTGAAAATCAGCTAACATTGATTTAGTCCCAATGGTTTAGGTTTCTATCTCAGAATATCATTTTGATAGAATCCCACAATAATGCTAAACTAATCGGTAGGCCAAACCAACCAATTTAACACATAAAAGACAAATTGAGCAAAACCCTTAACAAATCCCCAAATCATGAGCAACAAGTTTAGAAGTCATAAACACTCAACAATCATCTTCATTAAGCTCAAAGACTAAAATAAAGCACAAACACAAGTTCAAGATTCAACAATGGAGTTTAGGGATTTTGGGACAAAATCCCAATCCATAGCTACAAATGATTCTACACAGCCATAGGAGAGAAAATAAAGAGCAAGGGATAGAAGTAGCCATTAATGGAGCTTGGAAGGAGGTGAGCTTCTCTTCTCTTCTCTTCTTCTTCTTCTTCTTCTTCTTCTTCTCTTCTCCTCTTCTTTTCTCCTTTAGAATCACCCTTCCTCTCTGTTTTTGGGGCGGAACTCGACTGAATGAAGAATGGGGAAGTTTTCCCCAAAATTCCCCGTTTTAAAACGCAGATCTGGGCTAATTTTCGACCCGACCATCCCGTGCGTCGGTCGCGTCCAGGAGCAATCTGGGGTCTGAAAACGCATTTTTTTAAGTCCGACCGACCCACCGACCGACCCAGACCTATGGGTCGGTCGATTCCAGTAGCTCAGGGATGAAAATCCCGTCTTTTTAAGTCCGACCGACCCAGACCTATGGGTCAGTCGATGCTAGTAGGCTAACTTTGAAATGCTGTATCTTCTTCGTTTATGCTCCGATTTTGGATCCGTTTGCGCCCACGTGTTCCTCTCTTCATCTACATTACTCCTATCTATGTTATTCCTCCTGTTTAAACAATAAATGTCTAAGACACCAATGAAACACAAAACTAGAGGAAAACAAGCCAGAGTGGAGAAATGAGCATGAAACGTGTTGATTAAACATATGAAATACATCCCTAAAACATGCTCATTTAGACACTCATCAGTCACTACCGTCCAGAGTTGTTGATTGAGTGACTGGAGGTGTGACTCCATCTCATTATTCCACATGTTGTAGTTTGTGGAAGTTAGCTTTGGATTCTCCACTTGCATTCTGTTGTTGTTGTTGGAATTTGAGATTTCCGCCATTTTGAGAGATTTGTCAGCCAACACAGGCTCTAATACTACTTGACGGGATCGGGGTGCTGACCGAGTAGGTCTGAGGTGTTAGTCTTAGACCAACTCTGCTTGAAGAATGAATGTGTGCAGAAAATGATAACACGAAAGCTTTTGTTTAAACTTAACAAGATAGGACTTTTCTTGTATTGAAATTCAATGTGAATTACCACCTAGCTTCCTATCTTGGGATTCGATAGAGGTACTCTGTCTCATCTAACACCCGCTCTACTCTCGGCTTTGATCAATGTGTCACAAGGAGTAAAGGGGAGTGTTCTATGTGTGCTCTCTAGGTAATAAATACCTAAGCTGATTGACACTATCTCACTAAGATCTCTCAAGAATACTTTCTCTCTCAAAGCGGTGTTTCTCTCTCTGAATAATCTAGAATGCATACAAGAACTAATTACAATCATATGCTTATATACTCGTTTAACTATATCCTAAATCTTCGATGAAGTCTCCATGTAGCTGCTCCTTGATTTGTTTCCGCAGGTATCGGAGTCGTGGAGCTGTTTGAGCTTCACGTTCTCACGTTTGCGCGCGCTCCCATGCATCCGAGTTTTCCGCAGCCACTTAGTAGTGTCGCGCTTCTTGGCAGTTAAGAACAAGTGAACAGATGCTTCTACAGTGGTACTCGAGCTGGTAAGTTGAGACAACGCCAAGTCTTTCTACATCGCTACTTTGACTGAGGAGGCAATCATCTGTAAAACTTTAAGTCTTCAAGAGACTCATTCTACGAGTCATTAACCAAATAATACTCATCTACGAGTCGGTCTATATCACTAAGTTAGACCACATAAGCATACAAGGGTGGTTAGTACACACAACATGCATCAAGATATACAGTCAAGGCAATAGAATATTTTCATGCTTTTATCTTGATTAGGTCGGCACACAAGCAAACAACACACAAATCAGTGTAATCCAGTTAGCATACAGGGCATGAGAAAATCATACCTTACACCATGGGTTACTCTACCATGTCACCTTTCATTCCTCGGCTTGTTCTCGTACCACTGATAACATTTAAGTAGTTTTATTAACATTAAGGTATTACAATGTGTGAACGACTAGTACACCCGTATTTAACCCATTGTCCCGTTATTCTATAGCTTTGTTCATGTGCTCTTAAACTCACAACATCCTCATTCACTTCTCAATCTTGTTCAAACTTCTAAGGACATTTACATGTCACCAAACAAGCCCTAATCATCTAACCAATACCAATCAATTCCCATCATTGGAACCCTTTAAAAACGCTCTCGGGGAAATTCTAGAGGTGGTCCGGGACTTGGTCCAGACCCTAAGTCCCGGACCTATCAAAACCAAACTTTCGGCCATAAAAATAGAGTGGTCCGTGACCTTGTACCTCGCTTAAGTCCCGGACCAAGTGTAGTTTGTACTCTCGGCTTTATTTTAAGTGTGGTCCGGGACCTTGTTCCTAACCTAGGTCCCGGACCCTACTAAAAACTGCTACTCTTGTAATTTTTCAACCCCTAATTCACACTTAATCTTTCCCAATCCTTTTGCATGTTTTAAAACATGTTTAAACACCTTAAAACACTCTTGATCATTCTCTACACCTCCTCAATTCATTGGTCAATTACTTACCTCAATTCTTGCTCAATTCCTACATTTTCATTCTTACCTTTTAGTATTTTGCACACTTGTGCATTTCTAACTTCCTCTTCACAGTTTCCACCTTGTTCTCACTCGTTTTGACTATTCCAAATCCTTCCTAGACATTTGCATTAGCTATACCCAAGTCCATCCTCCATTTCCAAGGTTATGCACACTAAGCCTTTTTTTTAGAAATCCAATGCACTACAACACTCATTTGCTACAGATTTTTACACCAAAATCCCCTCCTTAAATGAGCATTCCTATGGTGATTAACTAACCCAAACCAATGCCCATCAACACCTAGTTTCTCTTGGTCATTCTTACTCTTATAATCACCTAAAACTCATTCAGTTTCTACAGAAATTTTGCCATAACTCATCTACAATTCTTACATGCCCAAATGCACCATTCCGCACCTAAATCAACTCAAATCTAACCACACCCATAGAGGGTCCTACCAGCACACAATATCCATTCAAAATCCACAAGTCAACAATATAAGCACAATCTCAATTCTCTAGGCTCCAGGGCCCTTAGTTCAAACAAAATTCGCATATTCCTCCTAATCATAATCAAACACATTTCTGGTTCAGATTTCAATTCCTATTTTGGGTTCATTCATTTATTTACACATCCCAAATTCTAAGGCAATCAAAATAAACATTAAGGTAAGCTTTTTACCTTAATCTTCCAAGCTCCTTTTCAATTCTCCTCTTCTCTTCCTCTTTGTTCTTGACTTACCCAATATCGGCCAAGGGGGTATTTGGTTGCCTTAATGCTACAGCCCACCCACAAACAACAATACCACTTTAAAACTATCTCTTAATTAACCTAGAACTTAAGAACATGTTTAGGGCTTAAGAGAGGCATTACCTTGCACTTCTAGGTGGGGTTTTTGGACAGAAAAAATGACAAGCTCCAGCACTTCTTTGGAAGGCTAAAAACCAGCTGGAATGGGAACAACAAGAGGCTCAAAAATCTGGAAATTCCTAGATTGAAAAAGAGAGCTAGAAAGAGTGATTTTTGAGTTTCTTTTTACCTTAGACTAACAAGGAGATGAAGGAACTCCCAATGGCGTTCTCAAACCTTCAAATGAGCTTCAGCCATGGAGATGAAAGTGGAGCTTTTCATATTTTGAAAAGATGGAAATGATGCCCAAAGGGAGAGGAGTTTAGTGGTGTAATTTTTTTGCATTTGGACTTGATTTTGGATTTCAAAAATGACAAAGATGAGAGGGCTGTGAGAGGGGCTTACAAATCGCCATGGATGGCTGAGGGAGGAAGGAGAGAGTTCTGATGGGGAGGGTTCCAACGTGAGAGAGGGAGATGAGAATAGGAGAGAGACTCACCCTTTTGCTTTTGTACTTTTATTACTTTATTTGTTTGTCCTTTAGTATATAAGGGTGAATAAAGAAGAGGGAAGAGGCTGGAAAATCGTCCCACACACACACACACAAATGGGTTTCTGATTTTTATTTGCAAAGGGGGAGGTAACTTTGTTCTTATTACAATTAACACCTCACAAGTTCTCGTTTTTGCACTATTCACTAACCGGAATTCGTTTTCCAGAATTTTCTCGTTTAATTAGTTTTAATGGCTTTTAAGCTTCCATTAATGTTTAATTATAGTTATTTGGTTGACTATAATTTTTACGGGTCCATTTGACCACTCAAAGTCACGTTTTCAGGCTTTCTCGAAAAACGTGCTCTAAAGCTTCATTAGCGTTTTTAATCCATTTTATGGATCCGTTTTCTTCGGGAATTGTTCCCGTATATCAATTAGGCCACCTAATCCTTAGGAATCCTTCTAGGATCCTAGTCGAGGTCACACACCTCCTAGAGTTACGTAACGCACAATAAAATGTTTCATTCTTTTTATGTGCTTTTCTCTTTTCTTTTGGTTTTGTTTTCTTCACCAATACTCTCTAGGCACTATTAGGCCTTCAAATACCATATTAGCACAATTTAATCACTATAATTAAGTTGGGGGTATTTCATTATGCTACAATTTGGATATGCAAAGATTATGGATTAATGAATGTTGCTAATGATGTATTTTGGTAATCTCGATATATGCTTTAAAAGGATAATGATTTAACTAAGTTTTTGTAGTTTTGGCTTTGTCCGAACATACGTCCAAACATACATATTCGGACATGCCCCGAGAGTTTATTGATTTTCGCTGTTTTGCGGTGTCCGAACATGTGTCTGAACTTGCATGTTAAGATAGCATGCTAGGACGGGTCTGGCTTGTAAGTCTCGGCATTGGTCCAAACTTACATATCTGGAACAATGTTCGGGCCACATACAACTAGTTTTATCGGAACTTATGTCCAAACTTAGACTTCGACACATGTTCGATCGTCTTGGTTTTTCAACTCTCGACTTGGTCCGAACTTCAACATCCGGACACAGTTCGAACACTTTGGACTTCTTAAGCTTTTCAACTCTGGACTTGTGTCCGAACATCGGTCCGGACACAAGTTCGGACATTTGCTCGCTCTCTCGACCTTGTCAAACTTCCAAGTTTGGACATAATGTTGGACCGATCTTAAAATCTCAGTTTTTAAGACTCGTTTGAGATCTGTTTTAGTTCCCGTCTGTGGCGTTAAATTCATTTGGGTTTAGTACTTTATGATGAGGTAAAACCGGGGTTTTGCAGCAGAGAAGCTGATGAGGTTGGAGAACTCGGAAGCCGAAGGGGAGGGAAGAGAAAGCAAATGAAATGATGAGTTTAATAATGAAGAGTAGAAAAGTAAAACTTTTAAGGTAAGGCTCTATTGCTTTTAACAAGTCAAGTTGGAATTGATGGTGAGTTACCTAGAGAAAACCGGACTTCCATGATATTTTAGTGGGTATTGCTAACGGGAAATTGATCGTGAAACTATATATAAATGAATAAATACTAACTATCCTACAACTCTACTACGGGTAGCAAATAAAACCCGGTCGGAGTATAGTGTGGAATATTACGACCGAGAGATCGAACCCAAGGGACTTAAGAAAACTAGTCCGAATCCCGGTAATACCTATTCTATAACAAAAGGGGGGAATGTAAAACATTTCCTAAACTACTATTATCCTAATTAAGTAATTTTATCCGATTCGGGATTAAATCAACCAAGTAACAATATGATCACGCAATGAACCTCAAAACTCGAACTTAACCAACAACTTGGAAGCGCCGGACTCTGTCGGACACTAGAGCACGAACATTCAAAGACGTTGAATGTGCCGGACACAGAAGACCCGTAGTGTACCTGGCACGTTTAATTTGCAAATGCCACTCTCTTACTCCGAAGTAAGAAACTCAATACCTATTAACAAATTGAGCATATGTCATGCCACGAAATGACAAGGTAATGGGGGAAGATGGGTTAATTCGAAATCTCTTATGCTAACCCTAAATCATAGATGAAAACATCAAAGACCACTAAGATTTGTCTAACCTATCCTACTCTTGGGCTTTTTCTTCCTTAAGTGAATTGCACAAAGAGAATGAGTGATCAACTAATTCCCTTGCAATAAGAACCAATATCTTACTGAAGGTTTGAAATTGAATTGAGAAAATCATAGTGTTTACAATGAAGGAATTCATCCCTAACCAAGAACTAACAGAATTCCTACTTTCACCATCCAATCAAATAAAGAAGAAAACATAAGGAGAAGGAGATTGTTATAGCCTCAACCCTGACAAGATCTTCTCTTCTTCTCGTGGATGGATCCGTAGAAATGCCTTGGACACCAACACTTGGAGTGTGAGTGGAATGGAGTAATGAATGGAGTATAATATGATGTTGAAGTGTGTCCCAAATGATCACATGGTAGGGTATTTATGGTGTTGGAAGTGGTTCTATGGGAAGACATATCTTAAATGATGTCTTTCCATAAAGACACCTCCAAGACATGTCTTTAGCAAAGGATACCTTTTACCCTAATTGTATTGGTATGAAAAGACACATCACCAAATGATGTCTTTCCATAGTGTCTTCCCATCCAAAAGACATCTTTCCAACTAAAAGACACCGCTTCACCATGAGATACCTTTTCACCATGAGACACCTTTTCACTATGAGATACCTTTTCACCACCATGAGACACCTTTTCGCCAAAAGACACCTCTTCATCAAAAGACACCTCTTCATGTACTGCTAACTTTTGGTGAAACGAGGTGACTTTTTACTTGTGCCGGATAAATGTACCCGGCATTGTGTCTAGCAAAGCCTCTTTCTGCTCTAGCTTGTGACGTGCAGGATCATCCGGCATTGAGTCCGGCATCACTTGAACTTTTGCCTAGAGATTCGTTCCTTGCATAAAAACATATAAAAACATAAATCTGAACACATAATAGAGTTTATATAAAATATAAATATACAACTTTAACTTTATTTATACTAAATATCCTAAATCTAGTACATAAATATGATAAGTCTGATGCTTATCAAGGCCTACACTTACCTTTTGCTAGTCCTTGAGCAAAACTAGATTAGAGAGGAATAAATCTTATGCACAAAAATATAAACTCTAGAATGACAATTAGATAAATATTTCTAACCAAATGACTCTAATTCATAAGTATCACTTAATCAACCTTATCCATCAAAACATACTAATGGGTTTAAAAATAAAGAATTTTCACAACCGATCAAAAACTTTTGGGCTATTTTGCATAAGGGATTTGCACTCTCTCCTTTTTCTGTTTTCCATCATTCAGCTCTATTTTTCAAGAGTTTCTGAATGTGGCCAAGACACACATCGATGGTTTATATTTAATACCCCGGATCTAAAAATGGTGATTAAATTACTCTAATAAAATTATTAAGGGCCTAATGGTGCCTAAAGAGTATTGGTAAAAAGAATAAAACCAAAAGAAAAGAGAAAATGCGTTAAACGCGAAAAACGCTAAAATGCGCGTTAAATTTAAATAAGAGATAATGATCTCGTAAGGGTCCGAGATGGATTCCTAAGGCTTAGTTAGGCCTAATTAGTATACGGGAATGATTCCCGAAGAAACGGATCCAAAAAGGATTACAACGTTAACGGAGTTTAAAGCACGTTTTTCGAGAGAACCCAAAAACGTGACTTTAAGTGGTCAAACGGACCCGTAAAAATTATAGTTGATTAAATACTATAAACACTTATTATGGAAGCTTAGTAACCATTAAAATAAAGAAACGAGTAAAATCCGAAAAACGGGCCCGGTTAGTGAATAGTGCTAAACCGGGTAAATTAACGAGTGTTTTCTGTAAAAAAAAATAGAAACACGCTTCCAGCTTGTATTTTGTGTGGGGCCGATTTAATTGGTACACACACACATTTAATTAGCTTGTTAGCTTATTAAGTCATAAGATGACAAATAAAGAAAAGTAAAAAAAAAGGGAATAGTAAAAGTGGTATTATACCCTCTCACCTCCTTCTCCTTCTGAGTCACGTTTTCCCCCCTCCCAGACAGAGCTTCCTTCTTCTCCTCTCGCTGCTATGGCGATTTCTCAAACCCTTCTCAGCGCCTCTCTTCTTCTTCAACTTTGAAAGTCCAAATGAGATCCAAACTTCACAAAAATTGTACCGTCGAATTCCTCTCAACGTGGGGATCATTTTCCACCTCTTATGAATCAAAAATCTCACAACTCACCACCATGGCTGAAGCTCCATTTGAAGGTTAAGCTACCCACCTTGACCAAGAACCACTCCTTGGTTGTTCTAGGTAAGAAACAAGCTTAAAAATCTTCATTTCCAACCTTCTTTGATTTTTGGAAAAATCCCACGTGAATCCCTTCTTCAATTTCCCAGCCGTTTCTTTGCCTCTGTGAAGTGCTGGAATTCCATCCATTTGATTGCCAAAACTCTCCATCGGTATGCTTGAAGGTAAACTCCAACTAAGTCCTTAACTAGCTCTTGAAAATTCTAGTTAGTGTGGGATCGGTGAATTAATGAGCTTGTTTGGTATGGAATGGAATGTGGTTGTAGCTAGCAATCTGAACTCCATTGGTAGATGAGGAAACATGTAGTGGAAAGAGAACAAGGAAATGAGGAAGAAAGAAAAGAAAACAGAAAAACTAGCAAGGTAATAAACTAACCTTGGGTTGGGTTTCTCTCTGTAAACAGATTTTTGTATGCAAATAAATGACTTTGTTAGTGTGGTTGTGATGCTACAATGTAAACTGATGAGTGGAGCTGTTTAATATTGCCTAGTGAAGGAAATAAGCCATGAGGTTAATCTGTTGCATAGATGATAACAGAGGGGAATTTAGTGTGCTGTAACAGTGGGTTTAATGCTTATTTAACAGGGATGAAAAACAGTTTTT
Source organism: Limonium bicolor (assembly GCA_023374045.1). Taxonomy (NCBI): domain Eukaryota; kingdom Viridiplantae; phylum Streptophyta; class Magnoliopsida; order Caryophyllales; family Plumbaginaceae; genus Limonium; species Limonium bicolor. The sequence goes on along the minus strand of CM041776.1, from coordinate 308,792,805 downwards.
TTGGTGAGTTGATTAGTGTGGTGAGAATGCTTGGAAAGTAGGCAAGTTCTGTTAAAATATGTCTAGGATGTTATGGGCTTGAGAATGTTAAGGCGTGGAGTTAGATTGGAAAGAAAGGAAGGATTTGAAAACTGCACAGAAAGCAGGAAACTAGAGTTTGTAACAGAAGGAAATTACAGGGGATTGGTTTTGTAACAGATGAGTGTATAAGTATTTAGGTTGGTTTTGAACGCCTAAACAATGTCAAACATGCTATAATATTGTTGAAGAGTGGGAAGAAGTTGGTGTAAGTTTGGAGTTGAAACAAAGTTGAGAAACTTACATAAATTGCAAACTGCAACTGGTCCGGGTTTGCAACTAGGACACAAACCCGGACCAGCATCAAAACACGGCAGAATGTAGCACAGACCATGTGGTCCGGGTTTGCAAACCAGGATACAACCCGACCACCCTATTTTTCACCTGAGAGGTTTTCTAAATTAAGGGTCCGGTTGCAAACTAGGATGCATACCCGGACTAGTCATGAATTTCACCCGAGAGTGACCAGAAGCCTTGGTCCGGGTTTGTAAACCCGGATACAAACCCGGACCACCCCATTTTCTTCACAGAAACCATTTCAAAGCCATTCTAAGGTAGGGGCTTGGAGGGGAATGATAGTATAAGGTAATTATGACTTGATTAATGATGTTTAAAGGTCATTAAGAGTGTAAGCAAGTTTAAGAAAAATGAGAAAGTTGTGGGTTTAAGAACAAAGGAGTAAAATTAAGTTAAAGGGGATAACGGGGTTAAGTACGGGAGTATTAGTTTTACATACCGTAACACCTTAATGTTAATGTAAATATTTGAATGTTATCAGTGGAACAAGTGTGAACCGAGGAAGGAGAGGTCACACGGTAAAGCTAACCCCGGTGAAAGGTATGATTTTCTCATGCCCCGTATGCTAACCGAGTTACTCTGATTTGTGTGTTTGTGTGCCGGCTTAATCAAGATTAAAGCATGAAAATAATCCCTTGTTTGATTATGTATGCCTTGATGTATGTTGTATGAGCTAACATACTTGTATGCCGGTGTGGTCTAACAGAGTGCCTAGACCGACTCACAGTGAGTATTGATTGACTAATAACCCGTAGCACGGGTAGTCTCATAAGCTATGGAAATATGCAAACACACATAAACTATCGATTAAAGTATAACGATATCGTAAACATATGATCTCCCTAGAATGTGAGGATATGTGCGGTTGAGTAAATACCCGATAACGGTTAGAAAACCTTATTGAAACGATCCACGAAATAGATATGAGTGGAGAGATAAATGAACCTCCATCGAGAGGATTGAAGTTAGTCCAATGATGAACATATAAGAAAGGTAAAAGAGACCTAAGGGACTATGTGACTCCCTTGAGATACGGTCGACCTCTTATATGAGGATTTTACCCGGTATAAGAAAATAACCAAAAGTATAAGTATATGAATGTAAGGGTAACCCTTAAGCCTAAGATTACCCGAATTTAAGTAAAGTTCCCAAAGTCATTAGAAACATCAAGAGTGATGCTTCTAGACTAATATACATAAAATTATTATAACTCCGAGAGAGGAGTGTATGGGAATGTGAGTAGCCCGAGAGTAGTCGGACCTATGTAAAAAGATAGGAACTAAAGAGAGTTCGGGAGCTAGTTGAACCTTCCCCCATGCTAGACCCAGAGTAGGGTCGAAACCGGGGAAGTAAGACTATGCACGAGGGCCATGAGTTTTGGCTTAAGTATGTAATAAGAGTAACAAGCGTGACGTAGGAGACCTGTAGTGTCTCAGAATCTACAAGAGCTTGAGTATAAATAACCCGAGAGAAAGGGGTGAGTATATGTATGAGTAACCCGAGAGAATGGGTAAGTATAAGAATGAGTAGCCCAAGAGAATGGGTGTGTATATGAATAAGTAACCCGAGAGAGCGGGTGAGGTATTGAATAAGTAAACAAGCATAGTGAGGAATAACCCTCAATGCCTAAGAGTAACCAGTTACCACTAACAACATTGTTATGTTAGTTAGGAATCGTGTTCCGTGATTGGATGTAGATTCCTTGTGTGATATACATATATATTGTATTGCCATGATGCATGTTGTTTGATTAAAATGAACTCCATGTATATCCGACCCAAAGTAGTCGGCGTACCGCGGTTAGCACGCGGTATATGCGAATTTCATGCGCAGCGTAAGCTGACCCCCTAGGGGGAACGTTTTTAGTGTGCAGGTACTTGAAGCTGACCACCGTTCGAGAGAGTAGGACGGGGACTGCTGTGAGCATGGGTAGTTAGATTGTAATTACTTATGCGTTTGAATGAGGTGTAAGTCCGAGTATGTTATCGGCATCCGTATATTGTAGACTCGGTATGGTAGAGATATGAATTGAGTATTGTATTTGTATGAAGTACTCGGTTGTTCCAGTTCATCAGACCGTTACGGTATGTAAGAAAGGCCTGGTTAGCCACATGGGTGGCTAACGGCGTTGTTTCACCCCTCGTTGTAATTAGAGTTCCGCTGCGTGAGTAGGAGTAATTAGTAACAGTTTAAGAGGTAATGACGAGATTAACGGTTGGGGTGTTACAAAAATGGTATTAGAGCGAAGTATCGCTCTGATGACTGGAAATACCGAGCTTAGGAAAAACCGAGTTAGGAATTAGTGAATTAGGGCTAAGGGTTGAGTGGTAGCGTGAGAGATGCGCTAGATAGGAACTCCCAGTATGATCTGGATACCTACAATACCATACCCGCCCTCCACAACCCCCGCATTAAAAGCTTGGGAAAGAACGCCAGAGAGACGGGGAAGCCCAATCTGGCAGTTACTAAATATCTCAATATGAACCAGAACCTGTCATGCGGTAAATCCCGAGAACCGGAAAGCCCGGAGACGGATCCCGCTGGAATGACAATAACCGCACATAATGACGAGAGATCGAGAAATCCTAATCCAAGGAGACCGAAATCTGTGGCAACTTGGGGCGACATGCTTAGCAGTCGCGAGAACCTAGCTGGCCGAACAGCAGCAAGAAGAAAGCACCAACCGTGCAACAAGGCGGACTCATGAGAAATAACGAGAACCGGGACACATGTCTACGGACCGCCATGATATGTAATACTACTAAGGATACACCAACCAATTAAAAACGTAGTTGAGAGTAGGTACACCCACCCTGCCACACCCGAAGAGGTTGCAATACCTAACGGGCACAGCTTAGACAGCTGCAAGCATAACCGCGGGATACGCCCAAATAGGACTACAGAAGTAGTACCTAAACGACTTTAACCTCGGTAACCACAATAAAGATGTGGGAACGAGCAACGAGATAAAGCCTAGAACTAAAGTAATTAAGGAACTCCGAGAATGGAGAAGCACCTAAGGAATGACAGTCGTGTCAAGATGAATGACAATCAGCTCCAAGGAGCAGTCATCCAACTAGGGGATCAAGGAAGAGCCAACGAGGCTACCAATTACAATGTGAACAATACCGTGACCGGTATGAGTTAACCCAAAAACTGCCTGTACCGCGCACTTGCCACGGCAAGTGCAGTAATAGCGGGACCAATAAGAAGAGCTTTGACAAGCGACCAGTACTTAGCAAGTACCAAGACGGCAAGAGAAGCCGACATAGCACCACAAACTCTAAGAATGGTGAAACGAACCCTTGAAAAGGCCTAACGGCTTGATCATTGTATACCGGTCAGCAAGAGGCTAGACCTGGTAAGAAGCAACCGGCATTGAAATGCCGCAAAGAGTTTACTTTCAAGACTCAAACTTTTCTTCAAAACATGAAATTTTCCAAAAACCCCCAAAGTTTTAAAACCAAACCAGTGAACCACGATAAGTTATTATAGGACCATATAAGAGGAGTTGGCAACAGAATACTTCACTTAGGCGTGACCGACACTACAAGTGTACACAAATGAGACATGGAACGACCGCACTCCAAAGGAGCTTGCGGGCCTGACAGACCAATTATGAGTTAGTCGGGTAAGTGGTAACGTATCAATAAGATACTCCATGTATGTATACAAGTAGAGTACGGAACACGGGAAGTAGCCCACTCCATACTACGGACGAAAGAGCCAATTCAAATAAAGACAGTTGGACACCTCGAATGACCGAAGAACATAAGGAAGCTTACCAAGATAAAGGAGCCTAGGAACCCGTAAGGTAACGGACCTAAGGACATAGCGTGGATAAGTGCGAGAAGCACAGAGTATTAAGTATAGACATTGGATAAGTCTCACAAATCAAGGAGGAAATACCTAATAACTGGAATGGATACCAGTGTAAGCAGTAGATGAATGCCTTAATTGATCACATCAATGTTTGATAAACGGGATAGAATTCCCACAGTATATCTCACTAAGAGAATAACGACCTAATTAAGTAGGTAAAGGAAAAGTACTAATACTCTACCCAATAACGGGAGATGTTACAACCCAAAGGGGATACGTCAAAATATACATAACCGCAAGGCGGAGTAAGAGTCTGAACATAACCATAAGTACAAGCCAGATGTAATGGCATTACTCAATAACACCCAGGAGCAATCCGAGAAGGGTGCCGGAGTCAATAGTACTTGAACGAAACATCGTGATGAATACACAAGTGTTAAAGCAAACACTCGGGTAGAACCCGAAGGGATCCCACGTAACACGGGATACCCTAAATTGCCAGAGGGCATGAATTAATATCGAGATACTTCAAGGCCTTCCATGTACGGAAGTGTGGTGAAACAACCATATCAAAAACCCAGTAATACCTCCAAACCAATTAATGGCATATGGAGAAGAAGAAACCTATATAAACAGCCGCATGGAGCATGACTCGAGGCAAGGTGGCTTGTAAGCCGATAGAACCAACTACAATTTGTAGATTCAAACGTTGCAAAACATATGCATTAAGGCATAAGAGTTATTGTGGAGCACGAACCATTACCTTAGAGTGGGTATACCACTTGTTATTGTGGAGCCTACGGAGCGGCAAATGCGTGAATCCTCCAGAGAAAGGCTACCACATTGGCATGAAATCTGAAACCACTAGAGCGGTGTAGTAAAACTTGAGCATGTGTATATTGCCAAGGAGCATATAAACTATAGTAGAGTGTAAAGAGGAACCTCGATTGCAGCAATTCGAGACCGAAGAGTAATCAGTTGAGTAGTAAACACTGTATGTGTGCAATATGAACTGCAGAGTAAGCAGTGCGCAAGTGCGCAGAGAGATTTTAAGAATAGCGTATATTGTTGAGCCAAGTGAATGGCAAGCCATCGTGTAAATGGCGAGAACACCTAGGCGAAAGCTAAAGTAGTAGCGGATGCCATGAAAATGAGAAAGAACAAGGTATGCAGTAAGCGACCATTGTAAGAGTATATTCGGTTAGTGATATGAAGCTGATAAGGAAATGTGGTAAAGAAGACATGATCATTCCTACCTCATGAGAGATTTACTGTCAAGGGTTTACGCTTCTGCACTCTGTATGACTGAGTGTTTTGGTATTGCACTTGTGCGGTAATGATCGAGTGGGAGAGCCAGGAATTGAGAAATGTCAACGAAGCCTGTGGAGTGAGAATCTAGAGAGATAACCGTGCGGCCATTGGCCAAAGATGCACAAAGAACGTGGGCAGTAACCCACAGGGCCCAGGATCAATATGTGGAAAAATGCAGAGTAGTATGAATGAAGAACTCTGGCACAGAAACAAGTAAACAAACGTAATTCAGAAGCAACTATTAAACGAGAAAGCACTACATGTTAAGTAGCAGCTTGACCTCAGCCGACACTAAGTCGGGAGAAATATGTGAATAATCACGAAGGTATACAGAGTTATACAAATAGATTCCTAGAGAACTGGAGAGACAATCTAAAATTCATCGAATTCGCATACGGTAAGAGATACCAAGCGACGATTGAAATACATTGAGAATACCAAAGAGCGAATTAAGCCCTAGTTATCAGGTCACGCAGCAGAAGCTCGTGGACCGTGATTCAGGGTTAAGTGTACCTATGTCATAAACCCCTTGAAGCCTTAGAGGCTAGAACCGAACCCGGTTATGAGTTAATTAACCGTACTGAAGTTAAAACACTTCATCATACTCGAATTAATGAACCAATGTTCAGTGATAACATATGGTTGGTTACGCGGGCATAACCCCTTTTAAGGGGGGTAGGGCGAGAAACCGCTTAGAGTATGTTTTACGTATTGGTGCGTAAACTACTATGTGCATAGCACAAAAAAAATTGTTTTGATGATTGGAACTTATGTTACATAAACATATGTACCCATTCATTGTGTAATAATGATTATTGTGCATGAGTGATGCAAGTAACGAGTATGTAATATTTATGAAAAGAGGAGTTGAGAGACTCATAGGGAATGAGAATCCCTATAGTATATGTCTAGTGAGATTAGACATGAGTTATGATGAGTATGAATCGGCATGAAACCGATGTGTAACCTAAGAGGGAATGAGTTCCCTAGGTGATTTTATTTGAGAACGATAGATGGAGTGAGTTCCATCCTTTGGAGTTGTATGTTGTATGTTTTAAGTTGAGTAATAATTTGACTAATGAGGCCACAAGTATGGAATGCCTAGGTAAGATAAGTGAAACAAATAGAGAATAATGGATGACTTAAGTTCCATGATAAAGATAAATTGAAACAGATTGTTTTATGAATACGACTAGAGAGAGTAAAAGATAGAAAACGAAAATGTTTGACTATCTGATTGTTTGAAACTGACGTGGGAGGTGGAACTTGATCTGCTAGCGATCAAGGGAAACCGAACACAAATTGGGGTGGAAGGATAGTTCAACACTGATGCTGATCACATCAGGGTTGAATGATTCTTGAAGCTCCCTATAAGTGGTCACAAGTAATCACGCTAAGAAAGGATACAACTACCATAAACCGGATTTGGAGTTGTGTGATGTTTTAAAAAGAATTTTCAAACAGATTTTGAAAAAGAATTTTCTTCAAGTATGAAGATGGAAACGAAAACTGGTTTTGAAACCGCTATCACCCGCCGATGGCTGAGCCTTAAGTCTTGATGACCGGTAGAACGGTGGGCGTGTATGAGTTTTGAAACCATTGCACCGTACGTGCGGCGGTCCTAAGTGACCGGTTGGGGCGGTGTCAGTGTGTGATTTTTCCAAAGGCAGCGGGACGGGGAGAGTACCCTGAGATGTTCCTGTGTTGAGTGAGTCAACCAGAGTGCCTGAGGATATGTATATGTGTAACGTTTTGATCAGAACCGAAGGGACCGTGGGCCAGAGAGAGTAAGTGCCCAGTAGTCATGAAACGGCCGTGGACCAGAGAGCGTAAGTGTCCAACATGACCGGTACCTGAGGGATCAGTAGTATATTACTCAATATGGATTCGAGGACTGTAGTGCCTTTTTGTCTTCGGACCGATTCCATGGAGAAAGTAAAAAGAGTATTTTTGATTGCTATACATGCTGTGATATGTGTGTGGTATGTGTAGTATGAAATGAGAAAGACTTGTGGAGTCTGTAAGGTTATACATGTATTATAACCTCGGCATAGTACGCCATGAGAGTAACCATCTAGATTCACCAACTTTGAGGACAAAGTTCCTAAGGGGGGTAGATTTTAATACCCCGGATCTAAAAATGGTGATTAAATTACTCTAATAAAATTATTAAGGGCCTAATGGTGCCTAAAGAGTATTGGTAAAAAGAATAAAACCAAAAGAAAAGAGAAAATGCGTTAAACGCGAAAAACGCTAAAATGCGCGTTAAATTTAAATAAGAGATATATGATCTCGTAAGGGTCCGAGATGGATTCCTAAGGCTTATTTAGGCCTAATTAGTATACGGGAATGATTCCCGAAGAAAACGGATCCAAATAAAGGATTAAAACGTTAACGGAGTTTTAAAGCACGTTTTTCGAGAGAACCCGAAAACGTGACTTTAAGTGGTCAAACGGACCCGTAAAAATTATAGTTGATTAAATAACTATAAACACTTATTAATGGAAGCTTAGTAACCATTAAAAATAAAGAAACGAGTAAAATCCGAAAAACGGGCCCGGTTAGTGAATAGTGCTAAACCGGGTAAATTAACGAGTGTTTTCTGTAAAAAAAATGAAAAACGCTTCCAGATTGTATTTTGTGTGGGGCCGATCTTAATTGGTACACACACACATTTAATTAGCTTGTTAGCTTATTAAGTCATAAGATGACAAATAAAGAAAAGTAAAAGTAAAAAGGGAATAGTAAAAGTGGTATTATACCCTCTCACCTCCTTCTCCTTCGGAGTCACGTTTTCCCCCTCCCAGACAGAGCTTCCTTCTTCTCCTCTCGCTGCTATGGCGATTTCTCAAACCCTTCTCAGCGCCTCTCTTCTTCTTCAACTTTGAAAGTCCAAATGAGATCCAAACTTCACAAAAATTGTACCGTTGAATTCCTCTCAACGTGGGGATCATTTTCCACCTCTTATGAATCAAAAATCTCACAACTCACCACCATGGCTGAAGCTCCATTTGAAGGTTAAGCTACCCACCTTGACCAAGAACCACTCCTTGGTTGTTCTAGGTAAGAAACAAGCTTAAAAATCTTCATTTCCAACCTTCTTTGATTTTTTGGAAAAATCCCACGTGAATCCCTTCTTCAATTTCCCAGCCGGTTTCTTTGCCTCTGTGAAGTGCTGGAATTCCATCCATTTGATTGCCAAAACTCTCCATCGGTATGCTTGAAGGTAAACTCCAACTAAGTCCTTAACTAGCTCTTGAAAATTCTAGTTAGTGTGGGATCGGTGAATTAATGAGCTTGTTTGGTATGGAATGGAATGTGGTTGTAGCTAGCAATCTGAACTCCATTGGTAGATGAGGAAACATGTAGTGGAAGAGATAACAAGGAAATGAGGAAGAAAGAAAAGAAAACAGAAAAACTAGCAAGGTAATAAACTAACCTTGGGTTGGGTTTCTCTCTGTAAACAGATTTTTGTATGCAAATAAATGACTTTGTTAGTGTGGTTGTGATGCTACAATGTAAACTGATGAGTGGAGCTGTTTAATATTGCCTAGTGAAGGAAATAAGCCATGAGGTTAATCTGTTGCATAGATGATAACAGAGGGGAATTTAGTGTGCTGTAACAGTGGGTTTAATGCTTATTTAACAGGGATGAAAAACAGTTTTTTTGGTGAGTTGATTAGTGTGGTGAGAATGCTTGGAAAGTAGGCAAGTTCTGTTAAAATATGTCTAGGATGTTATGGGCTTGAGAATGTTAAGGCGTGGAGTTAGATTGGAAAGAAAGGAAGGATTTGAAAACTGCAACAGAAAGCAAGGAAACTAGAGTTTGTAACAGAAGGAAATTACAGGGGATTGGGTTTTGTAACAGATGAGTGTATAAGTAGTTTAGGTTGGTTTTGAACGCCTAAACAATGTCAAAACATGCTATAATATATGTTGGAAGAGTGGGGAAGAAGTTGGTGTAAGTTTGGAGTTGAAACAAAGTTGAGAAACTTACATAAATTGCAAAACTGCAACTGGTCCGGGTTTGCAACTAGGACACAAACCCGGACCAGCATCAAAACACGGCAGAATGTAGCACAGACCATGTGGTCCGGGTTTGCAAACCAGGATACAAACCCGGACCACCCTATTTTTACACCCGAGAGGTTTTCTAAATTAAGGGTCCGGGTTGCAAACTAGGATGCATACCCGGACCAGTCATGAATTTCACCCGAGAGTGACCAGAAGCCTTGGTCCGGTTTGTAAACCCGGATACAAACCCGGACCACCCCATTTTCTTCACAGAAACCATTTCAAAGCCATTCTAAGGTAGGGGCTTGGAGGGGAATGATAGTATAAGGTAATTATGACTTGATTAATGATGTTTAAAGGTCATTAAGAGTGTAAGCAAGTTTAAGAAGTAAATGAGAAAGTTGTGGGTTTAAGAACAAAGGAGTAAAATTAAGTTAAAGGGGATAACGGGGTTAAGTACGGGAGTATTAGTTTTACATACCGTAACACCTTAATGTTAATGTAAACATTTGAATGTTATCAGTGGAACAAGTGTGAACCGAGGAAGGAGAGGTCACACGGTAAAGCTAACCCCGGTGAAAGGTATGATTTTCTCATGCCCCGTATGCTAACCGAGTTACTCTGATTTGTGTGTTTGTGTGCCGGCTTAATCAAGATTAAAGCATGAAAATAATCCCTTGTTTGATTATGTATGCCTTGATGTATGTTGTATGAGCTAACATACTTGTATGCCGGTGTGGTCTAACAGAGTGCCTAGACCGACTCACAGTGAGTATTGATTGACTAATAACCCGTAGCACGGGTAGTCTCATAAGCTATGGAAATATGCAAACACACATAAACTATCGATTAAAGTATAACGATATCGTAAACATATGATCTCCCTAGAATGTGAGGAGATGTGCGGGTTGAGTAAATACCCGATAACGGTTAGAAAACCTTATTGAAACGATCCACGAAATAGATATGAGTGGAGAGATAAATGAACCTCCATCGAGAGGATTGAAGTTAGTCCAATGATGTGAACATATAAGAAAGGTAAAAGAGACCTAAGGGACTATGTGACTCCCTTGAGATACGGTCGACCTCTTATATGAGGATTTTACCCGGTATAAGAAAATAACCAAAAGTATAAGTATATGAATGTAAGGGTAACCCTTAAGCCTAAGATTACCCGAATTTAAGTAAAGTTCCCAAAGTCATTAGAAACATCAAGAGTGATGCTTCTAGACTAATATACATAAAATTATTATAACTCCGAGAGAGGAGTGTATGGGAATGTGAGTAGCCCGAGAGTAGTCGGACCTATGTAAAAAGAGATAGGAACTAAGAGAGAGTTCCGGGAGCTAGTTGAACCTTCCCACCATGCTAGACCCAGAGTAGGGTCGAAACCGGGGAAGTAAGACTATGCACGAGGGCCATGAGTTTTGGCTTAAGTATGTAATAAGAGTAACAAGCGTGACGTAGGAGACCTGTAGTGTCTCGAGAATCTACAAGAGCTTGAGTATAAATAACCCGAGAGAAAGGGGTGAGTATATGTATGAGTAACCCGAGAGAATGGGTAAGTATAAGAATGAGTAGCCCAAGAGAATGGGTGTGTATATGAATAAGTAACCCGAGAGAGCGGGTGAGGTATTGAATAAGTAAACAAGGCATAGTGAGGAATAACCCTCAATGCCTAAGAGTAACCAGTTACCACTAACAACATTGTTATGTTAGTTAGGAATCGTGTTCCGTGATTGGATGTAGATTCCTTGTGTGATATACATATATTGTATTGCCATGATGCATGTTGTTTGATTAAAATGAACTCCATGTATATCCGACCCAAAGTAGTCGGCGTACCGCGGTTAGCACGCGGTATATGCGAATTTCATGCGCAGTAAGCTGACCCCCTAGGGGGAACGTTTTTAGTGTGCAGGTACTTGAAGCTGACCACCGTTCGAGAGAGTAGGACGGGGACTGCTGTGAGCATGGGTAGTTAGATTGTAATTACTTATGCGTTTGAATGAGGTGTAAGTCCGAGTATGTTATCGGCATCCGTATATTGTAGACTCGGTATGGTAGAGATATGAATTGAGTATTGTATTTGTATGAAGTACTCGGTTGTTCCAGTTCATCAGACCGTTACGGTATGTAAGAAAGGCCTGGTTAGCCACATGGGTGGCTAACGGCGTTGTTTCACCCCTCGTTGTAATTAGAGTTCCGCTGCGTGAGTAGGAGTAATTAGTAACAGTTTAAGAGGTAATGATGAGATTAACGGTTGGGGTGTTACATTATATGTTCAACCCTATTTTGCAAGGGTTTCTGAATCAACCATGATTTTTTACATTGAAGAACGGGGAATTTAGGCGAAAAATAAAAGGAAAAACTCTCGTTTTTTTCTTTTATTCTGAGGCACCCTTTTTTGCAGCCTCAAGGAATATGATGCTTTTCCTTTGGAAGAAGATATTTTTATTTCTTTTCTTTCCTTTCTTCTTATTCTTCTTTCTTCTTTTCATAAAAACCCTTTTTAAGATTTTCACCCAAAAGAATTTTCACAATTTGAAAAGAAAAGAAACGAATACCCAGAAGTACATAAAGGAAAGAATTAGGAGAAAGATCATGTACTAATGTTAAATATAAAGAATCAAGAAGTTAAATACAGGAATCTACGAGTCATTAGAAAGCTTACCTCTTGAGAGAACAAGCCTTTATTCATTCCTAATCTTATCTCAATCAAAAACATGCAAAAAGTTTAGTAAAACATTGAATAAACTCACAACTTATGCATATATACAAAAATTTATTTTTTTGAAGGGGCGGTACCTGCCCTACACTTGGCAGGAACACTATCCCCAGTGTTCAAAATGAAAAGAACATATATGTGTTTTTTTTTAAGAAACTAAAGTAGAAGAACTTTGTATGAACTAATTAATAAGACGATAACTAAAAAGAAACAAAATCAGTTAAAGGAAAAAAAAATTAAGATATGGGAACTCCCGTGAGGTGAGAATTGCATGAGGAGGAACTGTAACACCCCTCTCCACAATCACGTAATAATCTCTCACGTAGCAATAAATAAAACATCTCGCAGCGGAAAATAAATAACAATAACAAAACTCACTCGGGTGTCACCGGCCATTACTCGCCCATGCAAGTAACGAAGCCAAACTACATCCAACTTCCAACACAAACAAACTACTAACCGCCGTGATAACGAGAAACTCCTATACATCATACTAAGTCCATAAATCATAAACATCGACAAGTGAGCGTCTACCTAATCCTGAAAATACATAACCTTACCATAATACAACTCCATGCGCGGTAATTAAAATGAACTCTAATTACCCCATTCCCGCACTTCGGTTCCAGCGATAATCAACAACCTGCATTAGTGTAGTATCAGCGATAGACGCTGAGTATGTCGGGCCTGGACCCTATTGGTCACTTGTCATTTTAACCATCTTGTTATTAGATTGGTTTCATGCTTTACCATTTTACAGTTATAATCAATACTGTAATATAAATGCACAATATACATAATCATCCATCTAAATATCCACAAACATTTAACCATCCATCCAAATATCCACAAACATTCATTTAATATCTCATACAACATTTACATATCGAACGTATCGAGTAAACAATATAATGTACAATGTTCAATCGCCGTAGCATATGCCATCCTTTATTAATTAAATTTAATTTGGCCTTCAAGGCCCCATCCATATGTACAATGTACATTCGCCGTAGCGTACAGTTTTCATATTTAATTTACCTTAGCCTTGTTGGCTCCATCCAACCATGTTTAATTAATACCAGTTGGGCGTCATGTTAGGACAACCCGATATCCTCACCATGGACAGTAGTCCTCCCGTACACACAAAGGTGCTCATTTCGCCAGAGGTCCGGAGGCCCCTGACTCTCTTATGTCTCGTAAAACGTCCATATAAAAGGCCGTAGCCACCTGACCCACGATCCAGTTTGGGCTCGTTGGGTATAACCTGGAGCGGAATCCAATTAGGAAACCCCTTAGTGATCACAAATGCGCAACCAAGTAGTTCGTAAACTACCGGGATTCCGCACCTCAACTCATACCATCTCTCTCTCATAATGTTTAAGATATGCTCTTAGTCTTATGGAGAATATATTTATTAATTAGCTGCCCAATGGGTCTCACGCATACCTAGAAGTAATCTAGGTTATATTCATGTTAGAGATCCATGCTCTAGAGACCGACAATGTCGTGACTCATCCCTAAGTGTCTTACTTAGGTTACCATATACTTAATATTAATACTATGGTATTATATCAAGTAACCGTCATGTTATCACATTAACATATATGTATGTTTATATAAGTCGATCTATAGTCGACGTAGTGTTAGTCCCGTAGGACGCTCGTGCATAAATAAATAATACAGTAACACTTAATCACATACATGTAACCACACACATAACACACAAGTTATATCAACCAAATCCGAGCCCAAGGAGCTTCCTTAGGGCAACTCGGATCAAACCCCTTTACATACCGTTCACCAAGACCTAGGATGCGTAGTGTAGTCCACTAGCTCGTCAAGCGTCCTTGTCTGAAGTATGATCTAAACGATATTAAAACTATATGTCAGTCTCAATGACTAACTACATCCGGTATTTCCGAATAGTAAGTAACCCCGACAGTTCACCCCTGTTTTCTACAGTTGTTTGTTACGGGTTTCTCTAAACTGGTCGGCTTTGTTACTTTAAAACTCGTATGTCAAAATATTTTGACTGTTAAGTTTAGTTCATTATCTTTCTTTAATCTTATTCACCACTAAATTTAGGTACATAACCTATAGTTGCATGTATGCATGCATTAAATATTATATTGTATTATTTTCATATTATATCATTTTCCCACCATCCATTATAGTACATTGTATTATATTATCCATTATCTTAACAAATTATATTTGCATTACAAAACTCATAACTTATAGTTTGTAACTAAATATAAACCACCACCATTATATTATATGGTTCCCAACCATAATATATACTCTTCCTTATATACATTATTCTTGTGTATGTATATATTTACCACGTAGGTAAATTCCGTGAGTTTAATAAACTCTTATATTATGTGTTACATTTTATCATCTTATATTAGATGATCACTCCCATTAGTTGTATCATATTATACAACTTATATTAAGATTATTATCCTAATAATATGTAACATTTTATGTTGTACATTTACAACTCCTATTCATAGTTTGTCATTATAATTGTTTTAACATTTATAACATTATAGACCTTAGTCTAAAATTCATTTTCCAACTCTTGTTAATTCGGTACAGCCCTTGAATTTATTTAAATTCTATTTTGACCACATAAATTATGTAATGTTATTCCATATGCTAATATCATTTGATATGATATTTTTTTTCTTTTTATTTTTAACCTATAGTTTTTATACAAAACTATTATATTTGCCGCATAGGCATATATATTAAACCTTATTCTTTTCCATAAACCATAGTTTCCTTTATTTACAAAATCACCCCATTATTTATACCATGTTATATATACCATTTAATATAACATTTCTAACTTATAAAAATGTATAACCTATGGTCATTTTATTTAATAACCGAACAGACCTCAATATATATCTTATATTGCCATTTGGCCCTTTTTATAACATATAGTTTTATAATTCATTAAAACCATATATTATACATATATCTTAATAAATACTCTTATATAATTCTATAAATATCCAAATTTCACCAAAGGGTTATAAATATCCTTATCAACCCATATATAATCGGTATTTACTATACCACCCCATCTTTTATTCCAAGGTGTCATAATGACATAATAACTATATATTATACATATATATATCATCTTAATTCCAAAATCAACCCAATAAATTCCTAAAAATTCCTAATAGCCCATGGGTGTTTATAATACCATTTTACACCCTTAATTTTCGATAATAACATATTCACCATATATGTTATAAAAATATTACCATAAGATACTTATCTTTATTATGAAACCTTAAATAAGTTATTTAACTTATCTAATTTTGTCAAAACCTACCATATGGTCAAGGTTGACCTCCTTAATATTTCCTTGACCATTAATTCCTAATAATTACGGTTTAGTACCCAAACTTTCTTGAATTCACCATTTGACCCCAAAACTTTATATAACCTTATAAACTTTATTTTAAACCCTTTAACCTCTAATATTCGGCCTTATTTTTATAAAGC
Organism: Limonium bicolor; assembly: GCA_023374045.1. Classification (NCBI taxonomy): domain Eukaryota; kingdom Viridiplantae; phylum Streptophyta; class Magnoliopsida; order Caryophyllales; family Plumbaginaceae; genus Limonium; species Limonium bicolor. The sequence goes on along the minus strand of CM041776.1, from coordinate 308,777,030 downwards.
CCCCAAATTTAATTTAATTACACCTAATACCCCATTTCTTTTCGGTAATGCATTTCACCACTTAAACTTAATTAAAACTTATAAATGCATAAATAAAATGGCCTAAAGTACATGGCCTTATTACAAACATTTGCTCACAAAATAAATTACACATAAATGTCCCAAAAATACAAATAGATCTCGGCCTCACCATATATTTTCCATTTAATTACCAAACTTCCACATAATGTCTTAAATTTGACAATTATGCTTGTTTAATTAGTTATAAAATTTATTAAACCATTCCTTAATCACCTAAGATCAAAATAAGACCTTAATATAGTCATTCACTCACGGCATATATGTATAAATATGTATAAACACATATTAATATACCAAGTGTAGATTTAAGTGATTTATACCTTGTTTTAGCTTAGATAAATCCTTGTTTGGATTCGTCCAGCCTAAGATAAAATTCCCACAGCTTCCTTTACATGTTTTCAAACAGAAACCAAGGCATAGTTAGTCTCCAAACAAGATCTAACCATAAGAAGTGTTTAATGTATATTTCAAGGTAAGATTTACCTTAGATCTTCAAGTTTGTTGGAGATCTACCTCGGCCCTTTTTTTCCAGAGAGAAAATATCAAACACACTTAAAACAAGGCACAAACCGTGGGCAACTAGCTTGGATGGCAAAGATTTACCTTGTTTAAGATGCCAAAATGGTGTTTTTGGCTTGGATCTAGCTACACCTTGAAGCTCTTGATAGATCCACTGAATAATATGTTAAGAAGAAGATTATAAGGCTAGGAGAACAGGTTTTACAACCGGATCTATAGAGAATCAAAAGATAGTGCTTAAAGCACATTTTTGTACCTTAAGAACAAGTTTGGGTTTCTCCACCTTCCTCCCTTGTTATGGCCGAGATTCCTCCTTCATTTAACCTCCAAGAACAACCTAGATCCATGGATGGAAGTGGTTGATGTTTGTAACACCCCAACCCAATCCATATATGGTCTCGCAACTTAACAGTATATATATAAACATGTCACAGCGGAATTTTTTACAATCCAGGACCATGCCACGGTCTGACTACAGAATATACCGAACATCAGTACAACAACCTTAACCAATTACATATCCTTCTTACAACCCCCTCACATCCTATACATCTTACTAACTCAAATTGCCATACGTGTGTACATGCACAACTCGTAGGCCACACTTATCCCATAACACTTGTCCCCCTTCTTACTCTCGCGACGGCCGCTTCCTGATGTACCTGTGTAGTAAAAACAGCCCCCAAAGGGGGTCAGCACGAATGCTGGTACGATCCCCTCATGGCCCCCAAGCTAACGTGGCTACGACGACTAATTGTCGATAGCATGGAGGTTGATTAGATGCACAATGTAATAGTAAGTGCAGTAAACAACAACTCAGATATGAACAATCAAAGTTCACACACTATGAACGACTTAAATGCGTTCCTTTAATTAGAGAGTTAATTATTTAACTCCTTAAGTAATGTTTCCTCTTAATCTTAGTCCATCCTTATCTCACCTCAATCTTAGTCTTATCTTAATCTTAGAAACAACCATCCTTTAATAAGGAATTGATGTCGCTTATCTTAATCTTAATTATACAAACCATCCTTTAAAGAGGAATGGTTGCAACTTATCTTAACCTTACCTTAATCTTAAACTTAACAATACAAACCATCCTTTAAAAAGGAATGGTTGCAACTTATCTTAACCTTACCTTAATCTTAATCTTAACTTAATCTCAATATACAAACCGTTCCTGGAAGGGAATGGTTGTAGCTTAATTCGAACCTGGGATTTAGGTGATCCCACCGCACCATCTTAATGCCACCTACTCTGGACGGGAGTCCAGCGCAGCTGAGCCGGTAACCGGCCCTAGGCTACCAGTCCGAAGACAAGTCCTTAAGCGGAGGGCGGATCTGATTCAGATACCGTCCCCCTTTTTCCTTAGCATGCATGACCGGAGATCGGTTCCGGGTTTCCTCACTCAAGTTCCAGTTAGTAGTAGTCTCAAGACCATGTTTGTTGGTTAACCTCTTTCGGTTTATATCGTCCCATATTAGGGCGTTCCTTAATCTCACTCATTTCCTTACTAAACGTTGGTTAGTAAGTTCTCACGATATGTTGTGTTAGTTTTCAAACATCACACAACAATACATAATCATAATATTCCGGTTGCATGCTTTATCTTGTTTAGTGAGCACACAAAACAAATAGCACACAAGCCGAGGGACACCTCGTTAGCAAGCAGGTCACAAGAAGAACTGTACCGTTCACCGTTGGTCGTTCGGTTGCTTACTCTCTTCCGGAGTCCGAATTCCCAAGTCCTAAAACATTCATTCAGTTTTAGGTTGTTAATCACTTAACTCAATTCAACTTACTTATCTTACTTAACTCACTTAACCCTTAATGATCCCAACCTAACAACTCTTAAGTCTTACAACTTAATCTTACGAACTTAACCTTAAACTTTTAAGCTTATTCTTAACTTAATCCCCTAGGTCTTTATACCTCTAGTAATCATTGCCTCCTTAATGGGGTACCCTTAATACCACTAAATTCTCTTAGGGTTTCTTTTTTTTTAAGACTTAAGGGTCGTCCGACCCACCGACCGACCCAACCTTATGGGTCGGTCCATCTCAGAAACTTTCCGTCTTTTGAAACCCATCCGTCCGACCCAGAGCTTGACCGACCGACCCAAACCCTCTGGGTCGGTCCATTACAGAACCCATTTCCTACGTTAAATTTTGCCCGACCGACCCAAAGCTAAGCCGACCGACCCAAAACCCTCTGGGTCGGTCCAGTCCAAAGACATTCCGGCTGGCTCAACATGGCCCGACCGACCCAAAACTGGGTCGGACCCTGGGTCGGTCCACTACAGATTTTTCTTTTAAATTGTTCTTTCAATTCCAAACTCTTCCACAAGTGTCCTAATAGGTCCAACACCATCTTGGCACATTAAACCCACCTTATAACCTCCACCAAACTCATTAAAACAACTTCCAAAGATCTTCTCAAACATTTACTCAATTCTTGCAAAAACTCCTAACACTTGTTAGTTAATCCCTTTTCTTTCCAACATGTACATTATGTCTAAAACTTCAACTATCCAAAGTGTTTCTTTTCAACCCATATAACTCCTCCTTAACATCATTGCACTCCATCTTGCTTGTTAAACCTTCCAAGGTTATCTTGCATGTCAATGCACAATTTCTCTTCTTTTCATTTGTTACTCATCACTCTTAAACTCTTAAGCTTGCTTATACATTTCTTTTCATTATCTTAATACCTTGACATTGTTCTTCATTTACCTTAACCATGCAACACCCTCCGTAGACATTTCCACTTCTCTTATGCAACTTACCCACCATTCTCACGATCATACCCTCTTATACGTTTATAGTCATTTTCCTTGACGACTTACAACCTCCTCCTACCTTTTTCACTTCCATCACCCAAATCCACACATTATCATTCAACTAAACCTTACTAGTCCACCACTAACATCACCACCTCTTACACAAACTTCCCGAACTCTCATTGTTCTTCTCTTAGTTCATACCTAAATCATCTCAAAGCATTATACATCATTTCCTCCAAATTTGCACAAGTCTTACCATTCCTCATACCATGACTTTGGTGTGTTCAATGCACCCATCTAAACTCTAATTTCCTCATAGACCACTCTAGGTCATTCTAAACCTCAAGAACTCCTTAATTAACTCATTTCCACTCAAATTCCTTTTTATGACTCCTAGTAAATCCTAGGTCATATTAGTTCACCACCATCACCTAAACACTTATTTTCTACTCAAATTTTGTCATAGCTTCTCTAGTATCTTATCATGCCCACACACATTGTTTTCCTCATTCAACCATCTCACACACAACAAGTTCTTTCTCATCACAAAACCAACTCCTTCACAACAACTCATTATATTGCAATAGTCTTAAATTGCATAGCACCAAGGCTCTTAAATGACATGGCTCTTAGGCCCTTAAATGACTTAAACTTAAACACTGAATTTCCCACATATAAAAGCTTTCAACCTGCAAATACACCCATCAATCTCATAGTAATTATAATGCTCTTAAAATCCATCTTAAACTTATATTACTAACTCATTCCCATTGGCTCCTTAGCCACAAGTTCACAAGCTTATTTAAGTTCTTTTTCTTAGGTTATATAACCCAATACACAATGTAAGCTCTAAGCCACATTTGTATCCACCTAAACTCATCCCTTAAAACTTAAACCACCATTAGGTAAGCATTTTACCTTGTTTTCTCAAGCTTATCTTAACTTCCTCCTTAGACCTTCTTCTTACATGAATCTCGGCCACCACTTAAATCCCCCTTGCCAATGTTCTAATCAATATTCAATGACTCATATGAGTAATACACAATACACTAACCTCAAGGAATGAAACCCTAGGTTAGAAATGTGTTCTAAGGCATAAAATTGGATGATTACCTTTGAAGTCTCAAGATAGACTTTGGAATTGAATGAAATAGGACCTCCACTAGTCCTTGGTGAATAAATCAAGCTAGAACAAGGCATAAAAACAAGGCCCCATGAGTAGAAATTTTCGGCCATGTAGAAGAAATGATGGAAACATGGTTTTTCTTACATTTCCTTTACCTTAAGAGAATGGAGAAGCTAATTAGCTCTTCAAACTTGATCTTCCTCCATCAATGGAGTTTCCTCTTGGCACCAAAATGGAGCTTTGAAAGATTTGAAAAGATAGAAAGATAGGTATTGGCCTAACTAAGAGGAATATGTGTTTAGTTTTTGATTTGGAGCTAAAATGAGTAAGTTGTTGCCAAAGCAAGGTGGTGGTGCCATGGGTGCTGCTCCTACGTGAATGAAGGGAGGAAGAAGATGGTGAAATCATTGGAAGAAGAGAAATGAAGAGAGAGAAGAAGAAAGGTGGCTAATGTAAGATATTTGCTTTAATAAAGCAAATAGTACTCTTTTACTTACCTCTTCTTTTCTTCCTTATTTGACTACTTATGGTGACTCATCCACCTTTAAAAAACCGGCCCCCTATCTTAAATAAGGCTAGTCATGGTCTTTGTTGACCAACTAATTAGCTTATATTGATTAAAACTTAAACTAGTCACTATTTGGCACTATTCACTAATTAGTGCACATATTTATGAAATTTTTGATTTCCCATTGATTTAGGCTTCCTAATGTGATACTAATTAGTACACATGTGATTAAGAGTAATTATGGACATTTAGCCACTCAAAACTCAATTCTTAAGACAATTTCTCAAAAATGTGCTTTAAGACTTCTTAAAGCACATTTTGTGTTTTAACTTGTTTTCAAGCTTGGTTCTTCGTTGCTAATTGATTTTAAAATGACAATTAGAATATTACTAAGGGTCTTATCATGATATTTGGGTACTCACCAAGTTCTCCAAGCTAGAGCACATTTTGCCCTAATTGCCCTTAAGGCATTTTCTGTGTTTTCCTTGGTTTAAATTGTCCGCCAATTTTCTAAGGCATATTATAGCCTTACTACATCATAATTGGATGTTTACTTAGCATACTTAGGTTTGGGGTATTTCAATCGACCCCCCTTAAAGCAACTTTGTCCCCAAAGTTCCCATGCATTTTCTTTATTAGAATACTTGTCTTACCTCATTCCTTAGATCATATAGATCATACTTATGTATACTTAATCTCATTGGATCATGGATCCGCCATATTCTTATACTTAAATATCACACACATGCTTAACATGTGTAGCACTCAAAATTCCTTTTGTCCTTTTGATGATTAAACATTCACAAACTTCCAACTTATTCTCCCATGTCACTGGTCGTAGACAATGGCTCAATTCGTCCTTGTCACCATGGGCCAGAATACAAACACTCTGCTCTCCCCATGTCACCGTCGAGACAAAGGCTCGTGCGTCCTCGACTTCATGGGCTAGACTCAGTAAAAAGGTAATCCTTTTTACGAGGTCATGTGAGGAATAATTCCTCTAATTAAAAATACACAACTCCAATTTCATTTTATCCTAAGGCCTCTATCCTAGTGTGATTTAATTGTGACCACTGGTAGGAGTTTTAGGAATCATCCAACCCTGATGTGATCAGCATCAGTGTAGAACTATCCTTCCACCCCAATTTGTGTTCGGTTTCCCTTGATCCCTAGAAAATCAAGTTTCCACCTCCCACGTCATTTTCAAACATCAATAATTCACTCATGTCCAATTTTCTATCTTTTAGTTCTTCTAATCATCAATTACATCTCAAAAGTGTGGACTCAGTCCATCAAACATTCCCAATTCATCTCTTAGTAATTACCTCAACTTAAATTCCTACTAAGTTCTATAACTGTCCCATACCAACTTCCACTGTCTCATACCACATAGCATATTTATTTCCTAACTCATAATCATATCAAATTGTATCTCATAATGTTATCTTATCTTATCTCCCACATAGTCTCATATCGACTCATACCTATATTTCTTATTTCTTAAGTCTCCTTAATCCTCTTCCTTAATTCTCTTAACTTGTACTCACCCGGAGTTAACAAAATAGGTATTAATATGTATGTATTCACATCTTCTGTGTGCAATAACCATGATTTATCTCAAATGTTTATGTAAAACATATTCTCAAATTATTTTGTGCTATGCACACCGTAGTTTATGTACTCAGTACACAAACATACGCTAAGCGGTTTTCGCTCTACCCCCCTTAAAATGGATTACGCCCACGTAATCAGCGTTATCATTTTGAACATAAGTTCAAGATGTCTAATTCTCACCAAGCATACTAGCTTCCATGTCATCTATCTCACTTACGATTCGATCAGAGGGTCATAACTACTTACCTAGTCTCTGCATTGAGGATTCTTAACGGTACTTATACCATATTCTTAACTTAGTTTGGTCTAATCTCAAAGGTAGTGATCTGCTAGCTTCCGCTGCACCACTCTGATGTTTTAGGCTTAACTGCCTCACTTATCTTTTTACAGTATGTATATCTTTCTGCCTCCTTACAGTTTAGGAATATTAGTCTCTCAGTGGACACGTGTTATCTTTATATACACGGCCTTATGAGTTGTAACTCGTCTATCCATTCTCCTGAAGATCTTATGTTCATACTCTTAGTGCTTTCCGAATGTCTAAATCGTTCTCCCCAACTGACCTTTGGTCTGATGATTCTTAGTCTGAAACTACTGTTTAGTGCATATCGCGCTTTACAGTCTTAATTCCTTACATCTTAAGACATATCCATGTCTGTACTTACTTAACATCTGTGCTTTTCACACTTCATAGTCCTTAATTATCTGTTCTCTGGTTCCTCTGTGTTGCTGGTTCAAATGAATTCTTCTCTTCGACTGTCTGTTGTAGTCTGCTCTTGTGTGATCTTGCGTCGTTGTCCGTGGTACGGAGTCGCTACCTCCCGTGTTCCTTACACTAACTCGTCTACATGCATGGGGTACCTTACTGGTACATTACTACTTACCCAACTAACTCATAATGAGGCGTGTCAGGCCTGCAAGCCCTGTGGGGTGCAGTCGTCCCACGTCTCGTTTTAGTAAACTCATAGTGTCCGTCACACGTTTAGCTATTGCTAATTATGAAGTTTCTGTTGTCGATCTCCTCTTCATCGTTCCATAATCATTTATTCTTCTTCTTGAAGTTAATCAAGGGAAATCCATTATTGTGTTCTTGGTATTGTATACTCTAGTTCTTTCTGTTCCCATACTGATTCGGTCTCTTAATAATTGAGGCCTCTTTCCGTAGAGCCTCTTATCTTGTTTCTCATATTTATGCTACTAGGAATGCACTTCCAGTTCCTTAAGGAAGGAGTGTGTTCCTCACTGAAATCTTTCCTAGCCAGGTCCAGACTACTGGCATCAATGCTCAGTTCGTCTACCATCTTATTTCCTTACTTATACTGGTCTTAACTCATAATCTAATTGCCTCACATGATTTGACGGCTCATACATAATGGTCGCCTTACCTACCGCGTACCATGACTTAATCCACTTAATAACTATTGTACTCACGACCATACTATCATGGTAGTTGGCCCTTACCATGTTGCCCTTAATGGTGCAACCTCTTATTCACTTGTTCTAATGCCTTACCTTATACTCAATCCCTTCTTGGTGTAAACACACTGGGAGTTCTCTCATTCCCGGTATTGGCGGTTGTCGTACCGTGTTGTAAAATAGTTGACTCTTGATATGAAGATGTTCTGCTCCATATCAGATTCGTAAGTAGGCTAATTTCTTTCGCTTTTCTATCATCCTTAGTGATTTATCTACCATGTAGTTTAACTGGTTACTGAAGAAGTTATCCACTGAATCACAAGCTCTTCTGAGCATTGATTAATTGACGTGCCATAATGTGGCAGTCACAATGTTTATCTCTGGCCATTACTAATTCTTACATCCTGGGTGTTGGATATGGGGTCTATCTGTGCAACCTTCCTTATTACTCAAGTGTATCTGGTATGTTCTAAGGTAATCCCAAGGTTCATAGTTTCCATTTTCTAATAAAGTGTATTTTATCTCTAATAGGTGAAAGCCCTTTTTGAGGGTTCATTCCCACTCATGGCCTCACAACAAGGAGAGGTATCCCCACCCTAAAAGGCATGGTTTTCTCCCGCTCCTGTCCTTAGCATTATCTCAATATTCTCATTGGTACCCTTTCTTGGTAATGTTCTTCCCAATCTAAGTTATAGGTTTGGTAACCGTTCATATCTACAAATTGTAGTCCCTTCGTGGCTTAAACAAGCTCCTTTATAACTTACTACGCCTCGGGCTCTGATGTGGTTAACATCCTTGGCTCGTAGGCTCTTAATGCTTAATGTCTCAGTTCATTATTTGTACTCTTACTCATCTGCAGGTCATCCCTATAAGATTCTGGTTCTTTGAGCACTATCCACCGTTAGGTTACATACTAAATGTAGTATCGGATTTCATGATAAGTTGCTGCATCCTGCTTCCTGCTAGGGAAGTTGTTCAGGTGATCTGAGGTTACTTAGTGTCTTTAGCAATATTGTCGTTTTATTAGACTTATGTCCTTTAGTAATTAAGGTTCAGTTCGTATTAGGCGTTTGCCTTAAGGTTTCCAAGTTGGATATCATCCTGTCATCTTATACTCCCATCTCAACGCTTCGTTCAACTTCCGTTGACTATGCCACCCGTTGATGATCAATCATACTTGGGTGTTAATGAGTTAAACAAACAGTGTTAACTGTCATTCATCAATTGTTCGGCTCGACTATGCCCGCTCTGTGGGGGTAGTCCTCTGAGCTTTCCTTTCCCAGGGTTGTACGACTTTAATCCTTAGTAGGTTATAGCTTACGTTTATTTCTTTTATCCTTGTTTTCTGGGTTTTCCAACATCTTCATTGAAGAATGTTGTTATTGGTATCCTTAATGGTCACTCTGGGAGTCTTATCCCGTTTTCGTTGTAAGTCGATGCTTCAACAGTCTCAATAGTATCTTATAATACATCCCTTGTATATCATTGCTTATATAGTGTTTTTGCTCGCATTTCCGAGCGATCTCTTAGGTTTTCCCCTTGGAGTTCGGGATTGTGTTCCTATCATACTGTCGGTTGTTTTTGTAGTGGGTTATACCGTTGCTAATATTTATACGGTTTAATACTTTGTCCAAGTTCTGCTCCCAGCAGACTGTGTGTCATCTCATCTCATCATGGTCAGGCCGTCGGGCCTTTCCAAGGTCTTATTTTTCTGTTCTTATGGATTTACAATCCGGTATTAATATGTGTTACAATTGTAGCGTTATCCTATCTTGCCATGGTGGCTTCCCATGTAGCTTAACCGTGGTAGCACTTGCTATGGCAAGTGCGCCATGCAGGATGGGCTATTAGTACAAGGTACATTGGTAGTGATACTTCCTTCTAATTTTCATGTAATTGGTAGTCCTCGGGACTCCTTCGATAATATCTTATTTTGGATAACTAACCATCCGACAGTTTCCTTGTTGTATGACAGTACTGTCATTTATCAGGGCGTTCCTCTTTCTGAGGGAACCCCTTAATATTTTCTTATGTCTTAATCCTCGCTCCTATCTCCACACATTTTGTCGTGGTTACTCTGTAATGATTCTCCTTTAGGCGCTACATCGTAGTCCTATTTCGGTATACAATTTGCATGTGTTTCCACCGTTGTTCGCGTTGTGTCGGCCAGGTTTGTAACATTTTTCATTGTATAGGGTTTGGAGTTCCCGTTTCTAACTGGACTTCCCAGTAATCTCAATCCTCATGCTTTGTATTATCTCACTGTTATGCTCTCTCGGACCGCTGTCCGGTACTCATGTCTCTTATCATTTCCTTATCCATTGCACGCGTAGTGCTTTCCATACCATTGGTATCACGGGTTATTTCGACTGCGTAGCATGTCGACCCATGCTGCCGGTAATTTCCGTTCCCTTACTGATAGTATTCCATAGGTAGCGTCTGTTTCTCTGTTGCGCTCCATTGAAAACCTCCAAGTTCTCCGTAACTGTTGTGCAACAAGGTGTTTCTCGTACTGCTTATTGTTAGCTAACTGCCAGATCGGGTTTCCCCGAGTAAGAGAAGGCTTTCTTCTCTCTGGAGTTTGTTCCACATATTTAGGGTTAGGGATGTGGAGGGCGGGCCTAGGTACTATGGATGTCCGGTAAACACCGGGAAGTCCTGACTAACGCACCTCTCACTCTATCTCTCAACCCTTAACCCATAACTCAATCCAACCTCAACATTCTCCTAAGTTCGGTATTTCTTGTCTTCAGAGCGTAACTACGCTCTGATACCACTTTTTGTAACACCCCAACCCAATCCAGATGTGGTCTCGCAACTTAACAGTATATATATAAACATGTCACAGCGGAATTCTTTACAATCCAGGACCTTGCCACGGTCTGACTACAGAATATACCGAACATCAGTACAACAACCTTAACCAATTACATATCCTTCTTACAACCCCCTCACATCCTATACATCTTACTAACTCAAATTGCCATACGTGTGTACATGCAACTCGTAGGCCACACTTATCCCGTAACACTTGTCCCCCTTCTTACTCTCGCGACAGACCGCTTCCTGATGTACCTGTGTAGTAAAAACAACCCCCAAAGGGTGTCAGCACGAATGCTGGTACGATCCCCTCATGGCCCCCAAGCTAACGTGGCTACGACGACTAATTGTCGATAGCATGGAGGTTGATTAGATGCACAATGTAATAGTAAGTGCAGTAAACAACAATCAGATATGAACAATCAAATTTCACACACAATGAACGAATTAAATGTGTTCCCTTAATTAGAGAGTTAATTATTTAACTCCTTAAGTAATGTTCCCTCTTAATCTTAGTCCATCCTTATCTCACCTCAATCTTAGTCTTATCTTAATCTTAGAAACAACCATCTTTAATAAGGAGTGGATGTCGCTTATCTTAATCTTAATTATACAAACCATCCTTTAAAGAGGAATGGTTGCAACTCATCTTAACCTTACCTTAATCTTAAACTTAACAATACAAACCATCCTTTAAAAAGGAATGGTTGCAACTTATCTTAACCTTACCTTAATCTTAATCTTAACTTAATCTCAATATACAAACCGTTCCTGGAAGGGAATGGTTGTAGCTTAATTCGAACCTGGGATTTAGGTGATCCCACCGCACCATCTTAATGCCACCTACTCTGGACGGGAGTCCAGTGCAGCTGAGCGGCAACCGGCCCTAGGCTACAAGTCCGAAGATAAGTCCTTAAGCGGAGGGCGGATCTGATTCAGATACCGTCCCCCCTTTTCCTTAGCATGCATGACCGGAGATCGGTCCCGGGTTTCCTCACTCAAGTTCCAGTTAGTAGTAGTCTCAAGACCATGTTTGTTGGTTAACCTCTTTCGGTTTATATCGTCCCATATTAGGGAGCTTCCTTAATCTCACTCATTTCCTTACTAAACGTTGGTTAGTAAGTTCTCACGATATGTTGTGTTAGTTTTCAAACATCACACAACAATACAATAATCATAATATTCCGGTTGCATGCTTTATCTTGTTTAGTGAGCACACAAAACAAATAGCACACAAGCCGAGGGACACCTCGTTAGCAAGCAGGTCACAAGAAGAACTGTACCGTTCACTGTTGGTCGTTCGGTTGCTTACTCTCTTCCGGAGTCCGAATTCCCAAGTCCTAAAACATTCATTCAGTTTTAGGTTGTTAATCACTTAACTCAATTCAACTTACTTATCTTACTTAACTCACTTAACCCTTAATGATCCCAACCTAACAACTCTTAAGTCTTACAACTTAATCTTACGAACTTAACCTTAAACTTTTAAGCTTATTCTTAACTTAATCCCCTAGGTCTTTATACCTCTAGTAATCATTGCCTCCTTAATGGGGTACCCTTAATACCACTTAATTCTCTTAGGGTTTCTTTTTTTTTAAGACTTAAGGGTCGTCCGACCCACCGACCGACCCAACCTTATAGGTCGGTCCATCTCAGAAACTTTTCCGTCTTTTGAAACCCATCCGTCCGACCCAGAGCTTGACCGACCGGCCCAAACCCTCTGGGTCGGTCCATTACAGAACCCATTTCCTACGTAAAATTTTGCCCGACCGACCCAAAGCTAAGCCGACCGACCCAAAACCCTCTGGGTCGGTCCAGTCCAAAGACATTCCAGCTGGCTCAACATGGCCCGACCGACCCAAAACTGGGTCGGACCCTGGGTCGGTCCACTACAGATTTTTCTTTTAAATTGTTCTTTCAATTCCAAACTCTTCCTCAAGTGTCCTAATAGGTCCAACACCATCTTGGCACATTAAACCCACCTTATAACCTCCACTAAACTCATTAAAACAACTTCCAAAGATCTTCTCAAACATTTACTCAATTCTTGCAAAAACTCCTAACACTTGTTAGTTAATCCCTTTTCTTTCCAACATGTACATTATGTCTAAAACTTCAACTATCCAAAGTGTTTCTTTTCAACCCATATAACTCCTCCTTAACATCATTGCACTCCATCTTGCTTGTTAAACCTTCCAAGGTTATCTTGCATGTCCATGCACAATTTCTCTTCTTTTCATTTGTTACTCATCACTCTTAAACTCTTAAGCTTGCTTATACATTTATTTCCATTATCTTAATACCTTGACATTGTTCTTCATTTACCTTAACCATGCAACACCCTCCGTAGACATTTCCACTTCCCTTATGCAACTTACCCACCATTCTCACGATCATACCCTCTTATACGTTTATAGTCATTTTCCTTGACGACTTACAACCTCCTCCTACCTTTTTCACTTCCATCACCCAAATCCACACATTACCATTCAACTAAACCTTACTAGTCCACCACTAACATCACCACCTCTTACACAAACTTCCCGAACTCTCATTGTTCTTCTCTTAGTTCATACCTAAATCATCTCAAAGCATTATACATCATTTCCTCCAGATTTGCACAAGTCTTACCATTCCTCATACCATGACTTTGGTGTGTTCAATGCACCCATCTAAACTCTAATTTCCTCATAGACCACTCTAGGTCATTCTAAACCTCAAGAACTCCTTAATTAACTCATTTCCACTCAAATTCCTTTTTATGACTCCTAGTAAATCCTAGGTCATATTAGTTCACCACCATCACCTAAACACTTATTTTCTACTCAAATTTCGCCATAGCTTCTCTAGTATCTTATCATGCCCACACACATTGTTTTCCTCATTCAACCATCTCACACACACCAAGTTCTTTCTCATCACAAAACCAACTCCTTCACAACAACTCATTATATTGCAATAGTCTTAAATTGCATATCACCAAGGCTCTTAAATGACATGGCTCTTAGGCCCTTAAATGACTTAAACTTAAACACTGAATTTCCCACATATAAAAGCTTTCAACCTGCAAATACACCCATCAATCTCATAGTAATTATATGCTCTTAAAATCCATCTTAAACTTATATTACTAACTCATTCCCATTGGCTCCTTAGCCACAAGTTCACAAGCTTATTTAAGTTCTTTTTCTTAGGTTATATAACCCAATACACAATGTAAGCTCTAAGCCACATTGGTATCCACCTAAACTCCTCCCTTAAAACTTAAACCACCATTAGGTAAGCATTTTACCTTGTTTTCTCAAGCTTATCTTAACTTCCTCCTTAGACCTTCTTCTTTCATGAATCTCGGCCACCACTTAAATCCCCCTTGCCAATGTTCTAATCAATATTCAATGACTCACATGAGTACTAAACAATACACTAACCTCAAGGAATGAAACCCTAGGTTAGAAATGTGTTCTAAGGCATAAAAGTGGATGATTACCTTTGAAGTCTCAAGATAGACTTTGGCATTGAATGAAATAGGACCTCCACTAGTCCTTGGTGAATAAATCAAGCTAGAACAAGGCATAAAAATAAGGCCCCATGAGTAGAAGTTTTCGGCCATGTAGAAGAAATGATGGAAACATGGTTTTTCTTACATTTCCTTTACCTTAAGAGATGGAGAAGCTAATGAGCTCTTCAAACTTGATCTTCCTCCATCAATGGAGTTTCCTCTTGGCACCAAAATGGAGCTTTGAAAGATTTGAAAAGATAGAAAGATAGGTCTTGGCCTAACTAAGAGGAATATGTGTTTAGTTTTTGATTTGGAGCTAAAATGAGTAAGTTGTTGCCAAAGCAAGGTGGTGGTGCCATGGGTGCTGCTCCTACGTGAATGAAGGGAGGAAGAAGATGGTGAAATCGTTGGAAGAAGAGAAATGAAGAGAGAGAAGAAGAAAGGTGGCTAATGTAAGATATTTGCTTTAATAAAGCAAATAGTACTCTTTTACTTATCTCTTCTTTTCTTCCTTATTTGACTACTTATGGTGACTCATCCCCCTTTAGAAAACCGGCCCCCTATCTTAAATAAGGCTAGTCATGGTCTTTGTTGACCAACTAATTAGCTTATATTGATTAAAACTTAAACTAGTCACTATTTGGCACTATTCACTAATTAGTGCACATATTTTTGAAATTTTTGATTTCCCATTGATTTAGGCTTCCTAATGTGATACTAATTAGTACACATGTTGATTAAAGAGTAATGATGGACATTTAGCCACTCAAAACTCAATTCTAAGACAATTTCTCAAAAATGTGCTTTAAGACTTCTTAAAGCACATTTTGTGTTTTAACTTGTTTTCAAGCTTGGTTTTCTTTGATAATTGATTTAAAATGACCATTAGAATATTACTAAGGTCTTATCATGATATTTGGGTACTCACCCAAGTCTCTCCAAGCTTAGAGCACATTTTTGCCCTAATTGCCCTTAAGGCATTTTCTTGTGTTTTCCTTGGTTTAAATTGTCCGCCAATCTTTCTAAGGCATATTCTAGCCTTACTACATCATAATTGGATGTTTACTTAGCATACTTAGGTTTGGGGTATTTCAATGTTTAGATCCACCGAAAGAGGAAAGATTTGTGAAGAAATTGGACATAAAATGACTAATTAAGCTCACCTAGGTACCAAAGTGTTCTTCAATGTTCTTGGTGACTTACCCACGACTTGGAGAATCCAAATAGAGAGGAGGGAGCCTTGGAATCGGTTGGAGCCAAGGCTAATGAGAGATTAGGTAAAATTTTGCCTTAATACCCTCCTTTTTCTTTGTTTAATGTTATTAGTGTGTGATGACTCACCATAGGCATGTGGCATCGATAATTGAAGGGGCTGGGTGTGTCTACACGGTTTTGGAGGCTCCAATCAAACAAAGAGCAAGTGTGTATTGTCTATACTAAAGTAATAGGAAAGGTAAAAGTAAGCTCCTTAAATTAAGGGAATGTGTTGAAGCTTGTCTCCTATGCTTGCAAGTGGCGATTTTAAACCTCCCAGCCTGTGAATGTCGACCTCATGTGGTCCAAGGGGTCAAACTTTGACCTCTTGACCATTCTTAGTCAATATTGACTCAAACGGGCCCCCTTTTAGGGTTTTATTAATATTTTAATATTAAATTTGTAAAAATTTGTAAATTCTTGGAATTAAATTCCTAAAATGATATAATATGATATATTATCATATTTAAAGGTAATTATAACCTTTTATCCCATTTAAAAACCAATTTAGAAGGCAATTACACAATAATGTGCTTTATGGAGTTTTAGTGCACATTTGGTGTCTCAAGGAGTTTCTGAGCTTGGTTTTCTTTGACAACGGTTTTGTTGTGTTCCTTACATGATATTTGATCATGGTATCCAATTTTATATCATTTAGAGGTCATTAGACCTTTAAAGTTTCTTAGAGCACATTTTTGCTCTAC
This sequence comes from Limonium bicolor, assembly GCA_023374045.1. Classification (NCBI taxonomy): domain Eukaryota; kingdom Viridiplantae; phylum Streptophyta; class Magnoliopsida; order Caryophyllales; family Plumbaginaceae; genus Limonium; species Limonium bicolor. Next base: position 308,760,707 of record CM041776.1, on the reverse strand, counting down.
TTGACCTTGAAGCATGTAGGTGCTTTTTCTTTGTGTTGGGGTATTGTCCAACAATTGTAATATGTTTATTAATGTGTTAATAATCTTAGGACAAATTTTTAGGTCCTAAGAAGTTCATTTGGGTATTTATTTACCCTAGACAGTCAAAGGGTGCAACATCTTGCTTTGTGTTGACCACTATTGTTCTCAGTTGACTTTTAAGGCATGTTTAGGCCTTAATTAATGTGATTAGATATTTAATCGATATTTTATTAGTTTGGGGTATTTCAATCTACCCCCCTTAAAAAGACTTCATCCCGAAGTCTCTTAATCAAATAGGTAAGTATATATAAATGTATAACTACCCATTGTTCCCATAATGTATATCTATGTGATATATCATTTACACACATCGTATTGTGCCTATACAGCACATAGCCATCACTTTGTGGCGTTAGTTCAATCATATATGGGTATAGGTGATCCATCAGCACCATCATTTCCTATCAGTTCTACCAACCCTGACAACCTCCCTCAGGTGTCCATAACATTCCATTGTTCCACATTCCATGTCTAATGATTCATTTCGTATCTAGGCGATACCATATGTAATCATTCTACAAAGCAATATAAATATAAATATCACAAGTAGCATAAGAAAAGTACTACACACATGGGTGTAAATACAACATTAAAACAACGCACGCCCCGCGTACCAAACATAACCAACAAAATCAATTCACTGTATGCCATGCATACTAACAATTCACTATATGCCATGCATACTAAACAAACAAACCTCGTATGCCCCGCACACCACCAATTCTTTGTATGCAATGCATACCAAACAACCAAAACTTAGTGCACACATGTGCACAGCCAAGAGGCTCTACCCCCCTTAAAAAGGGTTACGCCCCCGTACCCCACAAGTATACTACAGCCGCTCAACAAGGAGCGCTAGATACTTGGCTCTCAAAGAGTTCCCCAACTCGTGGATTATTCTCATGTCAGAGAGACGGGTATGACTCTAGCCCTTCTGGGCTCCACAATACATAAAGGGTGAGGCACTGTACTATTTATGCTCTCTCCCAAGTTTGTTTTAATGGGCCCACTCGCTCCGTATTGAGGTGCAGACCCATGAACATAGGCTCAATTTGCCTCTTTCCTTGCTGTGTATCCTCTCATTTGGATCACTAGCATACATGCGTGTGTCTTTTCTCACTGATATTCAGCTTGAGATGTAATATGACATCGGCTATTGTTAGTACTTAGTGCTCTTTGCACTTGTCTTTGTAATACTAAGACGTACCAGCCTATATGTCTATGGAGATGATGAAGTTTGTCATCCGTGTCTCCTGGTGGTTTTGTTCCGGAGTAACACACTGTTGTAGTTTTTTTTTACACACTCGTGTTGATATCCATTGTATCTTTCTGTATTCCCACTAGATTAATAACTGCACAAGTGCAATACCAAAACACTCAGTCATATAGAGTGCAGAGGCGTAAACTCTCAGCAGCTAATATCTAATGAGTCAAACAGATAAGATGGGCGAATTATCATGTGAGTGGTATGTTCCAAATCCACTGTTCCTTCTTAAGGTATCTGCTATTATCTAGCTTTGTCTTTTATCCTCGCGTAGTCACGCGTTTATGTCCATATTATCTGGTAGATTTCCTCTGGATTGCAAAAGTTTGCTCGACCCTTTTGAGGGTTCTACATATTATTCGTCCATATTGGGTTTCCATGTTTCTTTCCTTAGTATCCATGTCCTTGAAAGGTTTTCTTGTCCTCACTGTATACTGTCTACTTCTCTCTATTGAAGGTTCTTGATTTCTCTAGCCCGTTGGTTTAACTGCGGCTCTTCTCGTCCATCTTCGAGGTAATCTGTCTTACTGTCCATAGTACGGAGTTGACTACTTCTCGTGTTCCTAACACTACTTGTCTACTTGCATGGGGTACCGTACTGATACATTACTACTTACCTGACTAACTCATAAATAAGTCTGTCAGGCCCACATGCTCCTAACGGAGTGCGGTCATCCCATGTCTCGATTAGTAAACTGGTAATGTCTGTCACACGGGTATTGTGAAGTATTCTGTTGTCAATCTCCCTCTGATGGATATCCTGTTTTCTTTTCTCTTCTTCTTCCTTTTTTTTGTTTAATAGTTCATGGTATCGGTTATCTAGTAATAAGTGCTATTGCCCTGGTGGCATCAGTGGTAATTCGTGTCATTAACCGTAAGCCATATCACCGGCTTGTAAGTGCAATCTGTGCTACATTTAGCAAACTTGGTTCTCGTAATTCAATCTCATTGAGTACAACATATTCCTTTTTTTTCCCTGTTTATCCTGATCATATCTCATCCATAGCTCATATTCCTTCCCTCATCCGTTTAATTGGATGTATTGCAGATTGCATGATAGCTTGAGCAACTTGGCTCTCCACTTCCCAACCATCCTCACTGGCGGTGGTGCATCTACAAAGGGTATGTTTGTCCATATGGACTAAACATTTATCACTCGTAGTGATTAGCATTAAACGCGGGTATACACTGATGGTATTTGGCTAATAAGCCCTGTCTGAAAATTCTCGAACAATCACACTGGTGTGGTTTACAATCACAGTGGATGTATAGTTCTCCAGTTGCATAGGTCGGACTAACAGTCCTTCCCGAGGTTGCATAGGTTTCTAATCTCAGGGTTTGTATGAAAACGTTGGAAAAACATTTTTTTTTGGTATATATATAATAAAAACTAAAAAGTAGTAGTTGCAGTAGCAGTTGCAGCACTTGCTCTGTCAAGTGCGCAAAGTAGATGGAAATTCCAGTGGTTTACTTGTCACAGCGCTTGCAATAGCAAGTGCGCCATGCAGGTGGAAATTCTGGTTCAACAATCACTGGTCTCATTGACTCTGTGTCGTCGAGTATGGCTACATGATAATGTAAGCATTAACATTCTGTTCATATATATAATCCGTCAAGGTTTCATGGTTACTCGCATCGAGTTCACAAAACTAGTTCCCAAAAGTCATACACAAAAAGGCAAGTGGTCAATGACACACTCCCACATACTTATAGTATAGCTCCTTCTGACATTCAAAGTAAGTACACAACATAGTAAGTAAAAGTCTTCCACCAGTGGTCTCTTGGAGTTCAGGGTACTCAAGCCCCATCTACTCCCTTGCCTCTCTGGCTCCAGCATCAGTAGATGTCTGGCCATCCTGACCGCCTCGTGGTACTCCAGATCCTCCAATTGAGGTCTTCTGAGTATTCTTTGGTGGCCTGTAGTTACGGCTCTCAGGGCTCATCCAGCATTCGAATTCCCTGTGGCCCTCTTTCTTGCAGCACCGACATACAACCTTGCAGCCTTCGCAGTCGACCCCAAGATGGTCCTTCCCACAACGCTTGCAATAAAAATGGCGCTGGGGCTGTCCGGTGCCTAATGGTAGTATTTAGTTTAAGTCAATATCTGTAGATATAAAGGTTAAGGTTACAATTGAATTTAAGAGGTAGGTGTTCTCACCCTTAGGAGGTGCAGATCTCAAAGGCTGAGCATCTATAGCTGGGCCGGTCAACCGAAGGATGGGCTCTTTCCCCTTCGCTCCCTGGTGACCCTGCTGCCCTTTCTTCTTAAAGAATTTCCTGTTTAAGGTTTCGGGTCAGCATTCATAAAGGTATTTAATATGGTAAGTAATCTAGAAAGGGATAAGTCCTTACTTTCCCTTCTTCTGGCCATCGCCTGGAGATGCTCCTCCACCCTCAGACTCTCCCCCAGGGTTCTTCCTTTTCTTGGCCCCAAGAGTCTCTTCCCGAGTCTGGAGCATTAGCTCCGTCCTCGAGGCAGCCTCATAACACTCCTGGAATCTCATTGGTAAGTTCTCACAAGGTCAATTGGTAATGTGGTAAGTAAAGAATTTTATGGCTTTCATGTTAGTACATGGATGGTAGTGTAGAGGGTAGCACCCATCGCCATCTGGATGTGAAACAACAATCCCCCCTGAAACTTCTCGACCTTCACGGTCTCTAAGTAATCAACACCGGGGATAAAGTCCAGCAGACCAATGAATCGAGCGTAATACTCATCCACGGTCAGACCTCCCTAGGTCAATGTCTCGAACTCCTGGCGCTTCTTCTGTTTGAGGTGAACTGGGTAGTACTTCCCCCTCAGTAACTCTACAAAGGCAGCCCACGAAAAGTCGGGCGTAGCCAGGTGATGGTCCTTGACCAACCTCCACCAAGTGCTGGCTGCATCCTTCAGATGGAAAGCAGCAATGACAACCTTCTGGTTGGCAGGTACTTGTAAAGCCTCGTAGGCCTTCTCATGTTCAACTATGAATCTCTCCAAAGCTACGGGGTCTGGCTCCCCTGAATATGTAGGTGGTCGGGTCTCGCTAACTGACTTCAGCCAGTTCGTTTCCCTGGGCTGTGGCGGGTGGGCTGGTGCTCCTCCTATTTGAGTCCCCAGCTGTGCAAGGACAGCAGCGATCGTCTCAGCAATTCCTGGATTCGCGGGGTCACCGCCTCCACCTCTACCATTACCATGCCCTCTAGTTCCTCCAGACATCTGTAATACAGTATGTCACATAAATACTCGATAATTTACCGTACACAACCAATAGATATTGGATTGCCTTAAGGCTACTATGTCACGCAATTTGCGTTACTAGACATAATATCTTCCTAAGACGAATCGTCTCATACCTCCCAAATGTTTCCATAATTTCCCAAGTCCTAAGCTCACTGTCTTAACCTATTTCCTCGTCATCAGAGCGGAACTCCGCTCTGATACCACTTTTGTAACACCCCTCTCCACAATCACGTAATAATCTCTCACGTAGCAATAAATAAAACGTCTCGTAGCGGAAAATAAATAACAATAACAAAACTCACTCGGGTGTCACCGGCCATTACTCGCCCATGCAAGTAATGAGGCCAAACTACATCCAACTTCCAACACAAACAAACTACTAACCGCCGTGATAACGAGAAACTCCTATACATCATACTAAGTCCATAAATCATAAACATCGACAAGTGAGCGTCTACCCAATCCTGAAAATACATAACCTTACCATAATACAACTCCATGTGCGGTAATTAAAATGAACTTTAATTACCTTGTTCCCGCACTTCGTCTCCGGCGATAATCAACAACCTGCATGAGTGTGGTATCAGCGATAGACGCTGAGTATGCCGGGTCTGGACCCTATTGGTCACTTGTCATTTTAACCATCTTGTTATTAGATTGGTTTCATGCTTTACCATTTTATAGTTATAATCAATACTGTAATATAAATGCACAATATACATAATCATCCATCCAAATATCCACAAACGTTTAACCATCCATCCAAATATCCACAAACATTCATTTAATATCTCATACAACATTTACATATCGAACGTATCGAGTAAACAATATAATGTACAATCGCCGTAGCGTATGCCATCCTTTATTAATTAAATTTAATTTGGCCTTCAAGGCCCCATCCATTTGTACAATGTACATTCGCCGTAGCGTACAGTTTTCATATTTAATTTACCTTAGCCTTGTAGGCTCCATCCAACCATGTTTAATTAATACCAGTTGAAATACCCCTAAATTAATTTAAATTAATTTAGGGGATTTCTTTTATTAAACCTTTAATAATACTATTAAGTATTATATTATTATATGGAATTATGAATATTAAATTATTATATGGAATTACGAATATTAAATTATTATATGGGATTATGAATATTAAATTATTATATGGAAGTGTGAAATTTATTTAGGGGTTTCCTCCTATTTAACCCTAATTATTATATATTTTATAGTATTATGAATTTAATAATAGATTTATAAGTCAATAAATCTTGGGAAAATTTCTAAACACTCCAATTATATTATAAAGATTTTAGGAAGTGTTGGAACATTGTTTTGAAACATAAAAGTCAATATAAAATTCTAGAAACCTTAAAGCTTATTAAGCCTTGCTAGAGTTGACTTTTTGAGAATGGTCAAACCAGGCCATGAAACCTATACCAATAAATAGGTTATGGAAAACCATGAAGATCGATAAAAAGAACGTCAAAAACGGATCATCCTAGCCAAAGTTATGATAGATTGAAGTTTAGAGCCAAAATTTTAAGAGATGCCACGTGTCACTCTGTAATGGGTCGCCAACACTTAGCCGATTCTATCCCTTGAATTTCGGTAACAGATTTCCATACTTTGCCCTAACTTTAGACGGCTATAACTTTTTCATCTCTCCATATTTTTCAATGTCGTCTTCTTTGTTGTCTTCTCCTACATTCCCTCTAAACAACTATAACTCATACAAACCCTAACTCATTCTGAATCAACCAGAAAATCGAGTCAAAGTAGCCACCCTGCAAAAACCGAAACTGCAATTCCAGTTTTCTCTTCAAATCAGGTAATTTCGATCAGCCATAACTTCTTCGTTACTCATCCAAATTCCATGTTCTATAGCTCGTTTTGAAGAGCTCTAATTCCTCTAAAACTTTCATGTTTATGGTTTAAGCTAATGCTCAACCGATTGGAAGGGAAAGTTGTCTAAAGTTTCGGTTTCACCAGCACATAAAATCATACCGAAACAGAGAGGTAAACTCGTGATTTGCGACTTCAATTTCTTTCTGTGTGGTGCGAGTTAGGTTTAGTTCTTGCTATCAATACGTAGATCTAAGGTTGCTCTTTCCAATGAGCCCTTACTCATAGCCTAACTCGTTTTGTACTGCTAGTTATAGATCTTCGAAGTTGGCACTACGAACTGCTCAAAGTTTATATCTTTCCAGATTTCCGATTTCGAAATCACTAAATTCGCACAACTCCGGTGAGTCTCCGATCAAATTGCTCCGTTTTTGTCAAACCTTGTCATGTTTTCGACCTAACCCATGTTCCAATTTAGTCAATTATGTGTTAGGTTAGGAGAATTTGTGAGGATTGTGATCGAATTGTATTCTGTACCCGATATAAACCCTAACCTTCGAATTGATTTCGAAACTTGATGTATACTGCATTATAATTGGGGAAACCGGTATCAATAGAACCGAAATTCGATTTCGAATCCATAGAAACAAGAATCACTCGATTTCGTTCTGTAGATTAGGAGATATATGCGATTTAGTACTCGGGTTGCAATTCGAAACCGATGAAGAACTTGGGTTTCAGGGCACGTCCGATCGGAGTTTAAAGAATTGGACGGTCCAGATTAGATCGTGCTATTAAATAGTTATTATAAGTTTATAAAATTCCAGTAAATAGTCCTAACTTGTTGGGTTAATTTAAATACCTTCCCGAATGTATTTTGACTTGAAATTTTAACCATAGATTCCTTATTTAATCTAGTTTATTTTGATGTAAATTATTATGGTTTTGGAGTTTTTAAACATAAGTTATCATTTTTACATATTACGGGTTTTCTGGAATTATTTGGCTAAATTAAAAAGATATTTTTATGAAATAAAAATTTTATAATATGTCTAAAATGTTATAGTTACTGTATATTAAATTTGGGAATTTTTGGGCAATGGTAAAAGGTTTTAAAAATTGTGTTTATGAGTTTTTCATAAGGATAACCTATAATATATGGTTTTTAATGTAACCAAAAATTAAAGTAAGGTTTGTTAATCAACTTTTAAGCTGGGGAAATTAAGGGGGGAACTAAATTAACATTTTATAACAGTAAGTTTATAAACGTTTTAGTATTGGCTTTTAAGAGAAGTGAAATTATTTACATATATGTATATATACTTACTTCGTAGAAACTTATATAAATTAAGGGATTTAGTTATCTTACGTTTTATTTACTATATTATATGGGAGTTAATATTTTTATTTAAACTAAGGAATAAATATATATTTATTTTTACGCATTTATAAAAAGGGGATTAAGTAGTAACTTAGAGTAAAACAAGGAATTAGTTTAATTAACACTTATCATAATTAAATATTTTAAGAGCTAGAATCCTAGGATATAGTAAAAGAAATACTTTACGAAATATACTTGGAATACAGTTTAAGGTTATTTTAATAAGATAGTTTAAATATGATAGATTACATAGGGAATGTCTTAGTTAATTTCTAATACGGGTATACTTATATATATGGAATAAATAAGGGAAACACTTTATTTAATAAACCATAGGTCGGTTGTAGTTATGCCTAAAAGTTATTAAACATAATTAAATACAATAAACTACATAAATAATGTTTTGTACAAATCCTAGTATATATAAATATATACACATTTAACATAAATAAAATTAGATAACTTATAGGAAATATAATACGAAGGAATTAATAAGTTAAACTAAACCTCTACATAATACTAATAGAAGAATATTATATGAGGTGGTATTAAATTATAGTTATGTATTAGGCTTAAGAGTTACCTTTGAATTTCCAAGGTTTATATATAACCATATTAAAATGCATGTATAGTATTATTTGTCAATAACCAGGATGTAAATCTAAAATTGGGGTTAAGTAATTAATAAGTTAAAACTTAGGAAAAATTGTGATTAGGTTACATAAAATGTTGCACTAATAGATCTTATTCTATAATTAAAGATAAACAAATGTAATACGATTACATCTAAATATTCTTAGTATATAAACCATAATAAAATAAGTAAAATACTTTTACATCTAAATGTGAGGTGGATTAGTAAGTCTATATTTAATCATTTCTTAACATTTATGGTAGTGAAATATAACTTATGTTTTAAGATAGAATCATTATAGGGATTATGATATATTCTATATTAAACGATGATTTGGAAATTTATCTAAACAATTATCCTTAAGTTTCTTAGAATTAGATAAGCCATATAAAATACATTTATTACTAGTATTCAGGGGTGAGTATACAATTAAGTGGGGTATTTAGTAGTTAGAGTTTATAGGAGGTTTATAGATAGGAATTTGATGCTTAAAACCTTTGAACCTTTTTATTAGATAAAACTAAGTTACATAAGATATTATATGGATATACTTTACGGTAATGGGAAATAATGATATGTTGTTTTGAATATAAAATATGAGAATTTTCATAATGGATTATCTTATTAAATAATTAACAATTTCACTTGCGAACCAGAATTTAATTCTTTGATAAATACTACTCTATGTAGATATATTGTCCATCCTAAATACAATAAAGGAAATTAATTTATTAAGTTATTCCTTTGAAACCTTAGGTTTTGTGAAACAATTTAAAACGTATTTAAGGCTTAAGTTTATTGAAGTTGAGTACAAAAGAATTATACATAGTCTATAGAGTGAATGGGTGTAAAAATAAAATATTTAGGAGATTAAAGGTAAGTAAGGATACATAAAAGGTTATATTTAAACACCTTATTACATAGGTAATAATTAAGCAAATGATGTACCTTGTGAATACTAAATGTAAGAGTTTGTTAAGTCTAAGTTAACTATAATATAGTTGTTTCAATATGAGAGGTAATTCAACATCTTATGACAAGATTATTAGACAGTTATAATAGGAAGTCATTCTGAACTGAGGATATGATAATTGGGTTTAGTGGCTCGACTGAGTTATAATAAAATGTGTCTGCAACACTATGATTCCAATATACAAGATGTAGATCTTAATTAAGTTAAGGGGGAACCTAATCATGATGGTTTATTTGGTAATATTGATAAAGTACATAATCATTACATTGTGAATTAATAGTATAGTATTCTAAGATAAACCTATTATAGGTCATGAGACGATGTTTATTCTAAAGTAAGAATAAAGGTATTGAGCTTAAGATTATTATTGAAATTCTTAGACATAAACACATTTATGATATAGAGGTCTCAAAAGTCTTGAATGTGAGGATTGTGGTTAAGTATGAATAAGTGGATATGAGTGGACAATTAGCAAATGTTAATCGAATACATTCCTTGATCTTACCACCTTGGGCTATACAATGTTCTTAGATAACACAAAGATTATACATAACATTTGAGTGAGGGCTTAAAAGATAATTGAGACTTTGAAATAAGAGTAAGGAGTTTATTTAAGCGTAACATAGGCTACAAGTGATTGATGATAGACTACCTTTAATATTCTTCAGAGTACTGTTGATTGTTTGCACAAGTTGATTAGAACTGCTACAGCGTTACCCAGGTACGATTTCTCGTACTCAGCTTGTTGTGTTTTGGACTTTATGGAATGTTTTGTACGATTTCTCGTACTCGATAATTTTGCTGATGGACTTGATGGAATGTTTTGGAACACCAACTGAACTTGAATGGATTTCAAAATGAAATTGTTGTGTGACTAACTGAGCTTGATGTGACTAACTGAGCCTGTATGTGAAACTTCCTTGGTTATTGGTTCCTCCTATCTAGTTGTTTCACTAGATATTAACTGCCTAGGGTTTACGCTTCTGCACTCTGTAGGACTGAGTGTTTTGGTATTGCTCTTGTGCAGTTAATGATCTAGTGGGGTGACTGGGAATATAGGAAAATATCTGGTAGTGGTAATTCTTCCTTTGGATAATGGGTAATGTTTCAACCATGAGTCGAGTTTGATCAGCCTTATTAGAAATGGATTCTTTCTATTGGATATTAATTGTTGAGGGTTTACGCCTCTGCACTTTGTAGGACTGAGTGTTTTGGTATTGCTCTCGTGCAGTTAAAAATCTAATGGGAATATAGGGAAAGTGTTATTCTTGGTATTGAGTATGGATTATTTCTATTAAGTGGTGCACACACTTTTCACCGATGACTGAGAATGGGTCGGTGGCAGCGGAGGTCTGCTATACCTCGTCCATATGGACAACTGACAGCGGAGGTCTGTTTACCTCGTCCTTGTGACAACTGACTGGCGGTGGGGGCCATCTCTCCCAATTGGTTTATTCCACTCTTGAGTATATTTTGTCTATGGAAATCATCTTCTGAAATGGTGGAGACATAAACTGTCTACCACGGGTTATGGATGTTAATGTCACTCCTAGTCCTTTGTGACTACTTAAGTCTTTCTCTTCTTAACCAGAATTGGTTCTAACATCAACAATGGATGCTTACTAACTATGTGGTGTGACTACTTAAGTGGATGACTTGGTTTGGAGGTTCTCTATCTCTATCTTTGTCTTGTTTTCTTTTCTCTTTAACTTGATTGTTTTGAAGTGCTTTATCTTTGTTTTACTTTTAAGAGTTTGTTTTCATGTTACTGTTTATTTTGAAGAGTGATGTTTTATAAGTTTGTTTTTGGAGAATTGTACCAGTTCCATTCCAGGGAACTGACTCACCCCTCTCGGGGTGGGCTGCTTGGTTTCATCTTGCAGGTACAAATTGATTTACAGGTGGCCATGACGAGCATGAGTGATTGGGATGGGATTAGGTTTATGGAGAGTGAATGTGTTTTATTATTGTTATGTTTATGTTAAGTTTTCTCAAAGTTCAGACCGTAACTTAGTTAATTGTAATGGTAGAAATTGGTGAGGTTGGTACCGGGTGTTTGGAGCCCGATGGTCTGTAGCACCTTTAGTTTATTTTCCGCTGTTGTTTTATTATTATAGGGGTGTTACACCAGTTGGGCATCATGTTAGGACAACCCGATATCCTCACCATGGATAGTAGTCCTCCCTTACACACAAAGGTGCTCATTTCGCCAGAGGTCCGGAGGCCCCTGACTCTCTTATGTCTCATAAGACGTCCATATAAAAGGCCGTAGCCACCTGACCCACGATCCAGTTTGGGCTCATTGGGTATAACCTGGAGCGGAATCCAATTAGGAAACCCCTCAGTGATCACAAATGCGCAACCAAGTAGTTCGTAAACTATCGGGATTCCTCACCTCAACTCATACCACCTCTCTCTCATAATGTTTAAGATATGCTCTTAGTCTTATGGAGAATATATTTATTAATTAGCTGCCCAATGGGTCACACGCATACCTAGAAGTAATCTAGGTTATATTCATGTTCGAGATCCATGCTCTAGAGACCGACAATGTCGTGACTCATCCCTAAGTGTCTTACTTAGGTTACCATATACTTAATATTAATACTATGATATTATATCAAGTAACCGTCATGTTATCACATTAACGTATATGTATGTTTATATAAGTCGATCTATAGTCGACGTAGTGTTAGTCCCGTAGGACGCTCGTGCATAAATAAATAATGCAGTAACACTTAATCACATACATGTAACCACACACATAACACACAAGTTATATCAACCAAATCCGAGCCCATGGAGCTTCTTTAGGGCAACTCGGATCAAACCCCTTTACATCCCGTTCACCAAGATCTAGGATGCGCAGTGTAGTCCACTAGCTCGTCAAGCGTCCTTGTCTGAAGTATGATCTAAACGGTATTAAAACTATATGTCAGTCTACATGACTAACTACATCCGGTATTTCCGAAGAGTAAGTAACCCCGACAGTTCACCCCTGTTTTCTACAGTTGTTTGTTACGGGTTTCTCTAAACCGGTCGGCTTTGTTACTTTAAAACTCGTATTGTAACACCCCAACCGCTAATCCTTCCATTATCCTCTAATCAGTCCATACTTACCCTTCTCGCAGCGGAATACTTACCTACTCCCGGCGGGTGATACAACGCCGTTAACCCTCCAAGGTTAACAAGGCTACTATTACCTACTGTTTCGGTCTGATGATTAGAATGAATACATACATACTACTTACTTTACAATACCAAATACTTACTTACATTTGATTACCGAGTATACCGAATATATGAATTACATTCCAACACTACTTCGCAAAAATGAAGAGTTTATACATCCTCTTCTTACTATTCAATCAAGAATTCTATATCCAAAAAGGTGTACCACATGGTACACCGGCTACTCAAAAGGGGCCTTAGCCGTGTACAACTCGGTACACCATCACAATCCTACTAACTACTCGAAAGAATTGCATCCAGTCCTTACTCTACCGTCACGCCTCGCGGGTACCTGTGGAGTAAAAACATTCCCCCTAGGGGGTCAGCTTACGCTGCATATGATAACCGCATACCCCGCGTACTAGCGAGGGTACGCCAACTATTTGGTCGAGTACATGCGGTTCGTTTCATTCATACATACATACATGCTTTATACAATACAATACAATACATTCATTTTACCAACATACATACATACAATACATACAAGGAATGCAATGCAAGCCATTCATTCATACTTACCATACTCACCGCATCACGGAGATACAATTCTCCAATACATACAAAGGTCTTGTTAGCCTTATTACACACCCGGGTTAATCGGGTGTTCAATACTTTTACTCCGGGTCAATGACTTACAATAGTCAAGACCAATACAAATACAATACTTACTTCTTACATACTTTACTTCCAGTTAAGTCGGTATGACCTCCGGGCAGGGATTACTACATCCCACCACCGGGCTTTAGGGTGGCTCACTAATCCAGGATGCTACCCATTCAAGGGATTTGGTCCAAGGAAAAGATTATAGCCAGGATTCGGTTCCAACCTCTTGTGGTTCCTTATCCTCACGCGTGGCCGAAACTATATCGGGCTTCTACTCATTCCATTTTACTCATTACTCATGTTAGGAGTTAGGTTGTTAGGAATTAGTAGAAGTCCATACTTACTTCCATACATACAATACACAAGTACTTACTTACACATACACTTCATTTCCATTCATTCATTTCATGAATTATACAAACTAAATGTTCAAGAGCATAAAACAAGAACAATATAGTTCAAACACAATTAGTGCAATATAAGTCCGATTCGTGCATTTATCTTATTGGTGATCACATAAGCACACAAATCGGGGTAACCAAGTTAGGATACAGGGCATGAGGAAATCATACCGTTCACCGTCGAATACGTACTACCGGTTCCTTTGGAGTCAACTATTTGATTCCTATACATACATGAAGTAGTATGATCAATGATCTATTATTGATCTAATTTACTCCTCATTGATACTTTCAATGTATACTTACTACTTCTTTACATTCATACTTGGTTATAAAACCATTCTTTCTTTACTACTCATAAACTTGTTTTCTTAAACTTACTTACTTCCTTACCATTATTACTTCATCAATGGTGTATTACTACATATATATGCATATAGGTATATAGGCATATAATATGTAATATGATTACTAATCATATAATTAAAACATTTTTTTTTGTAAGTGTTTGGGCCGTCCGACCCACCGTCCGACCCAACCCTGGGTCGGACCATTCCAGTAGGTTTTCGTCCTCTGAAATTACTCCCGTCCGACCCAGCACTATTCCGTCCGACCCATACCCTCTGGGTCGGACCATTCCAGAAGGTTTCATTTTGTCATCCAAGCCATGTCCGACCCACGTCCGACCCAACCTCTGGGTCGGACGAAGTCAGAAACTTCGATGAAAAAATTTTTGCCTGTCCGACCCATGTCCGACTCACGGCCCTGGGTCGGACCATTCCAGAAAGATTTTGTCGATTATCAAGGCCCGTCCGACCCACGTCCGACTCACGGCTCTGGGTCGGACGGTTCCAGAAGGTTTATTTTCGTAGTTCAGGCCTTGTCCGACCCAGCGTCCGATCCAGCTGTGGGTCGGACAGTAGCAGAACTTTGCTACAGGCCTTGTTTTTTTCCCAATTTCACCCATTGCTTCCCTAATCTTTACCAATACTTCCCACATGATTTAGCACTAATTAACACTCTAATCACCTTAGTTCATCCCCAAACTTACTACACATACCTACACTCACTTACACATTTCTTCTTCATTTCAACACTCATGCTAGTTTCTTCTTCACTTATGCTACAGATTTTTGTTTCCTCTATTATGCTACAGATTTTACCTTAACTCCTATACTCCAATACTCCCTCAACTAATGTTATTCCTAGCATCCGAAATGCATTACCTTACACTCTAGTTAATCCCATTTATAAACTTCTCTCAAATCTGTTGCAAACTAAAAAACACTCCTCTTAACTCTCCAAATACTTCCTCTTCTTAAACATCTTAAGTCCTCTCCTTTCTACACAAATTTTGACATGGTCTCCCCTATAATTTTACTTTCTCCACACTTATTTCAGCTCACAATTCACATTCTCACAACCTGTTTATACAATACACTATACTCACCATTCAACACTACTACACACATTAAAATTCCTGCACACATACACATACTACCCAAGGTTTTCCCAAGCTTTTAAACTTCATTTAAAAACTTCAAAACTGTTACATCATTCTATACTACCACATTCTACACTATTACTCAATTCCATTACTCATTTACTACTAAAAACTGTTACAATACAATACACAAACTAACAAGGTAAGAGGTTTTACCTTGTTTGCTAGTTTTCTCTTTCCTTCTTTCCTTCTCTTTCTTTCTTGTTCTCGGTTCCAATGGGTTCACACACAAATGCTACAGCCCATAACAATATACACAATACTTAGAACCATCTTTTTCAATCAATTTAGGTTATGTTGTTTAGAAAGAGTGTTACCTTCCAATGGATGAATGAAGTTCTTGACTAGCAAAGAACAAGATTTCTAGCCCAACAAAAGAGCCAAAATCGGCTGGAACAAAGAGGACCAAGAGTTCAAAAACTGAAAATTCTTAAATGCAATGAGAGCTAGAAATGATGGATTTTCGAACTTCTTTTTACCTCAAGATGATAAGGAGGTGAAGGTGCTTCTAATGGTGGACTTGAATCTTCAAATGGAGAAACCCACCAAAATGAAAGTTGAGCTTTTGGATTTTTGAAAGGAGGGAAATGTTCTCCTTTGCAAGGGGATTCAATGGTGGTAATTTTGTAATTTTTGGAGCAAGATTGAGCTTAAAAGAGGAGAGAAGGGAGAGTTTTGGGATTTCTCTAGTTCTCCATGTTGTCGGGTAGAAGGAGAGAAAAAGAGAGAAGGAGGGGGAAACGTGAGAGGGGGGGTGGTAGGAGAGAGAGTTTCTTTTCTTTTCTTTATTCCTTTGTCTTCTTGTGAGTTACAAATAATAAGAGAGTGAGTGAGAGGTAAGAGGGAGTGAGAGAGGGATCGATCCCACACACCACACACACTCACATTTTTTTTTATTTGCAAAGTGGACACACTAAGTTTGTTTATTTGTATTCTTACCCCACAACTTACCGGTTGTTACAGTTTTCACTAACCGGTACCCGTTTTCCGGAATTTTCTCGTTTAATTAATTTTATTGGTTCTAAAGCTTCACTAATATTTATTAGTGACTATTTAGTTGACCAAAATTGTTACGAGTCTATTTGACCCGCTTAAAGTCGCGTTTTCCCGGTTTCCTCGAAAAACGCGCTTTAAGGTTCGTTTATGCTTTTAACCCATTTTAAAGGTCCGTTTTCTTCGGGATTTGTTCCCTGTATTTATTTAGTGTAATTAAGCTTTTAAAAATATAATTAGCCTAATTAATCACTGTTTTTAATTACGGGGTATTTCAATCTACCCCCCTTAAGAAACTTTGCCCTCAAAGTTGCTCAAGGTTACAGTTTACCATTTCTACTCATTTGGCAAGCCAATTGCCACAATACATTCTACTACCACCTTACAAGGTGTTCACAATTCTTACACTACCAGCATACGCAATTCAGATCATGCCACATACTTAGTTCAAATACCATACGCAATACTCAATCCATACACAATTCATTCAAATACCATACACAATGCTCCATCCAATTCATACAATCCACAATACATTCACCATATTTCACAATGTCATTCGTGTCATATACCGTACGACACAAATGCATTACTCATTACATACATACCATACGCATACCGTACTCATTGTACTACATACTGAATACTACTAGCACTACTTTGTGCCAACAATACAATTAGCACTACATGTGCCAATAAAATACAATTACATACATACTATGCAATGCTAACCCGAAGCAATGCAAAAGCAAAAAGGCTCTACCCCCCTTAAAAGGGGTACGCCCCGTACCCTCCGTGCTATACGGATACTAGACATCTAGTCTACAAATAAATTCGGGTTCTTCGCCTTCATGGCGTCCTCTAATTCCCAAGTCGCTTCCTCGACATCGTGGTTAGACCACAAGACCTTCACCATTCGTACGGATTTATGGCGAGTGTCTCTTGTCTTGGTATCAAGGATTCGTAGTGGAGTCTCGACATATCTCATCGTCGGCTCTAGGGATAGATGTTCGGGTTCTAATACATGAGAGGGATCGGCTATGTACTTCTTGAGTTGTGATACATGAAAGACGTCATGAACACGCCCCAATTCTTCAGGCAATGCTAGCCTATATGCTACGGCTCCAATCCTCTCGGTAATGGTATACGGGCCAACGAATTTCGGGCTCAGTTTGCCCTTCTGGCCAAATCGAAAGACACCCTTCATAGGTGAGACACGCAAGAACACTTGGTCGCCCACGGTGAACTCAAGGTCGCGTCGTCGCACATCCGCATAGGATTTCTGTCTATCTTGGGCTGCCTTCATATTGGCTCTTTGTTGTACCTCAGCTTGTACTTGTTCCAAATACTCCGGTCCTATGATGACCGCTTCGCTTGACTCATCCCAACACAACGGGGTACGGCAAGGTCTACCATACAAGGCTTGGAATGGCGACATCTTAATCGAAGCATGGTAGCTGTTGTTATACGAAAACTCGATAAGATGAAGCTTCTCAATCCAGCTCCCCTGGAAGTCTAAGGCACATGCCCTTAGCATATCCTCTAGTGTTTGGATGGTCCTTTCTGTCTGACCGTCGGTCTGTGGATGGAAGGCGGTGCTAAGCTTCAACTCAGTACCAAGCGCTTCCCGTGTCGCTCTCCAGTATCTCGAAAGAAATCTAGTGTCGCGGTCAGATACAATGGTTTTTGGGACTCCGTGGTGTCGGATGATCTCCTTGTCGAATAGCTCTGTGAGCTTCGCCACCTTCCAGGTGTCCTTCATCGGTATGAATCGGGCAACCTTGGTGAGGCGATCGACTACTACCCAGATCATGTTGAGTCCTCCCCTAGCAGGTGGGAGTCCAACAACAAAATCCATGGAGATGTCGTGGAATTTCCACTCCGGAATGGGCATGGATTGCACCATTCCTCCCGGTCTTCGGTGCTCGAACTTCACCTTCTGGCATGTGAGACACCTCAGAACATACTCAGTCACGTCTGATTTCATCCCTGTCCACCAGAAGTACCTCTTCATGTCTTTGTACATTTTAGAGGCTCCCGGATGGACATGCAATGTCGAACAATGTGACTCTCGCAGAATGCGATCCCTGCTCAGCATTGCTTCGGGGCGCACAATCTGCCATTCAAACGGGTCAGACCATTTCATGCAGTTTGAAGTCGTACTTTCGGCGCTCGAAGGTACCATCTGTGATTTTCTGTCTGATCTCTGTGAAGTATGGGTCGCTCAACTGAGCGTCTCGCACCTCGTCAACCAAGCTAGAAGAAGCGAGTAGCGAATGGAGCGAGTGTGCTCGACGACTCAGGGCGTCGGCTACTACGTTTGCCTTCCCTTCTTTATACTGGAGGTTGATGTCGTAATCCGAGAGGAACTCCATCCACCTCCTCTGCCTTAGGTTCAATTCTTTCTGGGTGAATACGTACTGTAAACTTTTGTGGTCGGAGTAGATGGTGATGCTTACCCCATAGAGATAGTGTCGCCATATCTTCAAGGCGAAGACAATGGCTCCTAACTCTAGATCATGTGTCGGGTAATTCTCCTCATGCTTTTTCAGCTGGCGAGAAGCATAGGCTACTACCTTGCCATGCTGCATGAGTACGCATCCCATGCCCTTGCCCGATGCATCACAATACACCTCAAATCCCTCTGTGCCCTCTGGAAGTGTGAGAATTGGCGCTGAGGTCAATGAGTTTTAATTTCTGGAAGGATACTTCGCACTCCTTTGTCCATACAAAGGGTGCATCTTTCTTCATCAATGACGTCATGGGCTTAGCGACTTTTGAGAAGTCCTTAACAAACCTCCGGTAATAACCGGCTAAACCAAGAAAGCTCCGGATGTCGGTAACAGTCTTAGGTCTAGGCCATGATCGCACTGCTTCGATTTTGGATGGATCTACTGAAATGCCCGCGCTCGAGATGACATGACCGAGGAATGATACCTGATCTAGCCAAAACTCGCATTTGGAGAACTTCGCATACAGCTGGTTCTCGCGCAGTGTCTCAAGTACTCTTCTCAAATGGTTTTCATGCTCTTCTGGTGACTTCGAATACACAAGAATGTCGTCAATAAATACTACTACGAAGTGTCCAGCTGATCACTGAATAACCGATTCATTAGGTCCATGAATTTGGCTGGTGCATTAGACAAACCGAATGGCATCACCGTGAATTCGTAGTGGCCATATCTTGTTCGGAATGCTGTTTTCTGAATGTCTTGCTCTTTGATAGCAATTTGGTGGTAACCGGATCGGAGATCAATCTTAGAAAGACGGATGCTCCCTTCAACTGATCGAACAGGTCGTCGATGCTGGCAATGGATACTTATTCTTTACTGTGACCGCATTCAATTCGCGGTAGTCGATGCAGAGGCGGAGACTACCGTCCTTCTTCTTCACGAAGAGGACCGGTGCTCCCCAGGGTGATACGCTCGGGCGTATAAACCCTTTGTCTAGAAGATCATGTAGCTGTTCTTTGAGTTCTGCCATTTCTGCCGGTGCCATACGGTATGGTGCCCTAGCAATGGGACCAGTACCCGGTACAAGGTCGATTTCAAATTCTACCGCCCTCTGTGGTGGCATACCAGGTAGCTCTTTCGGAAATACATCAGGGAATTCTGAGACTACTGCTACCTCGTCACTGAACTCTGGATCTCTCTCCAGGTCTTGCACGTGACATAAATACACTTCATGTCCTTTTTGAGCTCCCGATACATTGCCATGGCGGAGATGACTGTAGTTGAAGGCTCTCTCGGTCTCTGGCGGTATGAAACAGTGACCCCAGATGGACTCTTGAGCAGCAATCGGTGCTCGGCGCATAGGATTCTCCCCTTGTGCCGCTCCAACCAGTTCATTCCAACTATTAAGTCGAATCCCAATCCGTTGAATTCAATGAAGGAAATGGGAAACGCTTCACCTTTGATTTGAATGGTGGCTGATTTGTAATACTTGGTACACTGTACCCGCTCCTTCGATGGGAGAGTAACCAAGAAGTTCGGTAGCTCATCCGCATCTAGCCCCAACTTCTTCGCAAGAGATGGCGATATGAAGGTGTGAGAGGCGCCGGAGTCGAATAATACTGAGGCTTCGATGCCGTTTACTGGGAAGGTTCCCGTTAGAATGGTGCCGCTCTTGCCGGCTTGTTCTTCGGTGAGGATGCTCAGGTTACCTTCGGTACCGAGTCCACAACCTATTGATTCATGAGATTATAAGTAAAGATGGTGGAACGCAAGTGGAATTTAATAACCAACACTGCTTTTATTGAATAACCAACCATCATACATACTGTGTCTCTAATACACGTTACTACTGGATTACATGCTACTACAAGATTAATACTTTCTAAAGGTAAGGTTCAGGCGTCCTGGTATCATGTGTGTGGCATTGATTATTGCCGGTGGTGCCGTATTCAACTTGATCTTCTGGATCCCGTGATACAGCAACCTTGATTTTCCACCCATGATTAGAACATCTCCTGATCTCAATACCAATTTTTCTGCAGGTCCACACGCTTCCGCTCGCTATACAAAAATACGGCGTCATCACCAATGGACCAAGACACTACGGGCACTCCTAGTTCAAGAGATTCCGCTGTCTCGTCCTTGTCTTGGTGTAAGCCAAGTCGTCCTTCTTTCTCATAGAAGTTGACGATACATAGATCTGCTTCAAGTGCAGGGATTGGTTCATCTTCATACTGTTGTGCAATTTCTACAGCTTGTGTGACAAGCGTTTGGAATTCTGGGGGTATTGCTGGAGGTGTTGCTCCGTCTCCTGCTCGCGTTGTTTGGTATGTCTTGGTATAAGGGTTCCAGTCCTTTCCCAAGCCATCATTTTCAGCTTCATTGTAGCTCCACCGGAATTCGGGTGTATAAAATCCTCCTGGACCCGTTCCTAACTCGTTGCATCGTCGGATGATTGAAATTTGTGCTTTGGGTGTCAGGTATCCTTTTAATAAGATCATACCTGGGCGGATGACCTGACACTGTTCGTTATTGAAGTGGTGATTGGCGATGTCGGTCTCTTCATGAGGTGAGTTTGAAGGTATTGGGTAATAGATATGGAATTTCCCTAAGGTGGTAAATTCATCTAGAATGAGTTCTAGGCTTACTAATTCATTTCATGCTCAATACATACTTCCATGTTACTTATTCATGCTCAATTTCATACTTCAAATACTTACGCATTCATGCTTTCATTCATACAATTACTTTAATACTTAGTCATGCTCTTCAAGGATTAAAGGTTACAGTGGTTACCTGGGCCGGACTTAGTCCCGGTCCCATCACGGTCGATGATGTGTAAGGCCGGCTGCCTCTGCGGTGCGCCCTTCTGCGGACCTCGGGACCCCTGTCCCTGTGAGGTGTGCTGGGCATGAGCATCGCCAGATGCAACCTCCTTGCCCTCACGCTGCTTGTAGCCCTGGTAGTTGCCCTTGGGCTTAGAATTCTCCGGGCATGCATTGGCACGGTGGCCCGGTTTCTGACAAGTGAAGCAGTGGATCTCCCTTCCTTGGCAATCTGTGCCGGGATGATCCTTGTTGCAGTTACGGCAGATGTAGCTGCGGCCATCGGATTGGTTCTTTCCTTGGCCAAACCCAGAACCTGTAGCTTTCGAGTTAGCAAGGTTTGGTATACTTACAATACTCTATATACATACAAATTCACAAGTGTACTAATTCAGTTTCGGTTTCTTACCCCTGTAGGGCTGAGACCTCAGTGGCTTCGCTGCCACTGGTGCTGTGTAGGCAATCTGTAACGGCTCAGTTGCCTTGCCCTTCTCAGCATGGGCACCGCCGTCTCCGGATGTATTCTTCTGATGGGAGTGCTTTCCCTTCCTTTTCTTCCAAGGTTTGGATTGGTTTTGATCGTCGGAGGGGTTACCCTGTCCGCTCACCTTGCGCTTCAGCGCTTGCTCCTCATCTCTTAGCTGGCAGGTGATCTCAACTCGAGATGCAGCGTGGTAACACTCCTGAATTACTTAGGCATTAGGTTACATTTACATACGGGAATACTAATTCACATTACTCATGGCTTTTTAAGGGTTCAACTTGTTTACCTGAAGGGAGGTAAACCGTGTGAAGCCCATGCAATACCGGAGTCGATGGCTCAATCCGCCGTAGAAGCGGTCTACCAAGACTTGGCCGGTATACCCAAGGTCGGGTAGAAGTCGGAGGAGAGAGGTGAAAGTGCGGTAATATTCATCAACCGTCATCTTCTCGGTCATTTTTAGCGCATCGAGCTCAAGCCTTTTCTTGGTCTTGACATGCTCGGGGTAGTACTTAGATCGGAGGAGAGAGGTGAATGCTTCCCATCCGAAAGCAGGGTCAGCTATGTGCTCGGCCTTAACGAGCTTCCACCAGTCCATAGCTGCGTCTTTGAGGTAGTACGCAGCAATCCTCACTCGAACTCCAGCGGGAGTCTCAAGTGTCTCGAAGGCCGTCTCCATCTCGGAGAGGTAGGCCTCGAGCTTGGCGGGGTCGCTCTCGCCTCTAAAGCATGGAGGTCGAAGGTCGGCGACTGCTTTTACCCAGTTTGTCTCACGGGGATGAGGTGGGTCGGGTTGCTGCTGCTGCTGCTGTGTTTGCTGTGTTTGTTGTACAGCCGTGATTACATCCGGTAGCATCTGTGCTACCGTGGCGGCGACGATTTCGGCTATCGTCTGCGCGCTTGGTCCTTCGTTGCCCCCTCCTCTGGGACGACCTGGACCACGTCCTGACATCTGAACAAGTGTGGATTACATTAGATGTCGTGATACTATGACCTCATGGTCTTCATTCAAACAATGGTATCGTCTTTGCAGACGTTAGTGGTATCCGTTACTGATAACGGTAGTTCCTAGTTAGGTTTCTAAATATCCGTCTTAAGACGGTTGAAATCCTAACTCGGTAATCACTACTCTTAAGATTCTAATCATCAGAGCGATACTTCGCTCTGATACCACTTTTTGTAACACCCCAACCGCTAATCCTTCCATTATCCTCTAATCAGTCCCATACTTACCCTTCTCGCAGCGGAATACTTACCTACTCCCGGCGGGTGATACAACGCCGTTAACCCCGCAAGGTTAACAAGGCTACTATTACCTACTGTTTCGGTCTGATGATTAGAATGAATACATACATACTACTTACTTTACAATACCAAATACTTACTTACATTTGATTACCGAGTATACCGAATATATGAATTACATTCCAACACTACTTCCCAAAAATGAAGAGTTTATACATCCTCTTCTTACTATTCAATCAAGAATTCTATATCCAAAAAGGTGTACCACATGGTACACCGGCTACTCAAAAGGGGCCTTAGCCGTGTACAACTCGGTACACCATCACAATCCTACTAACTACGTCGAAAGAAATGCATCCAGTCCTTACTCTACCGTCACGCCTCGCGGGTACCTGTGGAGTAAAAACATTCCCCCTAGGGGGTCAGCTTACGCTGCATATGATAACCGCATACCCCGCGTACTAGCGAGGGTACGCCAACTATTTGGTCGAGTACATGCGGTTCGTTTCATTCATACATACATACATGCTTTATACAATACAATACTATACATTCATTTTACCAAACATACATACATACAGTACATACAAGGAATGCAATGCAAGCCATTCATTCATACTTACCATACTCACCGCATCACGGAGATACAATTCTCCAATACATACAAAGGTCTTGTTAGCCTTATTACACACCCGGGTTAATCGGGTGTTCAATACTTTTACTCCGGGTCAATGACTTAAAATAGTCAAGACCAATACAAATACAATACTTACTTCTTACATACTTTACTTCCAGTTAAGTCGGTATGACCTCCGGGCAGGGATTACTACATCCCACCACTGGGCTTTAGGGTGGCTCACTAATCCAGGATGCTACCCATTCAAGGGATTTGGTCCAAGGAAAAGATTATAGCTAGGATTCGGTTCCAACCTCTTGTGGTTCCTTATCCTCACGCGTGGCCGAAACTATATCGGGCTTCTGCTCATTCCCTTTTACTCATTACTCATGTTAGGAGTTAGGTTGTTAGGAATTAGTAGAAGTCCATACTTACTTCCATACATACATACATACACAAGTACTCATACTTACACATACACTTCATTTCCATTCATTCATTTCATGAATTATGCAAACTAAATGTTCAAGAGCATAAAACAAGAACAATATAGTTCAAACACAATTACGTGCAATATAAGTCCGATTCGTGCATTTATCTTATTGGTGATCACATAAGCACACAAATCGGGGTAACCAAGTTAGGATACAGAGCATGAGGAAATCATACCGTTCACCGTCGAATACGTACTACCGGTTCCTTTGGAGGTCAACTATTTGATTCCTATACATACATCAAGTAGTATGATCAATGATCTATTATTGATCTAATTTACTCCCTCATTGATACTTTCAATGTATACTTACTACTTCTTTACATTCATACTTGGTTATAAAACCGTTCTTTTCTTTACTACTTCATAAACTTGTTTTCTTACAAACTTACTTACTTCCTTACCATTATTACTTCATCAATGGTGTATTACTACATATATATGCATATAGGTATATAGGCATATATATATGTATATATGATTACTATAATCATATAATTAAAACATTTTTTTTTTGTAAGTGTTTTGGCCGTCCGACCCACCGTCCGACCCAACCCTGGGTCAGACCATTCCAGTAGGTTTTCGTCCTCTGAAATTACTCCCGTCTGACCCAGCACTATTCCGTCTGACCCATACCCTCTGGGTCGTACCATTCCAGAAGGTTTCAGTTTTGTCATCCAAGCCATGTCCGACCCACGTCCGACCCAACCTCTGGGTCGGACGAAGTCAGAAACTTCGATGAAGAAAATTTTTGCCTGTCCGACCCATGTCCGACTGACGGCCCTGGGTCGGATCATTCCAGAAAGATTTCTTGTCGATTATCAAGGCCCGTCCGACCCACGTCTGACTCACGGCTCTGGGTCGGACGGTTCCAGAAGGTTTTATTTTCGTAGTTCAGGCCTTGTCCGACCCAGCGTCCGATCCAGCTGTGGGTCGGACAGTAGCAGAACTTTGCTACAGGCCTTGTTTTCTTTTCCCAATTTCACCCATTGCTTCCCTAATCTTTACCAATACTTCCCCACATGATTTAGCACTAATTAACACTCTAATTCACCTTAGTTCATCCCCAAAACTTACTACACAATACCTACACTCACTTACACATTTCTTCCTTTCATTTCAACACTCATGCTAGTTTCTTCTTCACTTATGCTACAGATTTTTGTTTCCTCTATTATGCTACAGATTTTTACCTTAACTCCTATACTCCAATGCTCCCTCAACTAATGTTATTCCTAGCATCCGAAATGCATTACCTTACACTCTAGTTTAATCCCATTTATAAACTTCTCTCCAAATCTGTTGCAAACTACAAAAACACTCCTCTTAACTCTCCAAATACTTCCTCTTCTTAAACATCTTAAGTCCTCTCATTTCTACACAAATTTTGACATGGTCTCCCCTATAATTCTTACTTTCTCCACACATTATTTCAGCTCACAATTCACATTCTCACAACCTGTTTATACAATACACTATACTCACCATTCAACACTACTACACACATTAAAATTCCTGCACACATACACATACCACCCAAGGTTTTCCCAAGCTTTTAA
The DNA here is from genome assembly GCA_023374045.1 of Limonium bicolor. Classification (NCBI taxonomy): domain Eukaryota; kingdom Viridiplantae; phylum Streptophyta; class Magnoliopsida; order Caryophyllales; family Plumbaginaceae; genus Limonium; species Limonium bicolor. The sequence goes on along the minus strand of CM041776.1, from coordinate 308,734,899 downwards.
ACTTCATTTAAAATACTTCAAAACTGTTACATTATCCATTCTCGATACGCTACCACATTGCAACCACTTATTACTCAATTCCATTACTCATTTCACTACTAAAAACTGTTACAATACAATACACAAACTAACACAAGGTAAGAGTGTTTTACCTTGTTTTGCTAGTTCCTCTTTCCTTCCTTTCCTTCTTTCTTTCTTTCTTGTCCTCGGTTCCAATGGGGTTCACACACAAATGCTACAGCCCATAAAATATATACACAACTACTTAGAACCTATCTTCATCAATTTAGGGTTTATGCTTGTTTGAGATTTAGAATGAGTATTACCTTCCAATGGATGAATGAAGTTCTTGAATAGCAAAAGAACAAGATTTCTAGCCCAACAAAAGAGCCAAAATCGGCTGGAACTGTAACACCCCATCCAAAGCCTATCGTGGTTATCGCAATCTGAACACTGAATCGAATACGTCGCAGCGGAAATAAACAACACCTGGACCTTGCCACGGTCTGATCGATAGAATATACCGGCTTAAATACTTACAATACTTATCCAAAAACACTTACCCAACTAAAACATCAATATTCTCAATACCACAACCAACCGAGTACTAGTATCTTATACACAATCCCAAACTTACATCAGCTTAATATAAACAGTCGGGTGCACAGGCGCAACCCGAACTCAAAATAAAAGTCCCCACCGAAGTCTAACCGCTCCTACTCTCGTAGTGCGTCCTCATGGGCCTCTTACCTGCAAGTGTAAAAATAGCCCCCGAGGGGGTCAGCACGAATGCTGGTACACCCTCTCATGGCCCCCAAGCTAACGGGGCTACGACGACTAATTGTCGATAGCATGGAAATTGATTACATACACGAACATAATATGAAGTGCAATAACAATAACCACAGATGAACATATATAGTCCACAAGCAATGAACGACTCAAGCGTTCCCTTATCAAGTGGGTTAATAACCCCCTCCTTAGTCCTCATTTCCTTAATCTCAATTCCTTATCTTAATCTTAATCTCAGTCTCAATCTTAGTCTTATACTTGCCAACCTCTCCACTATTAGATTGGTTAGCCCTTAGTTGGTTGCTTATCTTTGTAGGGCTTGGTTAACCCTAGCCGGTAGCAGTGCACTATCCGACGATAAGCTACCTTCCTTAATTTATTAGGGATGTAGGCTTGATCCCTCCACGCCTTCTTTAAATGTGCCTCCCACCTCGAACAGTAGCCCGGGTGGTCGGGTCGATTTGTTGACCCTAGGCGACGAGTCTAATGACCAGTCTTATTTGGAAGTCAGATCTGATTCAGATACCGACCTCCCCCAATACACATGTGCCGGTACCATTCCGGATTCCTCACTCCCACCCCAAGTTATGGTTAGTGAAAGCCTTAATTACCAAGTGTTAGTTAAACCTTGACGGGTAAAACCAATAATCACCGATACTTAGTTATCAACCTTAACTCAGTAAGTACTAACCTTGGTTAGTAACAATCTCAAGCCTCGCGGGTTAGTGTAAATGTAACACAATCGCAACGAGAGCAATATAACCGGTTGCATGCCTTATCTTGTTTTAGTCATAGCAAATAAACAGATAGCACACAAGCCGAGGGACACCTCATTAGCAAGCAGGTCACAAAAAGGATTGTACCGTTCACTGTCGTTCGTTGTTTGTTTAACCTTCTTCGGGGTCCCAATTCACAAACCTAAAACATTCATTCATTTTTAGGTTATTAGTTTTTTGCACCTTACTTAACTCACTTAGTCCCTAGGGACTTCCATTCAATAACCTCTCAAGCCTTTATCTCTTAGTCTTACAAACTTAACTTTAAACATTAAAACTTATACTTAATCTTAACTTAATTCCTTAAGTTCTTAGGGTCCCAATCTTTACTACCCTACCAAGGGCATACCTCATTACCCATTACCATTTTTAGAAATTGAAATTTTCTTTTTTTTTTCTAAGTGGTAAGGGTCGACCGACCCTACCCCTGGGTCGGTCCTTTACAGAAACTCTTCCGTCTCTTGGAACCCATCCGACCGACCCAGAGCTAGACCGACCGACCCAAACCCTCTGGGTCGGTCCCTTACAGAACCCATTTTCATACACTAAACCTTTGCCCGACCGACCCAAAGCTAAGCCGACCGACCCAAACCCCCTGGGTCGGTCCAGTCCAGAGGCATTCCGGCTGGCTTAACATGGCCCGACCGACCCAAAACTGGGTCGGACCCTGGGTCGGTCCTCTACAGACCTTCCTCTTAATTGCCTCTTTCAATTCCAAACTCTTCCACAAGTGTCCTAATAGGTCCAACACCATCTTGGCACCTTAAATCCACCTTATAACCTCCACCAAACTCATTATATACCCACATCTCATTCCCTTAAACAACAAAACACCTTAAGGTAAGTAATTTACCTTGTTTTCTCACAAGCTTAAAAGCTTTTCTCCTTAGGTTTTTCTTTGTTCAATCTCGGTCACCAATGTGTGTCTCCTTGCCAATGTTCTAACCAATATCCAATGACTCCAATGAGTACTAGATAATACATTAACCCTAAGGAACAAACCCTAGGTTTAAAAATATGTTTTAAGGTATTAATGTGATTGTTTTACCTTGGTTTCTCAAGACAACTTGGATGTGAAGCAAGAAGGACCTCCTCTCTCCTTTGAAGAGTAGAAACAAGCTAAAACAAGGCATAAACATGGAGTCCCATGAGTATATATTTTCGGTCAAGTGAAGAAAATGGTGGAAACCTAGATTTTCTTACACTTTCTTTACCTTAAGAGAATGGAGATGCCAATGGAGTCTCCAAACTTGAATTTCCTCCTCTAATGGTGGTTTGACTTGGCACCAAAATGAAGCTCTTGAAGTTTTGAAAAGATAGGAAGAAGGAGCTTGAGCTAACTAAGAGGAATATGTATTTTGTTTTGGATTTGGAGCTTAAATGAGCAAGTGGTGTGCAAGAGAAGGTGGAGCTTTCATGGAGGTGAGCTCTACGTGAATGGAGAAGAGAAAGAGAGCAAGAAATCGTGGGCAACAAGGGAAAATGAAGAAGTGAGGAGAGAGGTAAGCAAAAGTGATATTTATCTTAAAAGGTGAATAGTGTTTTATGCTTTATAACTTACTTATTTGCTTTCTCTTTACTTAGTTAGATAAGTGTGGTGAGTCACACTTAAAGAAACCGGCCCCCTTTAGTGAATGAGGGTAGTTTAGTCTTTGTTGACCAAATGTCTCACTTATATAGACTTATGTTATAAACTAGCTTAATAAATTCACTATTCATCAAAAACAAGGCACATTGTTGTGAAATTTTTGATTTCCCATTGATATAGACCTCCAAATGTGATACTATATAGTACACATATTAATTAAAGAGTAATGATGGACTTTAGCCATTCAAAACTCATTTACAAGACAATTTTTCAAAAACGTGCTTTAAGACTCCTTAAAGCACATTTTGTGTTTTAACTTGTTTTCAAGCTTGGTTTTCTTTGGTAATTGATTTAAAATGACCATTAGGATATTACTAAGGTCTTAGAACAATATTTGGGTACTCTCCCATGTCTCTCCAAGCTTAGAGCACGTTTTTGCTTAAACTGCTTTTTGGTGTTTCCTTATATTTTCTTTGATTAGAAATGTTTCTTAATGTTTCTAAGGCATTATTTAGCCTTCTTATATCTTGGTTTATCATTTAAACACCATATCTAAGTTTGGGGTATTTCAATCTACCCCCCTTAAAAGAACTTTGTCCTCAAAGTTCACACATGTGTTTACCCATTCACGGTACACAGTTCTCTTAATCTTAATACCACATCTTATATTCACATTCATACATCTCAAGACTCAAAGGTCAATCTCAAATACAATACATAAGTATCATACATAACTCAAACTTACACCGAAGTGTAGCAACTTACCAAATCCACATCTTAAACAACCAAACAAACGACAAACATGATCGTTTCCTAACTCAAAAGCGAGGAAGCTCTACCCCCCTTAAAAAGGGGTACGCCCCGTACCCTATACAGACGATCTAGTCAGTAAATAAAGAAGGGTACTTCGCCCTCATCTTATCCTCTAATTCCCACGTGGCCTCTTCGACATCCTGGTTAGACCAGAGAACCTTCACCAGTCGCACTGACTTGTGGCGAGTGTCCCTAGTCTTTCTGTCCAAGATTCTCTGAGGAGTCTCCACGGATCTCATGTTTGGTTCTAAGTCAACCTCTCAGGTTCTAACACATGGGAGGGGTGGTGCATGTATTTCTTCAGCTGTGAAACATGAAAGACATCATGCACTTTACCCAGCTCAGCAGGTAAATTCAACCTGTAAGCAACCGGGCCCACCCGCTCCGTAATCTCATAAGGACCAACAAATTTCGGGCTTAACTTGCCCTTCTGCCCAAACCTGAATACACCCTTCATCGGTGATACTCGCAGAAATACCCGGTCGCCCACTGCGAACTCCAGGTCTCGTCGTCGAACATCAGCATACGACTTCTGCCTATCTTGAGCAGCTTTCATGTTCTCCCTGATTTGCTGAACTTCAGCCTTAACTTGTTCTAAGTACTCTGGTCCTATAATGACCGTCTCACTCGACTCATCCCAGCAGAGCGGTGTACGACATGGTCTACCGTACAACGCTTGAAAAGGTGCCATCTTGATCGAAGCGTGATAGCTGTTGTTGTATGAAAACTCGATCAGATGCAATCTGTCAATCCAACTGCCCTGGAAGTCTAAGGCACATGCTCTCAGCATGTCCTCGAGTGTCTGAATAGTACGCTCAGTCTGACCATCTGTCTGAGGATGGAACGCGGTACTCAGTTTGAGTTCTGTACCCAACGCTTCTCTGGTAGCTCTCCAGTACCTCGAAAGGAATCTGGTATCTCTATCTGACACTATGGTCTTTGGTATGCCATGATGTCTCATGATTTCTTTCTCAAATAACTCAGCTAATTTGGTCACCTTCCAAGTATCCTTCATCGGTATGAATCGGGCTACTTTGGTAAGGCGATCCACCACCACCCATATCATGTTGAGACCTCCCCTAGCAGGTGGAAGCCCAACTACGAAGTCCATGGAGATATCATGGAACTTCCACTCCGGAACTGGCATCGACTGTACCATTCCGCCCGGTCGTCTGTGCTCGAATTTCACCTTCTGGCATGTGAGACACCTCAAGACGAACTCGGTAACATCTGTCTTCATCCCGACCACCAGAAGTATCTCTTCATGTCTTTATACATTTTAGAGGCTCCCGGATGGATGGAAACTGAAGAACAGTGTGATTCTCTAAGTATACGGTCTTTCAGATCCGTGTTACCTCGTGGTATGCATAATCGGCCCTTAAGTCTGATCAGATCATCATCATGAAGTCTGAAGTCGTATTTCTGACTCTCAAATACCATCTGTCAGCTTCTGTTGACTCTCTCATATACTCATCAGTCCTCTGAGCCTCTCGCACCTCATCAACCAAGCTGGAGAAAGAAACTAGCGAATGGAGTGAGTGTGCTCGACGGCTCAGGGCATCTGCTACAACATTGGCCTTCCCTTCTTTGTATTGGAGGTCAATGTCATAGTCTTTCAGAAATTCTAGCCATCTCCTCTGTCGAAGATTTAACTCCTTCTGAGTGAATATGTATTTCAAACTTTTGTGATCGGTGTAGATCGTAACACTAACCCCATATAAATAGTGGCGCCATATCTTCAAAGCGAAGACTACAGCTCCCAGCTCTAAATCATGTGTGGGGTAGTTCTCCTCATGTTTCTTCAACTGGCGTGAGGCATATGCCACCACCTTGCCATGTTGCATGAGCACGCAACCCAGCCTCTGCCGGATGCATCACAATAAACCTCAAAGCCCTCTGTACCGTCTGGAATGGTCAGAACCGGTGCAGTGGTCAGTGAGTCCTTCAAGCGCTGAAATGATCTCTCACAGTCGACTGTCCATAGAAATGGTGCGTCTTTCTTCATCAGACTGGTCATCGGCTTCGCGACCTTGCTGAAATCTCTAACAAACCTCCTGTAGTAGCCTGCCAGACCGAGAAAGCTCCGGATGTCGGTAACAGTCTTCGGCCTTGGCCAGGTACGTACGGCATCAATCTTTGCTGGATCCACTGCGATCCCAGCATTGAGATGACATGACCTAGGAAAGAGACCTGGTCAAGCCAAAACTCACACTTGGAGAACTTAGCATATAGCTGGTTCTCCCTTAATATTTCCAACACCCTCCTCAAATGTTCCTCATGCTCAACCTTAGACTTTGAATATATCAAAATATCATCAATAAAAACCACAACCGACTTGTCCAGCTGCTCCCGGAACAAGCGGTTCATCAGATCCATAAACTTCGCTGGCGCGTTCGACAAACCGAACGGCATCACTGTAAACTCATAGTGGCCGTATCGTGTCCGGAATGCCGTCTTCTCAATATCTCCCTCCTTAATGGCTATGATGATACCCCGATCTGAGATCAATCTTGGAAAACACAGATGCTCCCTTCATGCGGGGTAGTGGTACTTATTCCCTGTACTACTTACTAGTTACTTACACTCCTTCTTCCTTCTACTTACTTGCATTCAGCTCTCTCTGTAGTCGATGCAGAGGCGGAGACTACCATCCTTCTTCTTCACGAAGAGGACTGGCGCTCCCCATGGTGACACGCTTGGTCTAATGAATCCCTTATCCAACAATCTTTCAGTTGTTCTTTTAACTCAGTCATTTCTGCCGGAGCCATACGGTATGGTGCTTTGGCTATCGGTCCGGTACCAGGTAGCAGCTCAATGGTGAACTCTACCCTCCCGAGTGGGTGGCATGCCGGGCAAGTTCCCGTGGAATTAAGTCGGGGAACTCCGACACTACCGGTAAGTCGGGGTCGAACTCCAGGGTCTCTCTCTATGTCCTACATAGCAGAGGTATACTTCTTCCTTTCTCCTTAATCTCTATCATTGCCATGGCGGTGATGATCTTAGTCGAAGGCTCTCTGGGCCTCTGGCGGTATGATATTGTTACCCCAGACGGACTCCTGAGCAGCAATCTATGCTCGGCGCAGAGGATACGTCCCTTGTGCCGCTCCAACCAGTTCATCCCGAATATAACATCAAATCCTAGCTTACTGAACTCAATGAAACTGACTGGGAAGTCTTCCCCCTTAATTCTGATGGTGGCTCCTCGGTAGTAGCGAGTGCAACGAACCTTCTCCTTAGACGGGAGCGTAACCGTGAAGTCGGGTAGCTCATCAGCGTCTAGCCCCAACCTGCTCGCAAATGATGCAGAGACAAAGGTATGCGAGGCCCCTGAGTCGAAGAGAACTGATGCCTCAATCCCATTGATCGGAAAGGTGCCGGTGAGGATAGTACCGCTAGCGTCGGCCTGTGCCTCTGTGAGTATGCTTAGTGCACCTTCCGTACCGAGTCCATGACCTAATTGTGTTCACAAGCTCCATGAGTATTGATGGTATAACAAGAGTCGTAACAATTTATATGAACAACACTGTTATTTTATTTATGACCATCCTGTTTACAACATGTGCTTCAATCTTACATCTCATTTCTCATCTCATTCTAACATTACACGGCTAATATTGTCTAAAGGTTAGGTTTAATCTTCCTGGTCTCATATGCGTCGCATTGATTACTGCTGACGGTGCTGTATTCAGCTTGATTCTCTTAATCCCATGGTATAACATCCTTGATTCTCCTCCCAAAATTAATACATCACCCGACTTAAGTATTATTTTATCTGCACGGTCCGCACGCTTCTGCTCGCCGTATAAAAATTCCGCATCGTCTCCAATGGACCAAGACACTACGGGTATCCCTCTCTCGAGAGACTCCGTTGTCTCGTCCTTATCCTGGTGTAGTCCCAGTTTCCCATCTTTTTCGTAGAAGTTTACAATGCAAATGTCTGGCTGGATGTCTGGAATCGGTTCAGCTTCCAACTGCTGAGCGATTTCCACGACTTGTGTAATAACTGGATGGAACTCTTCGGGTATTCCCGGTGGTGAGACTCCATCTTGCTCCCTCTGGGTACTCCGGTGTGTAAAAACCTCCCGGTCCCATTCCTAGTTGATTGCATCTCCTGATGATGGCTATTTGTGCGTCGGGTGTCAGGTATCCCCTTAATAAAATCATACCTGGCGGATAACCTGACATTGTTCGGTTGGAAAGTGTATGGTTTCGATGTCGGTGTGCGCCGGGTTAGATATAGATGGTATAGGGTAGCAGATGTTGAATCTTCCTAAAGTGGTAGTAGGTTATGTCTTACTTAAATTCTAATCTCATCTTATTCTTACTTAACTCATATATTTCACCAAACATGCATGATAATGCGGTAAGCAGGTAGTTTTATTACTAAATGGTTATAGTGGTACCTGGCCTCGATGAGGGCTCAGGCTCATCGTCCCGGTCCACCATGTGTAGAGGGGCCCGTCTTTAGGTCGCCCTGGGTTCTTGTCTGCAGCTGGTTGCCCCCTCCTCTGACCGTCAGATCCAGATCCCTGATCAGCCTTGGCCTTAACCTTAAAACTGGGTCTGAAATTCTTACTCTCCGGATTCCCGTAGCACTCATATTCGGTGTCCAAGTACTCCGCAGAAGTTGCACTCTACTTTGTTCCCCTTACAGTCGAGTCCGGGGTGGTCCTTGTGACACCATCTACAGATGAAGCGTCGATGGTAGCCACCACCGGCTCCTTTCTCAGTCTCAGATCCTGATCATTCACAATGTCAATATTCACATCCCAAATGGTTACTAGTTGTTTCTTAACTTATGTAATACCAATTCCTTACCCTTTGGCGCCTTAGAGCGCAGGGGTGTAGCTGCATAAGCATACGTCAGCTTCAATGGCTCTTCCGGAGCCTTCTCCTTTCCCTCCTTCCCCTTCGGGTTCTGATTTTTCTGGGCTTGAGGCTGGTACTTTTGTTTCTTGTACCCTCCTTGCCCTTGACTCTCTGAGCTCTTCCAGCACTTTTCCGCTTTGCATTCTCCTCGTCCCTCAGCTGGACGGTAATCTCAACCTTAGCAGCGGCATGATAGCACTCCTGCTTTCAATAGTATTAGTCTCACTTATTTCTCATAATCTAAATCTTATTCATCACTTACTCAAATTTCAATCATTCTTATTACCTGCAAGGTAGTGTAACTCGTCGGCCCCATGCCGTAGCGGAGTCGATGGCTAAGCCCGCCATAGAAGCGGTCTACCAGATCTGGTCAGAATACCCTAGACCTGGCAGAAGACGGAGCAAGGCGGTGAACTCTGAGTAATACTCGTCCACCGTCATCTTGTCCGACTGCTTAAGCGCATCTAACTGCAAGCGCTTCTTCGTCTGGACATGGGCGGGGTAGTACTTTGCCCGTAGCAAGGCGGTGTACTGCTCCCAGCCGAACTCTGGGTTGGCCACATGCTCGGCCCTCACCAGCTTCCACCAATCGCCCGCCGCCCCCTTCAGGTAGAAAGCAGCTAAGCGCACCTTGATCCCTGCAGGGACATCAAGGGTCTCGAAGGCGGTCTCCAGCTCGGAGATGTACGCCTCAAGCTTGGCGGGATCGGTCTCCCCCTTGAAATGAGCGGGTCGAAGATCTGACAGACTCTTCACCCAGTTGGGTTCCCTAGGTTGTGGCGGTGGGGGTGGTGCACCCACACCAGGCTGATAGCCCATGTGCCCTAAAGCGGCAGCTACGATCTCTGCGATCGTCTGCCCTCCAGGTATCCCTGGAATATCCTCACCCCGGCCGCGACCTCGGCCTCCTCTAGGGCGTCCTGCCATCTGAACAAGCATAACTTACATTAGGTTCGTACTCACCATTGTTTTGGTTAGCAAGTTTATAACGTCCGTAGACGGTAAAGACAATCCACACTTATTAGTGGTCATCTGACTCTACTCACTCTAACTTCTCACACCCTTAGCCCATCACTTATTCCTTAACTTATATCCTAACTCGGTGGTTACTCAAGTCAGGTATTTCTTGATCAGAGCGTAACTACGCTCTGATACCACTTTTTGTAACACCCCATCCAAAGCCTATCGTGGTTATCGCAATCTGAACACTTAATCGAATACGTCGCAGCGGAAATAAACAACACCTGGACCTTGCCACGGTCTGATCGATAGAATATACCGGCTTAAATACTTACAATACTTATCCAAACACACTTACCCAACTAAAACATCAATATTCTCAATACCACGACCAACCGAGTACTAGTATCTTATACACGATCCCAAACTTACATCAGCTTAATATAAACAGTCGGGTGCACAGGCGCAACCCGAACTCAAAATAAAAGTCCCCACCGAAGTCTAACCGCTCCTACTCTCGTAGTGCGTCCTCATGGGCCTCTTACCTGCAAGTGTAAAAATAGCCCCCGAGGGGGTCAGCACGAATGCTGGTACACCCTCTCATGGCCCCCAAGCTAACGGGGCTACGACGACTAATTGTCGATAGCATGGAAATTGATTACATACACGAACATAATATGAAGTGCAATAACAATAACCACAGATGAACATATATAGTCCACAAGCAATGAACGACTCAAGCGTTCCCTTATCAAGTGGGTTAATAACCCCCTCCTTAGTCCTCATTTCCTTAATCTCAATTCCTTATCTTAATCTTAATCTCAGTCTCAATTAGTCTTATACTTGCCAACCTCTCCACTATTAGATTGGTTAGCCCTTAGTTGGTTGCTTATCTTTGTAGGGCTTGGTTAACCCTAGCCGGTAGCAGTGCACTATCCGACGATAAGCTACCTTCCTTAATTTATTAGGGATGTAGGCTTGATCCCTCCACGCCTTCCTTAAATGTGCCTCCCACCTCGAACAGTAGCCCGGGTGGTCGGGTCGATTTGTTGGCCCTAGGCGACGAGTCTAATGACCAGTCTTATTTGGAAGTCGGATCTGATTCAGATACCGACCTCCCCCAATACACATGTGCCGGTACCATTCCGGATTCCTCACTCCCACCCCAAGTTATGGTTAGTGAAAGCCTTAATTACCAAGTGTTAGTTAAACCTTGACGGGTAAAACCAACAATCACCGATACTTAGTTCTCAACCTTAACTCAGTAAGTACTAACCTTGGTTAGTAACAATCTCAAGCCTCGCAGGTTATTGTAAATGTAACACAATCGCAACGAGAGCAATATAACCGGTTGCATGCCTTATCTTGTTTTAGTCATAGCAAATAAACAGATAGCACACAAGCCGAGGGACACCTCGTTAGCAAGCAGGTCACGAAAAGGATTGTACCGTTCACCGTCGTTCGTTGTTTGTTTAACCTTCTTCGGGGTCCCAATTCACAAACCTAAAACATTCATTCATTTTTAGGTTATTAGTTTTTTGCACCTTACTTAACTCACTTAGTCCCTAGGGACTTCCATTCAATAACCTCTCAAGCCTTTATCTCTTAGTCTTACAAACTTAACTTTAAACATTAAAACTTATACTTAATCTTAACTTAATTCCTTAAGTTCTTAGGGTCCCAATCTTTACTACCCTACCAAGGGCATACCTCATTACCCATTACCATTTTTAGAAATTGAAATTCTTCTTTTTTTTTTCTAAGTGGTAAGGGTCGATCGACCCACCGACCGACCCTACCCCTGGGTCGGTCCTTTACAGAAACTCTTCCGTCTCTTGGAACCCATCCGACCGACCCAGAGCTAGACCGACCGACCCAAACCCTCTGGGTCGGTCCCTTACAGAACCCATTTTCATACACTAAACCTTTGCCCGACCGACCCAAACCCCCTGGGTCGGTCCAGTCCAGAGGCATTCCGGCTGGCTTAACATGGCCCGACCGACCCAAAACTGGGTCGGACCCTGGGTCGGTCCTCTACAGACCTTCCTCTTAATTGCCTCTTTCAATTCCAAACTCTTCCACAAGTGTCCTAATAGGTCCAACACCATCTTGGCACCTTAAATCCACCTTATAACCTCCACCAAACTCATTATATACCCACATCTCATTCCCTTAAACAACAAAACACCTTAAGGTAAGTAATTTACCTTGTTTTCTCACAAGCTTAAAAGCTTTTCTCCTTAGGTTTTTCTTTGTTCAATCTCGGTCACCAATGTGTGTCTCCTTGCCAATGTTCTAACCAATATCAAATGACTCCAATGAGTACTAGATAATACATTAACCCTAAGGAACAAACCCTAGGTTTAAAAATATGTTTTAAGGTATTAATGTGATTGTTTTACCTTGGTTTCTCAAGACAACTTGGATGTGAAGCAAGAAGGACCTCCTCTCTCCTTTGAAGAGTAGAAACAAGCTAGAACAAGGCATAAACATGGAGTCCCATGAGTATATATTTCGGTCAAGTGAAGAAAATGGTGGAAACCTAGATTTTCTTACACTTTCTTTACCTTAAGAGAATGGAGATGCCAATGGAGTCTCCAAACTTGAATTTCCTCCTCTAATGGTGGTTTGACTTGGCACCAAAATGAAGCTCTTGAAGTTTTGAAAAGATAGGAAGAAGGAGCTTGAGCTAACTAAGAGGATATGTATTTTGTTTTGGATTTGGAGCTTAAATGAGCAAGTGGTGTGCAAGAGAAGGTGGAGCTTTCATGGAGGTGAGCTCTACGTGAATGGAGAAGAGAAAGAGAGCAAGAAATCGTGGGCAACAAGGGAAAATGAAGAAGTGAGGAGAGAGGTAAGCAAAAGTGATATTTATCTTAAAAGGTGAATAGTGTTTTATGCTTTATAACTTACTTATTTGCTTTCTCTTTACTTAGTTAGATAAGTGTGGTGAGTCACACTTAAAGAAACCGGCCCCCTTTAGTGAATGAGGGTAGTTTAGTCTTTGTTGACCAAATGTCTCACTTATATAGACTTATGTTATAAACTAGCTTAATAAATTCACTATTCATCAAAAACAAGGCACATTGTTGTGAAATTTTTGATTTCCCATTGATATAGACCTCCAAATGTGATACTATATAGTACACATATTAATTAAAGAGTAATGATGGACGTTTAGCCATTCAAAACTCATTTACAAGACAATTTTTCAAAAACGTGCTTTAAGACTCCTTAAAGCACATTTTGTGTTTTAACTTGTTTTCAAGCTTGGTTTTCTTTGGTAATTGATTTAAAATGACCATTAGGATATTACTAAGGTCTTAGAACAATATTTGGGTACTCTCCCATGTCTCTCCAAGCTTAGAGCACGTTTTTGCTTAAACTGCTCTTTTTGGTGTTTCCTTATATTTTCTTTGATTAGAAATGTTTCTTAATGTTTCTAAGGCATTATTTAGCCTTCTTATATCTTGGTTTATCATTTAAACACCATATCTAAGTTTGGCGTATTTCAGGAACAAAGAGGACCAATAGTTCAAAAACTGAAAATTCTTATAATGTCAATGAGAGCTAGAAATGATGGATTTTCGAACTTCTTTTTACCTCAAGATGATAAGGAGGTGAAGGTGCTTCTAATGGTGGACTTGAATCTTCAAATGGAGAATACCCACCAAAATGAAAGTTGAGCTTTTCGATTTTTGAAAGGAGGGAAATGTTCTCCTTTGCAAGGGGATTACAATGGTGGTAATTTTGTAATTTTTGGAGCAAGATTGAGCTTGGATAAGAGGAGAGAAGTGGAGAGTTTTGTGGGTTTCTCTAGTTCTCCATGTTTGTCGCAGGGTAGAAGGAGAGAATTCAGAGGAGGAAGAAGGAGGGGGCCAATACGTGAGAGAGGGAGTGTGTGGTAGGAGAGAGAGTTTCTTTTCTTTTCTTTATTCCTTTTGTCTTCTTGTGAGTTACAAATAATAAAGAGAGTGAGTGAGAGGAATTAAGGGGAGTGAGAGAGGGAGGCTGTTGATCCCACACACCCACACACACTCACATTTTATTTTTATTTGCAAAGTGGACACACTAACTTTGTTTATTTGTATTCTTACCCCACAACTTACCGGTTGTTACAGTTTTCACTAACCGGTACCCGTTTTCCAGAATTTTCTCGTTTAATTAATTTTATTGGTTCTAAAGCTTCACTAATATTTGTTAGTGACTATTTAGTTGACCAAAATTGTTACGAGTCTATTTGACCCGCTTAAAGTCGTGTTTTCCCGATTTCCTCTAAAAACGCGCTTTAAGGTTCGTTTATGCTTTTAACCCATTTTAAAGGTCCGTTTTCTTCGGGATTTGTTCCCTTGTATTTATTTTAGTGTAATTAAGCTTTTAAAAATATAATTAGCCTAATTAATCACTGTTTTTAATTACGGGGTATTTCACGTATGTCAAAATATTTTGACTGTTAAGTTTAGTTCATTATCTTTATTTAATCTTATTCACCACTAAATTTAGGTACATAACCTATAGTTGCATGTATGCATGCATTATTATATTATATTGTATTATTTTCATATTATATCATTTTCCCACCATCCATTATAGTACATTGTATTATATTATCCATTATCTTAACAAATTATATTTGCATTCCAAAACTCATAACTTATAGTTTGTAACTAAATATAAACCACCACCATTATATTATATGGTTTCCAACCATAATATATACTCTTCCTTATATACATTATTCTTGTGTATGTATATATTTACCACGTAGGTAAATTCCGTGAGTTTAATAAACTCTTATATTATGTGTTACATTTTATCATCTTATATTAGATGATCACTCCCATTAGTTGTACAATATTATACAACTTATATTAAGATTATTATCCTAATATTATGTAACATTTTATGTTGTACATTTACAACTCCTATGCTTTATTCAATATAAACCTTAGTTTATAAATCCTATTTATTCATAGTTTGTCACATTATTTAATGTGAGTATCCTTCCTTATATTAATTTCATCTAAACCATATAATTGTTTTAACATTTATAACATTATAGACCTTAGTCTAAAATTCATTTTCCAACTCTTGTTAATTCGGTACAGCCCTTGAATTTATTTAAATTCTATTTTGACCACATAACATTATGAAATGTTATTCCATATGCTAATATCATTTGATATGATATTTTTATTTCTTTTTATTTATAACCTATAGTTTTTATACAAAACTATTATATATTGCCGCATAGGCATATATATTAAACCATATTCTTTTCCATAAACCATAGTTTCCTTTATTTACAAAATCACCCCATTATTTATACCATGTTATATATACCATTTAATATAACATTTCTAACTTATAAAAATGTATAACCTATGGTTATTTTATTTAATAACCGAACACTTCAATATATATCTTATATTGCCATTTGGCCCTTTTTATAACATATAGTTTTATAATTCATTAAAACCATATATTATACATATATCTTAATTAATACTCTTATATAATTCTATAAATCTCCAAATTTCACCAAAGGGTTATAAATATCCTTATCAACCCATATATAATTGGTATTTACTATACCAACCCATCTTTTATTCCAAGGTGTCATAATGACATAGTAACTATATATTATACATATATAGTTCATCTTAATTCCAAAATCAACCCAATAAATTCCTAAAAATTCCTAATAGCCCATAGGTGTTTATAATACCATTTTACACCCTTAATTTTCAGTAATAACATATTCACCATATATGTTATAAAAATATTACCATAAGATACTTATCTTTATTATGAAACCTTAAATAAGTTATTTAATTATCTAATTTGGTCAAAACCTACCATATGGTCAAGGTTGACCTCCTTAATATTTCCTTGACCATTAATTCCTAATAATTACGGTTTAGTACCCAAACTTTCTAGAATTCACCATTTGACCCCAAAACTTTATATAACCTTATAAACTTTATTTTAAACCCTTTAACCTCTAATTTTCGGCCTTATTTTCATAAAGCCCCCAAATTTAATTTAATTACACCTAATACCCCATTTCTTTTCGGTAATGCATTTCACCACTTAAACTTAATTAAAACTTACAAATGCATAAATAAAATGGCCTAAAGTACATGGCCTTATTACAAACATTTGCTCACAAAATAAATTACACATAAATGTCCCAAAAATACATATAGATCTCGGCCTCACCATATATTTTCCATTTAATTACCAAACTTCCACATAATGTCTTAAATTTGACAATTATGCTTGTTTAATTAGTTATAAAATTTATTAAACCATTCCTTAATCACCTAAGGTCAAAATAAGACCTTAATATAGTCATTCACTCACGGCATATATGTATAAATATGTATAAACACATATTAATATACCAAGTGTAGATTTAAGTGATTTATACCTTGTTATAGCTTAGATAAATCCTTGTTGGGATTCGTCCAGCCTAAGATAAAATTCCCACAGCTTCCTTTACATGTTTTCAAACAGAAACCAAGGCATAGTTAGTCTCCAAGCAAGATCTAACCATAAGAAGTGTTTTAGTGTATATTTCAAGGTAAGATTTACCTTAGATCTTCAAGTTTGTTGGAGATCTACCTCGGCCCTATTTTTTCCAGAAAGAAAGAGTATCAAAACACACTTAAAAACAAGGCACAAAACCGTGGGCAACTAGCTTGGAAGATGGCTAAGATTTACCTTGTTTAAGATGCCAAAAATGGTGTTTTTGGCTTGGATCTAGCTACACCTTGAAGCTCTTGATAGATCCACTGAATAAATATGTTAATAAGAAGATTATAAGGCTAGGAGAACAGGTTTTACAACCGGATCTATAGAGAATCAAAAGATAAGTGCTTAAAGCACATTTTTGTACCTTAAGAACAAGTTTGGGTTTCTCCACCTTCCTCCCTTGTTATGGCCGAGATTCCTCCTTCATTTAACCTCCAAGAACAACCTAGATCCATGGATGGAAGTGGTTGATGTTTAGATCCACCGAAAGAGGAAAGATTTGTGAAGAAATTGGACATAAAATGACTAATTAAGCTCACCTAGGTACCAAAGTGTTCTTCAATGTTCTTGGTGACTTACCCCTGACTTGGAGAAGCCAAAGAGAGAGCAGGGAGCCTTGGAATCGGTTGGAGCCAAGGCTAATGAGATTAGGTCAAATTTTGCCTTAATACCCTCCTTTTTCTTTGTTTAATGTTATTAGTGTGTGATGACTCACCATAGGCATGTGGCATCGATAATTGAAGGGGCTGGGTGTGTCTACACGGTTTTGGAGGCTCCAATCAAACAAAGAGCAAGTGTGTATTGTCTATACTAAAGTAATAGGAAAGGTAAAAGTAAGCTCCTTAAATTAAGGGAATGTGTTGGAGCTTGTCTCCTATGCTTGCAAGTGGCGATTTTAAACCTCCCCAGCCTGTGAATGTCGACCTCATGTGGTCCAAGGGGTCAAACTTTGATCTCTTGACCATTCTTAGTCAATGTTGACTCAAACGGGCCCCCTTTTAGGGTTTTATTAATATTTTAATATTAATTTGTAAAAATTTGTAAATTCTTGGAATTAAATTCCTAACATGATATAATATGATATATTATCATATTTAAAGGTAATTATAACCTTTTATCCCATTTAAAAACCAATTTAGAAGGCAATTACACAAAAATGTGCTTTAAGGAGTTTTAGTGCACATTTGGTGTGTCAAGGAGTTTCTGAGCTTGGTTTTCTTTGAAAACGGTTTTGTTGTGTTCCTTACATGATATTTGATCATGGTATCCAATTTTATATCATTTAGAGGTCATTAGACCTTTAAAGTTTCTTAGAGCACATTTTTGCTCTACTTGACCTTGAAGCATGTAAGTGCTTGTTCTTTGTGTTGGGGTATTGTCCAAAAATTGTAATATGTTTAGTAATGTGTTAGTAAGATTAGGACAAATTTTTAGGTCCTAAGAAGTTCATTTGGGTATTTATTTACCCTAGACAGTCAAAGGGTGGAACATCTTGCTTTGTGTTGACCACTGTTGTTCTCAGTTGACTTTTAAGGCATGTTTAGGCCATAATTAATGTGATTAGATATTTAATCCATATTTTATTAGTTTGGGGTATTTCAGGAACCACCCTACACTTAGCCTTTTAGGCTACATGGCATCATCTGAGATCCTGGGCAGGATAGTGACCGAATTCGCATGCTCCCTTGGATTGGTTTGCGTTTGGGATGGGAGCTGACCTTGTTGTCGTGGTTGCGTCAGAAGTTGCTGTAACTGCAACTGCAATGTTTTGTGCTCTTTGCGAATGGTCGAGATCTCGTTGTGAGTGTCCTGGGTCTTGTTCATCAGGGCTGACATCATGTCACGAAGTTCTACCATTTCAGCCTCTGATGATGATGCAGGGTGGGATGGTCGGTATTGTCTCGGATCTCCCTGGTAGCCGGCTTGACTTTGGAAGTTGTGAGGGGGTTGATTCTCCCTGTTGTCATGCCTGCCGATACCCTTGGTTACTCACATAATTGACTTCCTCAACATTCTGAAAGTCGGGCATGTCAGGACTCGAAGCGTGTAGTCGTGCACTAACCACGTTCGCCTGTTGAGGAAGTTTATTCATTGTTATTTGCTCCACCACCTTCTGTAGAGCGCTAACCTTCGTGGACGTTTGACCATTGCTCTCTAACAACTACTCATGACTTTGCATCAATTTTTCAAATTTGGCGTCTCCCTCGCCCACTTGATACAAACCAACGGTACCACCCCTGGTTCCACCTGTGGCCTAATCTCTAATCTCTTCGCAAAGAGATTCAATTCCAGAGAGGAATTGATCTCCAGGCTCCTTTAAAATGTCTGCACCAAGAGAGGAAAGGATCATCGTCTTACACTGGTTGACCCATCCTTTGTAGAACAACTGAGATAGTTGTTCCATGGTGAGGCCGTGGTGTGGACATGTGCGCAGCAACCCTTTGAATCTGTCCCAAGTCTCACAGATGTTCTCCGAGCTAGGCTGTCTGAAATTGTATATCTCGGCGATCATCTCCAGGGTGCGACTTGGAGGCATGAATTTGTCATAGAACTTGGTTGCCATGTCCTCCCATGTGGAAATGGTACTAGGGGTTAGACTATGGTACCACTTGCTGGCGTTCCCCGTAAGACTGTGGGGGAAGAGGGAAAGTCTGGCGTATTGGAGGACATTATTAGTGGAGGTTAGGCTGTTTGTATGTTGTAGAAATTTGGTGATGTGGAGCAAGGCATCGTCCGGGTTCGACCCGTCAAACATACCCAACTCCTTGATGCATCTGATTTAATGATATGGTTAAGTTTTTGCCATTCGTCATACTCATTTTGTGCAAGGAGAGGGAGGTCGATTGCTGGCTTTTGGCCTTGGTTGGAAGGCCGGTTTATGTTTCGGACGGTTGGTGCTGGCATTTGTGTAGGAACTGCTTCTTGTAGGGTGTGTTGTTTCCTTAAGGTACGAAGCAAGGTTCGCTCGATCTCCGGATCAAAGTTGGCTAAATTTTCAGGAATACTCGTTGACCGAAGAAGCATTCACCTTTTAAATATTCAGGAGGAGCAAAAAAAAAAACAAGTTATAATAAAATTATTAAAAATACGAAAATTAAAAGAGAAGCAAAATTTTGGGTAGGCCGGACGCAGTGCCGTGTGTGTGACACCCGGCATTGGACTTCCTCCAATATTGCCGGGTTGATTTCATCTGGCGTTGCGCCCGGCTTGTGCGAGATTAAAGAACGAGGTATAGGGAGTACTAAAAGAGAGAGGAAAAAAATGAGTGGTGGAAGAATAGAGTAGAAAATTATACGGAACTTTAACACTTAACAAAAATAAATAAAATTAACAAAATTTTGAACATGCCGGACTTGGTGCCGGGCATGACATATCCGGCAGTGGACTTCCTCCACTAATGCCGGGTTGAATTAACCCGGCATGATGCTCGGCCTGTTCAAAAATCGAAAAGAGAAAAATAAAAACAACGGGAAGGAGAAGGGAAGGATAACATGAGTGCCATAGAAAGGAATATTTACAACAACTCTAACTTTGAAGAGAAAATAAAGAATAGAGGTTAAAGGTTGAATGTGCCGGATTGAGAGCCGGGTAAATCCTATCCGGCGTAGGACTTCCTCCAAGATGTCGGATGTAGGAGACCCGGCATTTTGTACGGCACGATCAACCTATGAAACCAACAATGAATAAGATAACGAATAAAATAATTAGTAAATAAGTGTTGTTGAATGTGCCGGATACCGGATGCCCGGCAATGTACTCGGCATATTCAACCGAAAAACAAACGAACAAATTAAATTAAAGAATCAAAGAATAAAGAATAAAGAATAGGGCGTTTTGCTGAATTTAGGACTTGGACTAATTCCAAGTCCCCGGCAACGGCGCCAATTTGCTAACGGGAAAATTGTAGGGAGAAAATATATATAAAATGAATAAAATACTAAACTAATCCTACAACTCTACTACGGGTAGCAAATAAAACCCGGTTGGAGTATAGTGTGAATATATTACGACCGAGAGTATCGAACCCAAGGGACTTATAGAAATCTAGTCTTAATCCCGGTAATACCTATTCTATAACAAAAGGGGGGAATGTAAAACATTTCCTAAAACTAACTACTAATCCTAATTAAGTAATAATTTGTCCTAGATTCGGGATTAAATCTACCAAGTAACAATATGATCACGCAATGAACCTCAAAACTCGAACTTAACCAACAACATGATAGCGCCGGACATCCTGCCTGACACCAGATGCACGACACATTCAAAGACGTTGAATGTGCCGGACACAGGAGACCCGGCTGTGTACCTGGCATGTTTAATTTGCAAATGCCACTCTCTTACTCCGAAGTAAGAAACTCAACACCCATTAACAAATCGAGCATATGTCATGCCACGAAATGAACAAGGTAATGGGGGAAGATGGGTTAATTCGAAATCTCTTATGCTAACCCTAAATCATAGATGAAAACATCTAAGACCACTAAGATTTGTCTAACCTATCCTACTCTTGGGCTTTTCTTCCATAAGTAGAATTTGCACAAAGAGAATGGGTGATCAACTAATTCCCTTGCAATAAGAACCAATATCTTAATGAACGTTTGAAATTGAATTGAGAAAATCATAGTGTTTACAAGGAAGGAATTCATCCCTAACCAAGAACTAACAAGAATTCCTACTTCACCATCCACTCAAATAAAGAAGAAATACATAAGGGAGAAGGAGATTGGTTATAGCCTCAACCCTGACAAGATCTTCTCTTCTTCTCATGGATGGATCCGTAGAAATGCCTTTGACACTAACACTTGGAGTATGAGCGGAAATGGAGTAATGAATAGAGTATAATATGATGTTGAAGTGTGTTCCCAAATGATCACATGGTAGGGTATTTATAGGTGTTGGAAGTGGTTCTATGGGAAGACATATCTTAAACGATGTCTTTCCATAAAGACACACCTCCAAGACATGTCTTTAGCAAAAGGATACCTTTTACCCTAATTGTATTGGTATGGAAAGACACATTACCAAATGATGTCTTTCCATAGTGTCTTCCCATCCAAAAGACATCTTTCCAACTAAAAGACACCTCTTCACCATGAGATACCTTTTCACCATGAGACACCTTTTCACCATGAGATACCTTTTCACCATGAGACACCTTTTCGCCAAAAGACACCTCTTCATCAAAAGACACCTCTTCAACAAAAGACACCTCTTCATGTACTGCTAACTTCTGGTGAACCGAGGCGACTTTTTACTTGTGTCGGATAGAATGTACCTGGCATTATGTCCGGCAAAGCCTCTTTTTTGCTCTATGCTTGTGCCGTGCAGGATTCATCCGGCATTGAGTCCGGCATCACTTGAACTTTTGCGTAGAGATTCATTCCTTGCATAAAAACATATAAAAACATAAATCTGAACAAATAATAGACTTTATATAAAATATAACATAAATATAAACTATTTAACTTTATTTATACTAATATATTCCTAAATCTAGTACATAAAATATGATAAGTCTGCGGCTTATCAGGTATAGTTTGACCATTGACCAAGTCAAATGAGAATAAGGCCTTGTTTGGCACTGTTCACATTTTAGTTCCACATTTCTGATTTTTTTTCTATTTCTTTGAATTAGGATTCCAAATGTGGTACATTATAGTACATAATTTGATTATGATGTATATAAGCCTAATTAACCATCCAAAGTCAATTTCTAGACATTTTTTTAAAGTGTGTCTTAAGGAGTTTTAAGACTCCATTTTGTGTTTGAACTCATTTTAGAGTTTGGTTTTCTTTGCTAATGGCTTTATCTTGTTCTTACCTGAAATACCCCGAACTTAATTATGGTGATTAAATTATTCTGATATGGTATTTGAGGGCCTAATAGTGCCTAAAGAATTTTGGTAGAGAAAATAAATCCTAAAGAAAAGAGAAAACGCTTGACAAGCGAAAAACGCAAAAATAAGTGTTACGTGACCATAGGAGGAATACGGCCTCGACAATGGTCTTAGATGGATTTCAAGGCTTGATAATGCCTAAATAATATGTGGGAACAATTCCCGAAGAAAACGGATCCACAAAATGGATTGAAAATGCTAATAAAGTTTTAGAGCACATTTTTCGAGAAAACCCGAAAACATGACTTTGAGCGGTCAAATGAACCCGTAAAAATTATAGTTCATCAAATAACTATAATTAAGCATTAATGGAATCTTAATAACCATTAAAATTAAAGAAACGAGAAAAATCCGGAAAACGGGCCCGGTTAGTGAATAGTGCTAAAACCGGGTAAATAAACGAGCGTTTCTTGTAAAAGACGAAAACGCCCCTAGTCTAACTAATGGATGGGGCCGGTTTTCTAAGGGGGAATCAGCTCCCTCACACACACCTAATTGACTAGAAAAGAAAAAGAAAGAAGAAGAAAAAGTAAAGAAAGAAATAGTACAAAATCAAAGTACCCTCTCTTTCCTCCCTCATTTCTCTTTCTCTTTTTCCTTCCTTTTCTTGTTTCCCAGCCGGCAGCCCCTCCTCTCTCCCATGGCTGGCGATTTTTGAAGCTCATCCATGGCTTCTCCTCCTTCTCATGCTTGCCTAAGCTTCATCCAAGCTCCAAATGCAAAATAAATTACATATTTGAACTCCCCTCATCGAGCTCTACATTCCTCTCTTTTAAAAATCCCAAAATGATGAAGTTCATCTCCATGGCTGTTGGCCATTTGAAGAGAAAACTACATTTTCTTGAAGCTTAGAGTCTCTCTTTCTTCTAAGGTAAAAATATCCAAGAAAATTCATTTCTCCTCCCTTGTTAGTCTTGACCAATTTTCTCCCCTTTGTAATGCCTTGTTTTCTCTCTTTGTTTGTGCATTTTTTCAACTTTCCAATGGTAGTGGAACCCTCTTCTTGATTCAAAGGTTAAAACCCCTCTCATAAATTCAAAGGTAAACCCTAACACAAGGTGTTCTAAGCCTTTCATTGAATTAGTGTTATTCCAAGGGTTTAGGATTTTAATTATATTCATTTTGTGTTCCATGTGTGTTGGGATGGAGTTTGGCAACTCCATTGCCCACTTGACCGAAAATGGGAAGAGGAATGGAAAGAGGAGCTTGTGAATTTGAGGTAATCAAACTACCTTAATGCTAATCTATGTATTCTAGGATTTGGGATGGGTTAAATTGAATAATGAACCCAAAATATGTGAGACAATGTGTTTGGTTGATATTAGAGAGATTTGTGAATTGTTGTTTGAAATAAGGGCCTTAAAGCCAAGGGATTTGAGTTTGTGTTTATGTTGTTGTTTGATGGAATTTTGATGATCTTGTGTGCTGGTAGGACCCTTTATGGGTGTGGCTAGTTTAGGATTGAAAAAGGTGAGAATTGATGAATTTGGATAGGTTAGGTTTATGGGGAAATTATGGCGAAATTTGTGTAGAAATTAAGTGTTTTAGGTGACCTTAAGAATTGGAGAACCTAGGTGTTTATATGGTTGAGATGAGTAGATTAATCACCATGGAATTGTAGATGGAGAAGGGAGATTTGGGTATGCAAAATCTGTAGCAAAGATGAGTAGGAAGGTCTTGAAATTTCTAGAGAAGAATTAGGGTGCTTAACCTTGGTAATGGAGGATGGGCTTGGGTATAGATAATGCATTTGTCTAGGAATGAATTGGAATGGTCAAATGGAGTTAGAAAAAGTGCAAAGTTCCAAGAGAAGTTTAGAAATGCACAAGTGTGCGAGATGCAAAAATAACAATGGAAATTTGTTGAATTTGAGCAAGATTTTGAGTAAGGATTAAACCAATGATTTGAAGAGGTTTAGAGTGTTAATTTAGTGTGAGAACATGTTAGATTACATGTGTAAAGAGTAGGGAAATATTGGGTGAAGGTTGGTGTTGGAATGAAGAAGGAAACTGTCAATTTTGGAGTACTGCTGCTATGGTCCGGGACTTAGGTCCTTAGTGAAGTCGTGGACCACATCTTTAAAACTGCCGAGAGTTGGTCTGCACACCTGGTCCGGGACTTAGGCCAGGTACAAGGTCCTGGACCACCCCTAATTTTGTTACGAATCTTAAGTCTTGTATTGGTCCGGGACTTAGGGTGAGGACCAAGTCCCGGACCACCCCCAGAATTGTACTGTGAGTGTTTTAAAGTGTCTAAATGATGGGGATTGATTGGCATTGGTTTTTGGAGTTGTTTAGGACTTGTTTGGTGACATGTAAATGTCCTTAGATGTGTAAACAAGTGTTGGGAAGTGAAGGAGTAAGTTGAGAACTTAAATACACTTGAGTCAAACTAAGTTTAACGGGATAACGGGGTAAGTACGGGAGTAGTATTAATTTGCATATCGTAATACCTTAATGTTAATGGAACCACTTGATATATTATCAGTGATACGAGGGTAAACCAAGGAACGTGAGGTGACCCGGTACAGTTAACCCGTGGTGAAAGGTATGATTTTCTCATGCCCTGTATGCTACCTTGCCTACTCTGATTTGTGTGTTTGTGTGTTATGTGTGACCACCTAAATAAGATAAAGGCATGAATCGGATTGTTT
Source organism: Limonium bicolor (assembly GCA_023374045.1). NCBI lineage: Eukaryota > Viridiplantae > Streptophyta > Magnoliopsida > Caryophyllales > Plumbaginaceae > Limonium > Limonium bicolor. The sequence goes on along the minus strand of CM041776.1, from coordinate 308,710,011 downwards.
GCACCTTCTTGTGCTTGTATTGTATTATTCCTTGTTGGACTGTATTTTGAATTTGAAGTTTGTATAATTCATGAAATGTGTGATTGTGGATGAAGTGTTTGGATGTTGAATGTGCACTATAGTAAAACTCATAGTTGAGTCTTGTTTGATTCGTGACTCGTTGAAGGAGTCGTTTCGCAAAATAACGAAAACGTGGAAATACACGGAAACTATCGAATCACGAATAACGATAATGTAAACTGATGAACTCACTAGAACGTGAGAGAGTGGTACGAGATTAGTAAATTCCCGATAACGGTTAGAGAACCGAAATGAACAATCCACGAAATAACCCATAGTGGAAAGAAATGATGAAACCTCTATTAAGAGATTGGTATAGTTCAAAGATGTGAACTTTGAGAAAAGTAAAAGAATAATAAGGGACCATCAAACTCCCTTAGAAAATAGTCGGTCCACAATATGAGGATCCGACCTAATTTGAGAAAATGTCCCGAACATAAAAGCATTCGATAAGTTGGGTAAAACCTTAAATATGAGAATACTAGACATTGAGAACTTCCCTAAGCTAATAGATGATATCGAGAGAGATACTTCTAGGCTAATCTATGAGATTATGAAATAACTCCGAGAGAGGAGTTTTGGGAAATTGAGTAGTCCGGTAAAGAAACGGACATTTGAGAATTTGAGGAGCTAAGTATGTAGTTCCGTTTGATAGTCGAACCTTCCCACCATGCTAGACCCAGAGTAGGGTCAAAACCGGGGAAGTAAGACTTGTATTTGAAAGCCCGGTGGTGAGTCTTGTGTATGACCCTGCCCGGAGGTCATGGGTAATGACTTAAAAGATACCCTTGAGAATTTGATAATGAGATTGAAAATTTGATATTGAGAATTGAGATTTGAATTAGTAACTTGAGAATTGAACATTGAGTTGAGAATTGAGAACTTGATTGAGGTTGAGATTAAGAGAGCTTGAGTAAGAGTAACCCAAGGGAATGGGTAAGACAAGGACTAAGACTAAGGCACAGTGAGGTAGAAACCCTCAAGGCCTAAGAGTAAATTGATTTGAACTAACTACCTTGACGTGTTAGTTAGGGATTGTATTCCTTGTTTGGATGTTGATTGCTTGTGTTAGTGTACATATATAATGTATTGCTATCTTGCATGTTGATTGAATTAAAATGAATCCCATGCTCTCGACCAAATAGTCGGCGTACCCCCGTTAGAACGCTGGGCATGCGAATTTCATATGCAGCAATTTGCTGAGCCCCTAGAGGCACCGTTTTTATTTTCCAGGTACATTGAATCCGATCACCGTCCGAGAGTGTAAGACGGGGTTGCCGTATAAGCATGGGTAGTTGGTTAGGAATGTTGTATGTAACACCCCTACCGCTAATACCGTCATTACTGTACAAATACTTACCTTCGCAGCGGATACTCCATACACAACGGCGGGTGTACAATGCCGTTAGTCACCCTCGTGCTAACAAGGCGAGTTACAATACTACTTACTATCGGTCTGATGAACATGAACATACCGAGTACTCTACACATTACATTACTTCCCATTGCATACTCAACCATAATACACATACAACTCCAATACGATACTATACCGAGTATACTGCAATCCTTAAATTACTGATACAGTTTAAACTTCCAATTTCGCATTACAATACAAGTGCCAATCTCTACTATACAACTACCCATGCTTACGTAGCAGTCCCCGTCCTACTCTCTCGAACGGTGATTAGCTTCGGGTACCTGCACACTAAAAAGGTCCCCCGAGGGGGTCAGCTTACGCTGAATATGACTTCCGCATATACCGCGTGCTAACCGCGGTACATCGACTACTTTGGGTCGAATATACATGGAGTTCATTTACATGCTTACATACATACTCATGCTACAACAATACAATGACAACTTACATGCACATACAAATTCGATACTACTAAGGAAGACAGTTCGATGGTCAACCATTCGTAATTGTTATTCATTCTTTACTCTTCGTGCTATATTCGTTATTCACTACTCCACTCGTACCTACTCCTTACTCCTACATACTCAACACTCCATGTTCGATACCTTACTCGTACACATATCTTACTCCATACTCGTTACTACACTTATGCATACTCATTACTCAATGCTCCTTACTTACTCTTACATACTCAATACTTGATACTCGCTACATACTCATACTCGCTTCTTACTCATTACTCATTACTTTACTCATACGTACGCAATACTCATTACTCCATACTTTGGCCTCTGGGCGGAGTCATACACAAGACTCGCCACGGGACCTACAATACGAGGGCTATACGATTAGCTCCTCAAATACTCAATGTCCGTACTACCGGACTACTCAAATTCCCAGCACTCTTCTCTCGGAGCATAATACAATCTCATGGATTAGCCTAGAAGTATCTCTCTCGATAACCTCTGTTAGCTTAGGGAATTACCACCGTCTAGTATCCTCAGATTTAAGGGTTTCCCCAACATATCGAATACTCTCATGATCGGGTCATTACTCACATCAGTCGGGTCCTCTCATAATGGGTCGACTCATTGCTAAGGGTTTGAAGATCCCTCATCATTCTCTACTACTCTCATGGTTCATGTTTCGCACCAAGATTAATTCCTCCATTAGAGGTTACTATATACTTCCACTACTATTATTTGTGGATTATTCATTTTGGTTCTCCTACCGTTATCGGGAGGTTGTTACTCCCCTCACACTCTCTCACATTCTAGTGAGTTCATTGGTTTACGTTCCCATTTATTGGTTTGTTGGTTTAGTGCGTTGCTACGGTTTCATTAATTCACACATGACTCTCGCTGCGAGTCAATACACAACAACTCATCTATGAGTCGTCTACGCACTAAGCAAAGCCCCACAATCATTCAAGAAGGTTAGCTCAATCAACATACAGCAAGACATATAATGAAAGGCAATAAACCGTTTTCATGCTTTAGTCTTGATTAGCCGGCATACAGCACACAAATCAACGTAACTCGGTTAGCATACGGGGCATGAGGAAATCATACCTTTCACCGAAGTTAGCTCTACCGTGTGTTCCCTTGTTCCTTGGTTCACACTTGTTCCACTGATCATGTTTTCAACATTATTATTAATACTATACTCTTATGATACACAATTAATTACTTCTCCCGTACTTACCCCGTTATCCCGGTGTATTTAGTGTTCTCATACTCACACTTACTTGATTACTTCCTACCCTTGCTTTCTTACTCACATACTTATTTTCTTACCTTTGCTGCTTCATTTACAGTGTACTACTACATATATGCATGTATGTGTATAGGCATATATATATGTACATATGACTTTACAATCATATAATAAAAACTTTTTTTTTTTTTTTTTTGACCGGACCGGACTTGCGACCGACCTTGCAAGTCCGGTCCATTCCAGTAGCTATCAGTACGGGAAATTTTCTGTCTCGACCGGACTTGCAAGTCCGGTCGCAAGTCCGGTCGATCCCAGTAGCTTACTGTCGCGGAATTTTTCTGGCCGACCGGACTTGCAAGTCCGGTCGCAAGTCCGGTCCATTCCAGTAGGTTGCAGACGGGAAAATTTTCTGGCCGACCGGACTTGCAAGTCCGGTCGCAAGTCCGGTCCTGCCCAGTAGTTCAGTTTTAAAATTTGTTTTCAGTCCTCTCTTTTACTCATTACTTCCCCAATCTTCCTACATGTAATCCCACATGTTTAAACTATTTAGGCCCTCAAAATTGCCTTGGTTCATCCCCCAAATACCTTACCATTTCTAAATCCATATACACAATTTTTCTCACTTCCTCCAACACTTGTAACAGTTTTTGGTGCACTCATGCTACAGATTTTACTCAATCCTCACATCCAATACCTCTCAATCAATGCCTTCCTAGCATTCTAAATACTCTACTTACCATACCAAATCATTTCCAAGTCAATACACTTTCTATACCCAAGTTCCAACACTCCTTTACCAAATTCTGCACATTAAATTCTTCCTAGTTTCACAATAATTTTGATGCCTCCCTTGCTACAGATTTTGTAGCTTACTCCACATACTACTATCATCTTTCCATGGCTTCTAAACTTCTCTGCTAATCCCCAATACATACCTTGGTTTTTCCCATTCACCAAGTCATTCTTAAATGCACAATTTCCACCAAAATTTTGCCATAGCTCACCTACTTTCCTTACTTAACCACACACATCTTTTCTCATCAAATTCATCCCTATTCTAGCCAACCCACAAGGGTTCTACCAGCACACATCTACAATCCCAACACAACAATACTCCTTCAATCACAATACCAATATTTCTTTACTTACAATGCCAATACATCATTACTTACTCAAATAACAATACTAATACACATATGCCATTCTTTTGGCTCTAAGGCCTACAAATCCATCTATTTGCTCACCATTACTCAAACTTCACAATTCTTACTACTAGTACAAGGTTTTGGGTTCATTAAATATTTTACCCATTCCCATTACTCTAATTCAATAAAATTTACATTAGGAAGGAGCTCTTACCTTGAGCTTATACTTCATTCTTTCTTTTCCATTTCTTCTTCCCTCTTTCTTGCAAAATCGATCATTTGGGGAATGGAGTTGCCAAACTCCATTCCCATCACCCAAAGCACATCAAACAAGTATAATTAATACACTAGCCCTTAGATTTATGCTAGTTCATTGAAGTGTTCAAAATACAAATTTCTAGGGTTTACCTTTGGAGTGCTTTAGGAGGGGTTTTACCCTTGGTTCAAGAAGGTGTTCTCACCACCATTGGAGGGTTGAAGCAAAGCTCCAAAACAAGAGGAAAAACAAGGCATTATAAGGAGGGCAAAATCGGCCACCATAGAAAATGAAGGAAGATGGATTTATCTTGAAACTTTTTACCTTAGGAGGAAGAGGAGACTCCAAGCTTCACAATGGTGTGCTTTTCTCTTCAAATGGGGAAAACCCATAAAAATGAAACTCATCCTTTTCGAATTTCGAAAAGATAGAAATGTAGAGGAGGATGAGGGGAGTTCAAATATGTGTTTTTTTTTCATTTGGAGCTCACATGGAGGTAGAGCAAGGAGAGGAAGAGAAGCCATGGATGCCATGGGAGAGCTTCTCAAAATCGCCCAAGCCAGAGAGGAAAGGAGGGAGACGGTGAGAGAGGGGGAAATAGGAGAGAGAAGAGGGAAAAGTGAGAATGAGAGGTAGAGAGTGTTTTTTACTTTTGTACTTTTATTTGTTTTGCTTTTTGACTCATTATTTACTAGCTAGTTACATGTGTATGAGAGAGTATTACTCTATAAAACCGGCCCCCTTTATACTGTTAAGCTGGAGCAGTTTTTCGTCTTTTACAGAAAACGCTCGTTATTTACCCGGTTTTGATACTATTCACTAACCGGGCCCGTTTTCCGGAATTTCTCGTTTCTTTATTTTTATTGGTTATTAAGCTTCCATAAATGCTTAATAATTATTATTTAATGATTTATAATTTTACGGGTCTGTTTGACCACTTAAGATCACGTTTTCGGGTTTCTCGAAAAACGTGCGCTAAATGCTCTATTAGCGTTTTAATACTTTTTGGATCCGTTTTCTTCGGGAATCATTCCCGTATACATTAGGCATGAATAAGCCTTAGGAATCCTTACGATACTATAACCGAGGTCTCGTACCTCCTATGGTTATTTAACGCTCTTTTAGCGTTTTCCGCTTTCTAAGCGTTTTTCTCATTTCTTTGGATTTATTTTCTTTACCAAAAATTACTTAGGCACTATTAGGCCTTTAAATACTATATTAGAATAATATAATCACCATATTTAAGTTCGGGGTATTTCAATCTACCCCCCTTAAAGAACTTTGCCCTCAAAGTTGGTGAATCTAATACTGTTACTCGTACATATACTCTATGCTAAGGTTATGACCTCTACATATACTTGTCAAACTCCAAATGTCTGACATGATGCATACTACGCATCCAAACAGCATGTCACTGCATGCATAGCAATCAAAAATATACGTTACGAGCTCTCCATGGGGTCCGTCCGCAGATAAATGAGGTACCATCCTCTCCCATGTCAAGCGATCCCTCAGGTACCGGTCACGTTTGAACACTTACGCTTTCTGGTTCACGGCCGTCATGACTAATGGCACTTACGCTTTCTGGCCACGGTCCTTTGGTTCAGATCAAATTCATTTGCACATATAGAGATCCTCAGGCACTTACTCATACTTACTTACTCATACTTTACTCATACTTACTCATACTTACTCGGGACTACACCGCCCCAGTGCCTTTGGAAAAATACAAAACACACACTGTTACCGTACCATCGGTGTAGTGGTTTCAAAACTAATCAACACTCCCACCGACTCAAAACTAGCTTCTCCTCCTATGGTTTCGACCGGATACCCGTGCCTAGGCATGGAAGATCCACTAGCGCCCGTGGGAGCGGTTTCAAAACCGATCCTCATTCTCAATTTTGAAGAAAACCAGTGTATCAAATTAGTTTTGGAAATTCATTTTGAAAACCTTGCATACATCTCCCAATTTCAAGTTATGATGATTATTCCTATTACTAGTGTTATTGTGGCCACTTAGGGGAGCTTCCAGAGTCCTTCAACCACAATGTGATCAGCATTGGTGTTGAATTATCCTTCCACCCCAATTTGTGTTCGGCTTCCCTTGATCGCTAGCAAATCAAGTTCCACTTCCCACCTCAATACAAACAGACAGCTCGTCAAACATTATTTCGTTTTCTATCTTTTTAATCTTGCTACTCATAATCATACACATACATTTTCCAATTCATATGATTCACTTACTTACTAATCATTTCATCCATATTACTACATCTTCTCCAACTACTATACTTAAGAAATTCGTGGGTATACCATCCCATTAATTTGCTATACTCCAATTTATACTCATAAAATATGTCGGTTGTACACCGATTCATACTCATTACATACATCGGTTCCATACCGATTTATACTCCTCAAGTTTCCCATACATACTCATCTCTACTATTACCAATCGGGGTACTCATTCCCCCGGAGTTTCTCTACTCCTTTTCATATACTCAATTCTCCACTTACCACAATTACACAATGAGTGAATACAAATGTTTATGTAACATGAGTATCAATCATTAAAACAATTACTTTTGCGCTATGCGCATTGTAGTTTACGCACTTATCACGTAAAACATACATTTCGCGGTTTTCGCTCTACCCCCCTTAAAAGGGATTACGCCCACGTAATCTACCATGTGTCAACATTGGACATTGGTCGAAGGCATTCAGCCGTCATGGAGTGGTTCAGCTTCCATGCGGTTTATTATACAATGTTCCTTGATCAACGGGTCTTAACCATACTATCGGTTAGTCCCTGCATCAAGAATTTTCATCGGAGTTATTCACCTCTTAACCGAATTCGGTTCTAGCCTAAATGGCTTTGAGGCGTTTGTGATTAGCCTTTTATTCACTAAGTGTATTTCGCTTGGAATTCTGGGCCCACTAGCTTCTGCTGCGCGACCCTGATAACATGGGTTATTCGCCCTTCTTGTTATCTTGAACGTGTTACGCATCACCTTTTATCCCTCTTATTGTGAGAATAAGGTTTATTGACCAAGTGTGGTGTTCTCTTACCATGCTCGAACTCGATGAGTTTTAGATTCACAACCAGCTCTCTGGCAATGTATATACATACTGTTGTGTTTGTAGTGATCATTCACTTGGTTTTTCCGACTTATTGTCGGGTGAGGCTAAGTCACTACTTAGTTGTAGTGCTTCCTCTGTTGTTAGCAGCTTCTAAATTACACCAGTTTCTCTGGTTCATTACAAGTGTTCTTTACTTGTATGACCTTGCATTTTCCATGCGTCGGCTCTTGTGACTTTCTTAAGTCTGCTTCGCTTTTATTCCATGGAATTCACATCTTGTGATTGTTGGTGTTTTCGCACTCTTCGTGCTCTTTGGCCTTAGGCCGCACGGTTTGTTCCTAAGCTTTTGCTTGACTGGCTTATGCCATGTTCACTGGTGAAAGGAAGAATTTACTACAATCTACATTTCCTCATATTCCTAGCTATCCCACTCGATCATTAACTACACAAGTGCAATACCAAAACACTCAGTCCTACAGAGTGCAGAGGCGTGAACCCTTGGCAGTAACTCTTATGAGATCGCAATAGGACTGGTCGTTACTCTTTCAGGTGGTGCTTCATCATTTGGTACAGACTTCTGGCTTGTTGCCCGGTCTGTCTACCATTTGTATTACAAACTTCATAGTACTGGGTGATTATTCGCATACATTGGTCGCCTGCTGCGCACCATGTTCTTACTGATTCCACCGTATTGGTTTACATGGCATCCACTGTTGCTAGTTTCAGCTCATGCATTTATACAATGGTTTCCCATGTATTTGGCAATACCGAATATGGTATTCCTTTATTTTCTGAGCTCCCAGAGCATCATTGGTTTTATAACCGGTTACTCTTGGTTGTCATCAATTGCTGTTGAAGCTTATTTCCAATGCTTGGCAATAATTGTATGCTCAAGCTTGACTACTTTAGTAGTTCTGAAAAGGATATATTTCCCGACAGTTGCTGATGGTATCCCCTTCTTGGGATCCACGCTTTCACCGCTCTTGCGGTCTCGCATTTATGAGGAAGTTCTCCATTATTGGTTGTTACTCTTTATCGGTGTCATCCTTGACCACTTTTCACATAGTTCACCTTGGTTTTGCAACCATTGGGTGTGTGGTAACAGTTTCATGGCCTACTAGCCATATTGCCTAAAGCTCGGCTCATCATAGGTTGTTTCCGAGTGATCATTTCTCCATAAGCTATTGCTGCGTTGGAGGTGATACTGGGCTCCATGATAAGGTCGTCGTATCACGCTTCCGTATGTTGGAGGCCCTTTTTGTATCCTGGTATTGATTGATACCATGTATTAATTGGGGTATCCCTGTCAAGTGGGATCCCTTCGGTGTTCTAACCGGTTGCTCGTTCCGATTGTGGTGTTTTTACCACGACATCTCGTTCAACTGTGTTGACTTGCTCCCCTTTATGGATTGCTCCTGGGTATTACCGATTATGCGGTAGCATCTGGCATGTATGAGTATTTTCAGTTTGTTGTCCTGCCTTGCGGTTCTGGACCTGAGTTATCCGTTTCGGGTTGTAACGTCTCCCGTTCTTAGGGTAGACCATTGGTGTTTTTCCTTTGTTATAACGGATTGATATCCCTTCGGTGATGAATGGTATTTCTAGTACCTTACAACATCACCCTGTGTGTGTGGTGTTGATCTGGGAATTCTATCCCGTTCATTGAACACTATTGTGTTAATGTTAGGCGTTTGCCTTACTGTGCATAGACTGGGTATTCCTTCCAGTTATCATGCTTTACTTAGATATATTCGAGACATGTCCAATGTCTTATCCCGTTGTTAGTGCTTCTTGCACTTTCAACTCTTAATGGTTCTCCTGAATTGAGTTCCTGACTCCTTAGCTTGTAGCTTATCTGAGCTTCCTTTGTTCGGTTGAGGTAACCAGCTGTTCCGTTTCGAATTTGCTTATGGTCCGTAGAGCGGAGTTGACTACTTCCCGTGTGTCGTACACTACATGTATACATACGTGGGGTACCTTGTTGGCACGTTACCACTTACCTAACTATCTGTCAGGCCCACAAGCTCCTTCGGAGTGCGGTCGTCCCACATCCCGTATTTGGGTACACTAGTAGTGTTCGTCACACGCCTAGGTGAAGTATTCTATTGTCACTCCTCTTGTATCATTCTATGATACTCACCGTAATTCCGTCTGTTTGGTTTTAAAATCCAAGGTTTAAAAAAAGTGTGACTTTGAAGAAAAATTGGGTTTGAAATAATAGTTGGTGTGAAAAGAATTTTCATGGCGCTTCCATGTCTGAGGTCTTGACCAAGTACAGCTTCTCGCTGACTGGTATGTTCTTAATACAATGGTCGGGCCGTTAGGCCTTCCAAGGATTCATTTAAGTACTTAGGATTGGTGATCCTATATTTGCTCCATTCGTCATAGCGGTACTTTAGTAAGTATTTGGGTTGTTAAAAGTATTCCAACCGTCTGTAGTTGCTGCACTTGCCCTGGGCAAGTGCGCGGGTAGGTTGTTTTTCAGTTAACGTATACCAGTTACGGTATCGTTTCCATCCTTATTGGGTGGTCTTATTAGATCTTTCTTTGATCTTTTGATCTTGGTGATCGATCTCCTGAGTCGCTTCTCAGTATACTTGACGTGGTTGTCGTCCATCCGGGTGGCTCACACCTTCAGTGTGGTTAACGAGACTTGACTTATCCTTAGGAACCAGGTTGTGGTCCTATAGGTGTATGTGTTATGATTTCTTTCATAGTTGTCTGAACTATGTTGTTCGGTTATTGCAGCCTCTTGGCATGTAGGTTTGGTGTTAATCCAACCTCGACTAATTCCTTAGTCGGTTTGTATACCGTTGTTGGTATCGTCAAAGATTACGGTCCGTAGACTCTCTTGTCTCGGCTTGTTACTCCAATTTCCTTGCTTCATTGCACGACTGTGCTTCTCTTCTTACTGGCTACACATGGTTCTCGCGACTGCGAAGCATGTCGCCCCATGGTGCCATAAATTTCATCATCCTTGTGTTTAGGATCTTCATTATTCCGCCATTAAGTGCGGTCATCGTCATCCAACGGGAACCGTCTCCGGGACTTCCAGTTCTTGGACTCAACCGTATGACAGGTTCTTTCTAATAAGGTTTACTTGCAACTGCCAGATCGGGTGTTACCCGAGTGTGAGAGGTCTTTCCATCTCTCTGGCGTTCTTTCCCAACTTACAACGGGGGACGCGGAGGGCGGGTATGGTTACTGTAGGTATCCAGATCACACTGGAAGTTCCTATCTAGCGTCCTTACACACTAGCACTCAACCCATAGCCCTAAGTCTCTACTTCCTAACTCGGTATTTACCTAAACTCGGTATTTCATCCATCAGAGCGATACTTCGCTCTGATACCACTTTTTGTAACACCCCTACCGCTAATACCGTCATTACTGTACAATTACTTACCTTCGCAGCGGATACCTTACACAACGGCGGGTGTACAATGCCGTTAGTCACCCACGTGACTAACAAGGCGAGTTACAATACTACATACTATCGGTCTGATGAACATGAACATACCGAGTACTCTACACAATACAATACTTCCCATTGCATACTCAACCATAATTCCAATACAACTCCAATACAATACTATACCGAGCATACTACAATCCTTACATTACCGATACAGTAAGACATCCAATTCATACTACGTTTACGCATACAATTTCCCTTTACTCAACTACCCGTGCTTATGTAGCAGTCCCCGTCCTACTCTCTCGAACGGTGGGCAGCTTCGGTACCTGCACACTAAAAAAGGTCCCCCGAGGGGGTCAGCTTACGCTGAATATGACTTCCGCATATACCGCGTGCTAACCGCGGTACATCGACTACTTTGGGTCGAATATACATGGAGTTCATTTACATGCTTACATACATACTCATGCTACAACAATACAATGACAATACTTACATGCACATACAAATTCGATACTTACTAAGGAAGACTGTTCGTTGGTCAACCATTCGTAATTGTTATTCATTCTTTACTCTTCGTGCTATATTCGTTATTCACTACTCCACTCGTACCTACTCCTTACTCCTACATACAACACTCCATGTTCGATACCTTACTCGTACACATATCTCACTCCATACTCGTTACTACACTTATACATACTCATTACTCAATGCTCCTTACTTACTCTTACATACTCTATACTTGATACTCGTTACATACTCATACTCGCTTCTTACTCATTACTCATTACTTTACTCATACGTACGCAATACTCATTACTCCATACTTTGGCCTCTGGGCGGAGTCATACACAAGACTCGCCACGGGACCTACAATACGAGGGCTATACGATTAGCTCCTCAAATACTCAATGTCCGTACTACCGGACTACTCAAATTCCCACACTCTTCTCTCGGAGCATAATACAATCTCATGGATTAGCCTAGAAGTATCTCTCTCGATAACCTCTGTTAGCTTAGGGAATTGCCACCGTCTAGTATCCTCAGATTTAAGGGTTTCCCCAACATATCGAATACTCTCATGTTCGGGCATACTTACATCAGTCGGGTCCTCTCATAAGGGTCGACTCATTACTAAGGGGTTTGGAGATCCCTTCATTCTCTACTACTCTCATGGTTCATGTTTGCACCAAGATAATTCCTTAATAGAGGTACTTATATACTTCCACTACTTTTGTTTGTGGTTATTCTTCGTTTCTCCTACCGTTATCGGGAGGTTATTACTCCCGTACACTCTCTCACATTCTAGTGAGTTCATTGGTTTACGTTATTTATTGGTTTGTTGGTTTAGTGCGTTGCTACGGTTTCATTAATTCACACATGACTCTCCCGAGTCATACAAACAAGACTCATCTATGAGTCGGTCTACGCACTAAGAAGCCACACAATCATCAAGAAGGTTAGCTCAATCAACATACAGCAAGACATAATGAAAGGCAATAAACCGTTTTCATGCTTTAGTCTTGATTAGCCGGCATACAGCACACAAATCAATGTAACTCGGTTAGCATACGGGGCATGAGGAAATCATACCTTTCACCGGAGTTAGCTCTACCGTGTGTTCCCTTGTTCCTTGGTTCACACTTGTTCCACTGATAATGTTTTCAACGTTATCATTAATACTATACTCGTACCATATACAAACATTTACTACTCCCTTACTTACCCCGTTATCCCGGTGTAATTAATGTCCTTATACTCACAACTTCCTCAACTTGTTTCCTTACTCATTTACTTACTTTCTTACCATTATTATTTCATTAATGGTGTATTACTACATATATTTGCATCTATGTATATAGGCATATATATGTATATATATGATTACTATAATCATATAACTAAAACATTTTTTTTTTTTGACTGGACCGGACTTGCGACCGACCTTGCAAGTCCGGTCCATTCCAGTAGCTATCAGTACGGAAAATTTTCTGTCTCGACCGGACTTGCAAGTCCGGTCGCAAGTGGTCGATTCCAGTAGCTTACTGTCGCGGAATTTTTCTGGCCGACCGGACTTGCAAGTCCGGTCGCAAGTCCGGTCCATTCCAGTAGGTTGCAGACGGGAAAATTTTCTGGCCGACCGGACTTGCAAGTCCGGTCGCAAGTCCGGTCCGGCCCAGTAATTCAGTTTTAAAATTTGTTTTCAGTCCTCTCTTTTACCCATTGTTTCCCCAATCTTCCTACATGTAATCCCACATGTTTTAGTGCCATTTAGGCCTCCTAATATACCTTAATTCATCCACCAAATCCATTACTAAATCCTTCAATTCACTTACACAATTTCCTCACTTCTTTTCCAACACTTGTAACAGTTTTTTCGTTACATTATGCTACAGATTTTACCATTCCATTCTCCCATCCAATACTTTCTCAACCAATGTCATTCCTAGCATTCTAAATACTTCTCCTCACCATACCAATTCATTTCCAAACCATTGCACTACCTATACCCAAGTTCCAACACTCATCTTACAAAATCCTGCACATTAATTCTCCTAACTTCTCCAATGTTCTTATATACTTTGCTACAGATTTTACACTTCTTACTTCTCATACTACAATTACCATTCCATAGCTACTAACCTCTCTACTAATCCCAATACATACCTTGGTTTTCCCATTCACCAAGTCATTCTTAATGCACAATTCCTACCAAAATTTGCCATAGCTCATCTACTTTCCTTACTTACCACACACATCTTTCTCATCAAATTCATCCCTATTCTAGCCAAACCACAAGGGTTCTACCAGCACATACAATCCCAAACAACAATACTCTCAATCACAATACCAATATTTCTTACTTACAATACCAATACATATTACTCAAATACAATACTAATACACATACCATTCTTTTGGCTCTAAGGCCTACAAATCCATCATTTGCTACCATTACTCAAACTTCACAATTCTACTACTTACAATTTGGGTTCTTAAATATTTTACCCATTCCCATTACTCAATTCAAAAATTTACATTAGGAAGGAGCTCTTACCTTGAGCTATATTCTTCTTTTTTCCATTTCTTCTTCCCTCTTTCTTGCAAATCGAGATTTGGGGATGGAGTTGCCAAACTCCATTCCCACACCCAAGCACATCAAACAAGTATAATTAACACTAACCCTAGATTTATGCTATTCATTGAAGTGTTCAAAATACAAATTCTAGGGTTTACCTTTGGAGTGCTTTAGGAGGGGTTTTAGCCCTTGGTTCAGAAGAAAATCCACCACCATTGTTAGGTGAAGTTGATGCTCAAAAGAAGAGAGAAAACAAGGCATTACAAAGGGCTAAAAATCGGTTTCCAAGAAGAGTGGAGGAAACTTGAATCTTTTGTAGAGATTTTTACCTTGTTGGAAAGAGGAGACTCCAAGCTTCACAATGGTGTGCTTTTCTCTTCAAATGGGGAAAACCCATGGAGATGAACTCATCCTTTTCGAATTTGAAGAGAAGAAATGTAGAGGAGGATGAGGGGTTCAAATATGTGATTTTTTTACATTTGGAGCTCAAATGGAGCTAGAGCAAGGAGAGAAAGAAGAGGCCATGGATGCCATGGGAGAGCTCTCAAAAATCGCCCAAATCAAGAGAGAGGAGGGAGACCGATGGAGAAGGAAGGAGGGAAGGAGAGAAGAGAGAAATGAGGGGAGAGAGGAAATGTAAGTTACTTTTGCCTTTTATTCCCTTTTGCTTTTTGACTCATTATTTATTTAGCTAGTGTGTGTGTGTGAGAGGGGTTTATTATCTGTTAAAAACCGGCCCTCACTGTATTACTAGCTGGAGCGTTTTTTCGTCTTTTACCGAAAACGCTCGTTATTTTAACCCGGTTTTGATACTATTCACAAACCGGGCCCGTTTTCCGGAATTTTCTCGTTTCTTTATTTTTATTGGTTATGTGAGCCTCGATTTTAAACCCTATCCTATGTGGATTAACTTGATTGGGATCTAAACGGGTTTTAGGTCCACTTATAGCCTAAGATTAATAACTATGTCATATAACAATAATTATTAAAACCTAAGCTAGCTCACTGGAACCTATTACGAGTCGCCACCTAATTTTAACCTAGATCAAATTAGGAAAGGAGAGTTCGGGTTCGGGGGCTTGATATTCGACTTAATTAGGGTTCAATTACTTTCATTACCCTTCCTAGGTCGTTTTTCCTCTACTTGGTTTAATTACGGCTTATTACGAGTCGTTTTAACCTAAGTGCGCGAGCTTCTGTTTTTTTGTGTTTTTTAGCATTTTTTGACAGAAAATTAAAGTGGAAATTAAAATTACCTAAACTAGGGTTTCGGAGGCAGAATTAGGTCAAATTTTGTTTCCGTCCGTAGCCACGGACCTAATGTCCGAAACCACGGACCCCAGTTAACCTATATGAAAATAAAGTCGAATTAAACAGAAAACAGAAAATTGTAAAGTCCGGGGCCACGGACAGGCTGTCCGTGGGCCCGGACATTATCAGAAAACCTAAATTTTTAAAATTTTAAAATCCCGCCGCCGTCCGTGGGCGTCCGGGCTTACGGACAGTGAGTCCGGGACCCCGGACATGACGTCCGTGGGTGCGGACAGCCCTCGGACGGCGGCGTTGAGGCTGTTCCCGAAGGTGTTTTTGGCTCAAATTTTATGGGTGCGTAGCCTGAAAGATGTACAAGACGTTAGTGATTGAAAGTTTTCAATTTGAAATCGAATTTAATGCGAAACTTAACGAACAAGTTAGAAGGCAGAAACACAAACAAACCTTAATTCAGAAGCAAGGAAAAATCAATTCGGTTAGCAATTTCAACCAGAATTGTATTTTGACCAGAAGGGTTAGAGAATTTGGTTTTTACCCTGTTTTGATTTCGAAAAATTGTTGTTCCTTCACGTCGGGAATCTCTGAAAGCTTCGTTGGTGGCCGATCCGGTTCGACTTTGACCCGAGCTTCTGACCTCTTCTTCCTTGTGTTGTTAAGCACGTTTTGGTTCTGTATTTGTGGTGTTTTGATGCTTGGAAGTTCAATGAGAGAAGAAAGAATGTGTTTTTGGTGATTTTGGGATGATTTCGGTAGAGTTTCGGTGTTGGGAGTGTTGAAAACGTGGGAGGCAAGTAGACGGCTGTGTTTTCTGACTATGGGGATCATCTACCCTGCCCTAGGTCGTTTTTTGGAAGGCCTTTTATAGAAAGAGCATGGCCAAGTTGATAGAACAGAATTTTTATCTAAAACCTTGATTTTGTGCTCTAAGAGAATCTGATTTTTTAAAATATGTTGCAAGCCGATAAAAATTATGAAAATTTAACTGAAGGTAAAGAATGATTTTTAGGAATTTTGAGAGTTGGAATCGGGTTATTTTGTTAAATAACCGATTAGATAAAAATCTCACAATCTGGAATCTCCCAAAATTCATAACTTATTATTGGAAAGTCGAAATTACGAAATTCCAACGGCATTAGTCTCTAATAATCATCCTCTACCCTGTGTTAAAATTTCATGACATTTTGTTTTGATTTCGGTACTTTCCAGAGGAGAGAGAAAATTGCAAAAATGATTGAATTTCTCTTTTAAATTTTGGGATAAGGTTCCAAATAAAATAATTTCAGGTTTATGACTGTGTGTAGTCATGCTAACCATGTGACAATTTTATTTTAATTTTGAAAACCCTTTTATTTCTATTTTGAGGTTATTTCATGTGTTAATTATTAAAGAAACTAGCTTATTAAAAGCTTAATTTCCAGAATAAATATTCAGAAAATCATGAAATACCTTTCATAATGACTATGATATTTGGAAGTGTTTGGAGATAATGAACAAGTCATATGAAAATAGAAAATCCCGAGAATGTCCTTGGAAAATCCTGCATCGGTGCATTTTGACCATTTTGCCCTTTGTAACACGTATGCCTTAGAGACTACTCCGAGGGGGTTGAAATTTTGGGTATAACAGATTGCCCCCCGTCAACTGGACTTTGTAACGAATGTGAAAAGTCTGGTTGATGCTTGAGTGGTGCCCCAAAATTTTGGACCCCACAGAATCCTCCACGTTGTATGAAACCGGGTTAACGATGCCCAGCTACTCGGAGGCGCTAACTACCAAAGCTACAAAGCATTGTCGAGCTATTCTAAGGCGCTGACTACCTAAGCTACAAAGCATTGTCGAGCTATTCTAAGGCGCTGACTACCTAAGCTACAAAGCATTGTCGAGCTATTCTAAGGCGCTGACTACCTAAGCTACAAAGCATTGTCGAGCTATTCTAAGGCGCTGACTACCTAAAATGATGAAAATGATGTCAAGCTATTCTAAGGCGTTGACTACCTGAAATGATGAACATGATGTCAAGCTATTCTAAGGCGTTGACCACCTAAAGTGATGAAAATGATGTCAAGCTATTCTAAGGCGTTGACTACCTGAAATGATGATATGTTGTCGAGCTATTCTAAGGCGCTGACCACCTAAAGTGATGAAAATGATGTCAAGCTATTCTAAGGCGTTGACTACCTAGAATGTGAAAACTGGATGCAAATGCAAGAATGCTGAAATGCTAATGATGCAAATGATGCTGATGCTGATGATAATGCCGATGGTGTTGATGATGCTGATGATGCTGATGATGCTGATGCTCGGATGCTTCTGGGGACCGAAACCCGTGCCGATGCTCCTGGCTGGACCCAATGTGGACTTATTGCCATCGCCCCCCAAGCCGGTGTGCAGGGATAACTCCTGGTAAAAACCCTGGGGACTTATTGCCTTTGCCCACCATTCGTTGATCCCAAAAAATAAGTTGACATCGCAAAAGGAGGATTTATTGCCATCACCTCGCCAACTTTCTGTCGCCAGGTCTTGTGACGCGCCTGGATAATGCAACTAGGTCTTATGACGAGCCTATGAATGAGATGAATGCAATGTGTTTAATGAGAGTGGGTAAGCTAAAGGTAATGCTAGGTCTTACTACGAGCCTAAGGGATGGATCTAGGTCTTATGACGAGCCTAAAGGATGGATCTAGGTCTTATGACGAGCCTAAAGTGAATGAATAAGGGAGGTCTTATGGGTGCCTGTAGGGTAGGCCTTATGGGTGCCTGAAAGGATTTGAATGTAGGGTAGGTCTTACGTGTGCCTAAAAGGATTGAATGTAGGGTAGGTCTTATGTGTGCCTAAAAGGATAGAATGTAGGGTAGGTCTTATGTGTGCCTAAGGTTTAGGGATGAGACTCATCTTAACTCAGTTGCTTATGGAGACTGAGATCCATCCTACTCGGTTGCTTACGGAGACCGAGACCCACTCTACTCGGTTGCTTATGGAGACCGAGACCCATCTAACTCAGTTGCTTATGGAGACTGAGACCCAATCTACTCGGTTGCTTATGGAGACCGAGACCAATCTACTCGGTTGCTTATGGAGACCGAGATCCATCTAACTCGGTTGCTTATGGAGACCGAGATCCAATCTACTCGGTTGCTTATGGAGACCGAGATCCATCTAACTCAGTTGCTTATGGAGACTGAGATCCATTCTACTCGGTTGCTTATGGAGACCGAGATCCATCTAACTCAGTTGCTTATGGAGACTGAGATCCATTCTACTCGGTTGCTTATGGAGACCGAGACCCAATCTACTCGGTTGCTTATGGAGACCGAGACCCAATCTACTCGGTTGCTTATGGAGACCGAGATCCATCTAAACTTGACCAGGCAAATGCAGTATGCTTGATGATGTGAGGATGCAAAACACGTTTTATGCAAATGATTGTCATTGTGATCAAATTGTTAAGGTTCCAAACATGGAGATGACAAGGTTTACCCGAGTATTGCAAAGTGAAATTGAAGTGCTTGCGAAAACCGAAAATTTGCACAAAGCAAGAAATAGCTGAAAATGTGCCAAACATGGCAATGCTTGAGAAAAACACTGTTAAGAAAGGAAAGCGAAATAATCATTTCCTGACTAAGAGTTCCAGACCTGCAATTTTTTTCTCAGAGGATGAACACGATACTAATGGAAATGTGTGGTGTTCATTGTGGTGCTGAAAGCTTTTGCTGGTGTTCAGGATTTATGACAAGCCTGGGGTTGGGGTGTGATTTTGGATGGTGATTTGGATTAAGATGAGCTGATGTTTTGTGGAGGTAAGACCAGTGACGGGCCTGAGAGTGTTTGTGTGGAGGTTAAGGCTTATGTGGGCATGTGTGGTATGATGTGAGGGTAAGGGCTTATGTGGGCCTACGTGGTAAGGGCTTATGTGGGCCTGCGTGGTGGTGTTTGTGGTGCCCACGCTTTGGGTTTCCGTTGGTGTTGTCATGGCAATTGTTGGAACCAACAATTGCCCCCAGTATTGTTCCTTAAGGCAATCTGAGCTAGAGTTCATGGCAATCGATCGGAACGATCGATTGCCCCCAGTATTTTCTTTGATTAAACATGCGAACAAGTCTTCCTCACATGGTCAAGGATTGTGTCTGATGTGGTGCTTTACACTCAAAGTGTTTGATTCTTGCACTCGTTTCTCACCTACGGTCACAACTTCTGACCATTGAATTTGATATTTGATGAATTTACGCATTCGATCTGTTACTTTCACGTGATTGGAACACAACTATCAAGTCGGAAGTCTTTGGCTTATAACGTGGCCATAGGGTGTGATGAAAGACAACGGGACCATGGAGGGATATTTGAGGTATGTGGAGCTTAAAAGGGTGACCAAAGCTGCACCTTGCATCTTCTCTTGGATTCATCTCCTTGTCTTGAAGTCGTCTAGCTGCTTCATGTTGACGTTGCTTTCGAGCTTCTGGACCTGGACTTTTGAAGTTGTCCTTTACACCTTTTCTCTTTTTGTCATTTGGATTTCTTCGAGGCACTTCGGGTTTGCCTTTTGTTTTAATCTTTCTTGGCTTTGCCTTCGGGGTTCTTGTGTTTCCCGGTTTTGGGCTTCGAGAGCTGTTTTGATGTGAGCTCTTTGATCCTGTGTCACTTTGGGACCATTTGCGGATCACTTTGTCATGCTGATAGCGGCATTGCTTCTTTGGAATGATGGAGAATGTTATCTGAGAGTCGGGCTCCTCGCTCCTTTGGTCACCGGGTCGGTCATTCATCATTGGCCGGGTTATTTTGTGGAGTTCATAATGTCAAAAAGGGATATACGAAAGGCTCAGCGGGGGTACCTAGGGTTTAATGTCAGGGTTCACAAGCTTTTGGCTATGTGGTGCTGTACCTAGGCGCTTCGTCATTCCTGATAGTTGTGTATCCGCTCTTTGTTACTTTTCACAGGTCTAAGCGTAAATTTACAAATTATCTCCTTCGGTCGGAGTTATGCCGTTTACCTCACCTTTGGATGTGGTCTCACCGAGTCGTGTAAAAATGACACGCTCGTTTGCTCATGGTTTTTCCGCTCAAGACACTCTCGTGAATTTCACTCAGAGACTAGTTCACACGCTTAAACGAAAGATGAAAGATGACGAACCTAAACTCAGATTGCCCCCAGTATCGATTTGGGGTTAGTGACGACAATTTAAAAGATATGGATTTGGAACCGCTTTGGGGGTTATTTGGATGTTTTGGGATAAGATGTGGGGTTTGGTAAGGCATGCTCAAAACTTCAGAAACAAAATACAAGTCTTTGTGTTCCATTGTCGGGAAATAATTAATTCATGAACCATTTTCTCAAAAGAAACTTGTGTGAAACAAAACCCTTTTTTTTGTGTTATCATTTAGACTTGAAAAAGTCATTCATTTGTGAACATGAGGAAGAAGATGATTCAACAAAATCGATGCTTCTTATTAGTGGTTTGAAAATGATCATTCTTTGAAAAACATGAGAGGTGCATTTGAAAGATGAGTGTTATGGCAGGTTATGCAGTAGAATGCATAGGAACCCTAAAATTTCTATTGAATCGAAATCCTGCTGAACCGTCTGAAGTCGGCATGCTGAAGACTCGAGCTCTTGACCGCTGGGATGTCGCTAAGATGACTGTGATCGTCTTCCTTCCAAACTTCGAGTAGGCCCTGTAAGATGTCCGAACTAGGAATACCTATGGGTTATGTAGGAAGCAATTGGGCCTGAGTCTTCGCCAAACTGGGAGTGAAGTGCATAGACTAGAGTGATTCCTAGACTAGAACGGACATGTAGGTCTGAATCCAGGAATTGAGCAAACAAGCTGAAAGAAATCACATGGACCGCGAATGGGCCGTTGGGCCGAAGGATAAGCCTTGAAGTCTAGATTTGTTTGATGCTCTTGTTGGGCTTTGAAGCCGGAAACTGGAATGAATGAGTTATGCAAACTATCCTGGATCCAAATGTTTTATGAACCGAAGCTCATGGGCCAAAACTATGAATTGGTCTATGGGCTCGAACGGAATGAGTTATGAGTGTGGTACTGGGCCAGAATGATTGTTCTATATGTGAACTGGAATTTGGGCCGAGTGATTTTGGTTGGGCCTAAAAGATGACACCTAGATCTAGGATTTTGGGTTAGGGTCATGATAAGAAGTCTACCTAGACCAGAATGAGCCCTTGGGCCGGAATGTGTTTGGGCATAAAGTAAAGCACATGAGCTGGAATGGTCCCTAAATCATAAATGGGCCTAACTTTCTTCGGGCCAGAGAAGATGGTTGCTAAACCGAAAAAGGTTTTATTTTCAGGACTTGTGAGTTATCTCAAGTTCAGTGGATCTCTTTTTTATGGGCCTAGGACTAATTGGATAATTCAAATTGGGCCGGAAGAGAAATCACCTTAGTCTAGGCTTTTGAGCCGAAGCCTGAACGACTCACATGTTAAACCAAACAGGGCCTCTGGGCCGCAAACAAATAGAGCTGCCAATTCGTGTTGGGCTAGGTCGATGTAGGAGAAGTTCCTATCAATCTCTAGGCTGGGTAGTGGGCCGATCACACAAGCAAACAAGGCCCACACAAATTCAACATGTCCTCACTAGACGTTTAAATCAAACAGGGTATGGATCAATCCGGAGAGGTGCTTGGGGCGCGGGCCCAGGTCACCACAAAGGAATAGGGCTTGCACGCTATTCTCTTTGGGCTTCCCCACTCTTTTCACATCACCTGAAGGTGTGCGTCTACGGTCGGGTCTTTGACTGACCAAACAAAGGGCTAGGTAAGGGCACTACCAGGAAAACGCTTGGGGCTAAAGCCCAGGTATTAAGGGGGTGTGGTTAGACGACACCCTCCTCTTTTCCCCCGCTTATTCACATCACCTAAAAGGTGTGAGTCCCTGACAGGGGACCCTCAAACGGGTCCCGGGGTAAATGGTTTGCGTGGACCCTCGTACTCATATGATGCAAATGCAGGAATTAAAGTGCGCACAAAGGTAAACAAACAATGTAATAAAGCCACAAATAAACATTTTTCGAGTTAAGCCCTCTTTCTTAAAATTAAGCAAGTTAAAATTAAGAAGTTGTCCCCAGCAGAGTCGCCAGTCTGTGAGCCTCGATTTTAAACCCTATCCTATGTGGATTAACTTGATTGGGATCTAAACGGGTTTTAGGTCCACTTATAGCCTAAGATTAATAACTATGTCATATAACAATAATTATTAAAACCTAAGCTAGCTCACTGGAACCTATTACGAGTCGCCACCTAATTTTAACCTAGATCAAATTAGGAAAGGAGAGTTCGGGTTCGGGGGCTTGATATTCGACTTAATTAGGGTTCAATTACTTTCATTACCCTTCCTAGGTCGTTTTTCCTCTACTTGGTTTAATTACGGCTTATTACGAGTCGTTTTAACCTAAGTGCGCGAGCTTCTGTTTTTTTTTGTGTTTTTTAGCATTTTTTGACAGAAAATTAAAGTGGAAATTAAAATTACCTAAACTAGGGTTTCGGAGGCAGAATTAGGTCAAATTTTGTTTCCGTCCGTAGCCACGGACCTAATGTCCGAAACCACGGACCCCAGTTAACCTATATGAAAATAAAGTCGAATTAAACAAAAACAGAAAATTGTAAAGTCCGGGGCCACGGACAGGCTGTCCGTGGGCCCGGACATTATCAGAAAACCTAAATTTTTAAAATTTAAAATCCCGCCGCCGTCCGTGGGCGTCCGGGCTTACGGACAGTGAGTCCGGGACCCCGGACATGACGTCCGTGGGTGCGGACAGCCCTCGGACGGCGGCGTTGAGGCTGTTCCCGAAGGTGTTTTTGGCTCAAATTTTATGGGTGCGTAGCCTGAAAGATGTACAAGACGTTAGTGATTGAAAGTTTTCAATTTGAAATCGAATTTAATGCAAACTTAACGAACAAGTTAGAAGGCAGAAACACAAACAAACCTTAATTCAGAAGCAAGGAAAAATCAATTCGGTTAGCAATTTCAACCAGAATTGTATTTTGACCAGAAGGGTTAGAGAATTTGGTTTTTACCCTGTTTTGATTTCGAAAACTTGTTGTTCCTTCACGTCGGGAATCTCTGAAAGCTTCGTTGGTGGCCGATCCGGTTCGACTTTGACCCGAGCTTCTGACCTCTTCTTCCTTGTGTTGTTAAGCACGTTTTGGTTCTGTATTTGTGGTGTTTTGATGCTTGGAAGTTCAATGAGAGAGAAAGAATGTGTTTTTGGTGATTTTGGGATGATTTCGGTAGAGTTTCGGTGTTGGGAGTGTTGAAAACGTGGGAGGCAAGTAGACGGCTGTGTTTTCTGACTATGGGGATCATCTACCCTGCCCTAGGTCGTTTTTTGGAAGGCCTTTTATAGAAAGAGCATGGCCAAGTTGATAGAACAGAATTTTTATCTAAAACCTTGATTTTGTGCTCTAAGAGAATCTGATTTTTTAAAATATGTTGCAAGCCGATAAAAATTATGAAAATTTAACTGAAGGTAAAGAATGATTTTTAGGAATTTTGAGAGTTGGAATCGGGTTATTTTGTTAAATAACCGATTAGATAAAAATCTCACAATCTGGAATCTCCCAAAATTCATAACTTATTATTGGAAAGTCGAAATTACGAAATTCCAACGGCATTAGTCTCTAATAATCATCCTCTACCCTGTGTTAAAATTTCATGACATTTTGTTTTGATTTCGGTACTTTCCAGAGGAGAGAGAAAATTGCAAAAATGATTGAATTTCTCTTTTAAATTTTGGGATAAGGTTCCAAATAAAATAATTTCAGGTTTATGACTGTGTGTAGTCATGCTAACCATGTGACAATTTTATTTTAATTTTGAAAACCCTTTTATTTCTATTTTGAGGTTATTTCATGTGTTAATTATTAAAGAAACTAGCTTATTAAAAGCTTAATTTCCAGAATAAATATTATCAGAAAATCATGAAATACCTTTCATAATGACTATGATATTTGGAAGTGTTTGGAGATAATGAACAAGTCATATGAAAATAGAAAATCCCGAGAATGTCCTTGGAAAATCCTGCATCGGTGCATTTTGACCATTTTGCCCTTTGTAACACGTATGCCTTAGAGACTACTCCGAGGGGGTTGAAATTTTGGGTATAACAGGTTATTAAGCTTCCATAAAGGCTTAATAATTATTATTTAATGATTTAATTTTACGGGTCTGTTTGACCACTTAAGATCACGTTTTCAGGTTTTCTCGAAAAACGTGCGCTAATGCTCTATTAGCGTTTTAATGCCTTATTTGGATCCGTTTTCTTCGGGAATCATTCCCGTATACTCATTAGGCATAAATAAGCCTTAGGAATCCTTACGATACTATAACCGAGGTCTCGTACCTCCTATGGTTATTTAACGCTCGTTTTAGCGTTTTCCGCTTTCTAAGCGTTTTTCTCATTTCTTTTGGATTTATTTTCTTTACCAAAAATTACTTAGGCACTATTAGGCCTTTAAATACTATATTAGAATAATATAATCACCATATTTAAGTTCGGGGTATTTCAACCCCACACATGATTTAGAGCTGGGTTGTAGTCTTTCGCTTTGAAGATATGGCGCCACTACTTATATGGGGTTAGTGTCACGATCTACACCGATCACAAAGTTTGAAATACTATTCACTCAGAAGGATTAAATCTTCGACAGAGGAGATGGTTAGAGTTTCTGAAAGACTATGACATTGACCTCCAATACAAAGAAGGGAAGGCCAATGTTGTAGCAGATGCCCTGAGCCGTCGAGCACACTCACTCCATTCGCTAGTTTCTTTCTCCACTTGGTTGATGAGGTGCGAGAGCTCAGAGGACAGATGATATGAGAGAGGTCAGACAGAAGCTGACAGATGGTACCTTTGAGAGTCAGAAATACGACTTCAGACTTCATGATGATGATCTGATTAGACTTAAGGGCCATTATGCATACCACGAGGTAACACGGATCTGAAAGACCGTATACTTAGAGAATCACACTGTTCTTCAGTTTCCATCCATCCGGGAGCCTCTAAAATGTATAAGACATGAAGAGATACTTCTGGTGGTCGGGGATGAAGACAGATGTTACCGAGTTCGTCTTGAGGTGTCTCCATGCCAGAGGTGAAATTCGAGCACAACGACCGGGCGGAATGGTACGTCGATGCCAGTTCCGGAGTGGAAGTTCCATGATATCTCCATGGACTTCGTAGTTGGGCTTCCACCTACTAGGGGAGGTCTCAACATGATATGGGTGGTGGTGGATCGCCTTACCAAAGTAGCCCGATTCATACCGATGAAGGATACTTGGAAGGTGACCAAATTAGCTGAGTTGTTTGAGAAAGAAATCATGAGACATCACGGCATACCAAAGACCATAGTGTCAGATAGAGATACCGGATTCCTTTCGAGGTACTGGAGAGCTACCAGAGAAGCGTTAGGTACAGAACTCAAGCTGAGTACCGCGTTCCATCCTCAGACAGATGGTCAGACTGAGCGTACTATTCAGACACTCGAGGACATGCTGAGAGCATGTGCCTTAGACTTCCAGGGCAGTTGGATTGACAGATTGCATCTGATCGAGTTTTCATACAACAACAGCTATCACGCTTCGATCAAGATGGCACCTTTTCAGTTTTACGGTAGACCATGTTGTACACCGCTCTGCTGGGATGAGTCGAGTGAGACGGTCATTATAGGACCAGAGTACTTAGAACAAGTTAAGGCTGAAGTTCAGCAAATCAGGGAGAACATGAAAGCTGCTCAAGATAGGCAGAAGTCGTATGCTGATGTTCGACGACGGGACCTGGAGTTCGCAGTGGGCGACCGGGTATTTCTGCGAGTATCACCGATGAAGGGTTATTCAGGTTTGGGAAGAAGGGCAAGTTAAGCCCGAAATTTGTTGGTCCTTATGAGATTACGGAGCGGGTGGGCCCAGTTGCTTACAGGTTGAATTTACCTGCTGAGCTGGGTAAAGTGCATGATGTTTTTCATGTTTCACAGCTAAAGAAATACATGCACCACCCCTCCCATGTGTTAGAACCTGAGAGGTTGGCTTTAGAACCAAATATGAGATCCGTGGAGACTCCTCAGAGAATCTTGGACAGTAAGACTAGGGACACTCGCCATAAGTCAGTGCGACTGGTGAAGGTTCTCTGGTCTAACCAGGATGTCGAAGAGGCCACGTGGGAATTAGAGGATAAGATGAGGGCGAAGTACCCTTCTTTATTTACCGACTAGATTGTCTGTATAGGGTACGGGGCGTACCCCTTTTAAGGGGGGTAGAGCTTCCTCGCTTTTGAGTTAGGAAACGATCATGTTTGTCGTTTGTTTGGTTGTTTAAGATGTGAATTTGTGTAAGTTGCTACACTTCGGTGTAAGTTTGAGTTATGTATAATACTTATGTATTGTATTTGAGATTGACCTTTGAGTCTTGAGATGTATGAATGTGAATATAAGATGTGGTATTAAGATTAAGAGAATGTGTACCGTGAATGGTTAAGCACTGTGTGAACTTTGAGGACAAAGTTCTTTTAAGGGGGGTAGATTGAAATACCCCAAACTTTATGGTGTTTAAATGATAAACTAAGATATAAGGAGGCTAAATAATGCCTTAGAAACATTAAGAACATTTCTAATCAAAGAAAATATAAGGAAACACCAAAAGAGCAGTTTTGACAAAACGTGCTCTAAGCTTGGAGAGACATGGGAGTACCCAAATATTGTCCTAAGACCTTAGTAATATCCTAATGGTCATTTTAAGTCAATTACCAAAGAAAACCAAGCTTGAAAACAAGTTAAAACACAAAATGTGCTTTAAGGAGTCTTAAAGCACGTTTTTGAAAAATTGTCTTGTAAATGAGTTTTGAATGGCTAAATGTCCATCATTACTCTTTAATTAATATGTCTATATAGTATCACATTTGGGGTCTATATCAATGGGAAATCAAAAATTTCACAACAATGTGCCTTGTTTTTGATGAATAGTGAATTTAATTAAGCTAGTTTATAACATAAGTCTATATAAGTGAGACATTTGGTCAACAAAGACTTAATTACCCTCATTCATAAAGGGGGCCGGTTTTTTAAGTGTGACTCACCACACTTATCTAGCTAAGTAAAGAGAAAGCAAAAACAAGTAAGTTATAAAGTAAAAACACTATTCACCTTTTAAGATAAATATCACATTTTACTTACCTCTCTCCTCACTTCTTCATTCTCCCTTGTTTCCCACGGTTTCTTGCTCTCTCTTCTCTTCTCCATTAACGTAAGCTCCTCTCCATGCTAGCTCCACTTCTCTTGCACACAACTTGCTCATTTTAGCTCCAAATCCAAAACAAAATACATATTCTTCTTAGTTAGCTCAAGCTCCTCCTTTCTATCTTTTCAAAACTTCAAGAGCTTCATTTTGGTGCCAAGTCAAACCACCATTAGAGGAGGAAATTCAAGTTTGGAGACTCCATTGGCATCTCCATTCTCTTAAGGTAAAGAAAGTGTAAGAAAATCTAGGTTTCCACCATTTTCTTCACATGTCCGAAAATATATACTCATGGGACTCCATGTTTATGCCTTGTTCTAGCTTGTTTCTACTCTTCAAAGGAGAGAGGAGGTCCTTCTTGCTTCATATCCAAGTTTCTTGAGAACTAAGGTAAAAATCAATTCAAACCTTAAAACACATTTTAACCTACCTAGGTTTTATTCCTTAAGGTAAGTGTTGTTTAGTGCTCATTAGAGAGTTTGGACATTGTTTAGAACATTGGCAAGGAGAACATATTGGTGACCGAGATTGAACAGAAAACCTAAGGAGAAAGCTTGCTTGAAAGAACAAGGTAAATTACTTACCTTAAGATGTCTTGTTGTTTAAGGGAATGGGATTGGTATATGATGAGTTTAGTGTAGAGTTTATATTGGGAAGGTGTTATATAAACCTAGGAGAAACAATGACTATACTTGTGAACTTGTGACTAAGGAGCAAATGAGAAAAAGAGATAGTTTAAGAATATCAAGGTGAAGTACAAGAAGCATTTTATTTCAATGGGAGCCTTGTTGAGTGTATTCGCAGGTTGAAGGCAATATATGTGGAAATTCAGTGGTTAAGATTATTGTCATTTAAGGGCCTAAGTGCCAAGCATTTTAAGTTTAAGCACTATGATGATGTGTGTGGTTTTGGTGTAATTGGGTGTTAAGTGTTGTGGTGAGAATTTGGGTGATGTTGGTTGTTTGATGGAGAAAAACCATGTGTTAGGTGGTATATATACTAGAGAACCTATGGCAAAATTTAAAGGAGAATGTAAGTGTTTAAGATATTCTAAGGGAATTTAATGACTAAGGAAGTACTAGGAATGTTCTATAGGTTGTCTTGATGAAAAAGGGTGAAGTTAAGGTGTTTTAATGACTTATAATGACTTAGGTATCACCATGGAGATTTAGGAATCAAGAGAATGTATTTGAGTATTTAGGACTTAGGTAAATGTTGGTGCACAACTAGGAAGGAAATAATGTGTTGATGATGGAAGTTTAAACTTGTGAAGGAACTTTTAGAAAATGCTTAAGAGAGTTTTAGATAGTGAAAGATGCTTGGGAGATGATGTTATAGTGGTGAGGAAAACATTTGGCATAGTGGTTACATTAGGTATGAACCACCACCTAGAAACCTAGAGGAAAGCATTACAAGTGTGGCATTATTACAAGGAAAATGTATAATGATTAAGGTGAAACTTGGTGAATGATTTAATGTGTTTGGAGGATGCTCTAAGGTGGGTTTAAGGTCTAAATGATGTTAGAACATATTGGATGGCTTGAGGAAAGGTTTAGAAAAGATTTGGCAAAGTTTGGGCATGATTTAGTGGCGTCCGACCCAGGGGTCCGACCCAATTTGGGTCGGACGGCCTCTGTTTAACGCCAGGAAAGTTTCTGGAATGGTCCGACCCAGAAGGTTGGGTCGGACATGGGTCGGACGGTTTTTCAAAGGGCAAATAAGTTTCTGGAATGGTCCGACCCAGTTGGTTGGGTCGGACGTGGGTCGGACATAAGATTTTAGAGGACGGAAAGTTTCTGGAATGGTCCGACCCAGTTGGTTGGGTCGGACATGGGTCGGACATGTAGGGTTTTTCCAAACCCGAAAGTTACTGGAATGGTCCGACCCAGAGGGTGGGTCGGACGGTGGGTCGGACGGCCCTTAACACTTAAAAAAAAAAGAAATTTTAAATTCTAAGAAGGGTACTAGGTAATAAGGTATACCTTTGGTAGGGTGGTAATGATTGGGACACTAAGAACTTAAGGAATTAAGTTAAGATTAAGTTAAGCTTTAATGTTTAAAGTTAAGATTGTAAGCTAAGTGATAAGACTTGAGAGGTTATTGAATGGGAGTCCTTAGGACTAAGTGAGTTAAGTAAGGTGCAAATAACTAATAACCTAAAAATGAATGAATGTTTTAGGTTTGTGAATTGGGACCCCGAAGAAGGTTAAACAAACAACGATCGACGGTGAACGGTACAGTCCTTCTTGTGACCTGCTTGCTAACGAGGTGTCCCTCGGCTTGTGTGCTATCTGTTTACTTGCTATGACTTAAATAAGATAAAGCATGCAACCGGTTATATTTATTCTCGTTGTGTTTGTTTTCTTTACACTAACCCGCGAGACTTGAGATGGTTACTAACCAAGTTTAGTACTTACTGAGTTAAGAATAAGAGTTAAGTTTGATGGTTGTTGGTTAATGCCCGTTAAGGCTTAGCTAGCACATGGTGTCTAAGATGTCTACTAACTGGAACTTGAGTGAGGAAACCCGGGACCGATCTCCGGTCATGCATGCTAAGGAAAAAGGGGGACGGTATCTGAATCAGATCCGCCCTCCGCTTAAGGACTTGTCTTCGGACTTGTAGCCTAGGGCCGGTTGCCGGCTCAGCTACGCTGGACTCCCGTCCAGAGTAGGTGGCATTAAGATGGTGCGGTGGGATCACCTAAATCCCAGGTTCGAATTAAGCTACAACCAATCCCTTCCAGGAAAGGTTTGTATATGAGATTAAGATTAAGATTGAGATTAAGATTAAGGTAAGGTAAGGAACTAGATTAAGGAAATGAGGACTAAGGAGGGGGTTACTAACCCACTTGTTAAGGGAACGCTTGAGTCGTTCATTGGTTGTGAACTATATATGTTCATCTGTGGTTATTGTTATTGCACTTCATATTATGCTTGTGTATGTAATCAATTTCCATGCTATCGACAATTAGTCGTCGTAGCCCCGTTAGCTTGGGGGCCATGAGAGGGTGTACCAGCATTCGTGCTGACCCCCTCGGGGGCTATTTTTACACTTGCAGGTAAGAGGCCCATGAGGACGCACTACGAGAGTAGGAGCGGTTAGACTTAGGTGGGACATTTATTTTGAGTTCGGGTTGCGCCTGTGCACCCGACTGTTTATATTAAACTGATGTAAGTTTGAGATTATGTTTAGATACTAGTACTCGGTTGGTTGTGGGATTGTGAATGTTGATATTTGAGCTGGATAAGTATTTTGGATAAGTATTGTAAGTATTTAAGCCGGTATATTCTAACGATCAGACCGTGGCAAGGTCCAGGTGTTGTTTATTTCCGCTGCGACGTATTCGATTAAGTGTTCAGATTGCGATAACCACGATAGGCTTTGGATGGGGTGTTACAAAAAGTGGTATCAGAGCGTAGTTACGCTCTGATCAAGAAATACCGGACATGAGTAACCACCGAGTTAGGATATAAGTTAAGGAATAAGTGATTGGGTTAAGGGTGTGAGAAGTTAGAGTGAGTAGAGTCAGATGACCACTAATAAGTGTGGATTGTCTTTACCGTCTACGGACGTTATAAATTACTAACCAAACAATGGTGAGTACGAATCTAATGTAAGTTATGCTTGTTCAGATGGCAGGACGCCCTAGAGGAGGCCGAGGTCGCGGCCGGGGTGAGGATACTTCAGGGATACCTAGAGGGCAGACGATCGCAGAGATCGTAGCTGCCGCTTTAGGACACATGGGCTATCAGCCTGGTGTGGGTGCACCACCTCCACCGCCACAACCTAGGGAACCAAACTGGGTGAAGAGTCTAGCAGATCTTCGACCCGCTCATTTTAAGGGGGAGACCGATCCCGCCAAGCTTGAGGCGTACATCTCCGAGCTGGAGACCGCCTTCGAGACCCTTGATGTCCCTGCTGGGATCAAGGTGCGCTTAGCTGCTTTCTACCTGAAGGGGCGGCAGGCGATTGGTGGAAGCTGGTGAGGGCCGAGCATGTGGCCAATCCAGAGTTCGGCTGGGAGCAGTACACCGCCTTGCTACGAGCAAAGTACTACCCCGCCCATGTCCAGATGAAGAAGCGCTTGCAGTTGGATGCGCTTAAGCAGTCGGACAAGATGACAGTGGACGAGTATTACTCAGAGTTCACTGCCTTGCTCCGTCTTCTGCCAGGTCTAGGGTATTCTGACCAGATCTTGGTGGACCGCTTCTATGGCGGGCTTAGCCATCGACTCCGCTATGGCATGGGGCCGACGAGTTACACTACCTTGCAGGTAATAAGAATGATTGAGATTTGAGTAAGTGATGAATAAGATTTAGATTATGAGAAATAAGTGAGACTAATACTATGGAAAAGCAGGAGTGCTATCATGCCGCTGCTAAGGTTGAGATTACCGTCCAGCTGAGGGACGAGGAGAATGCTAAGAGGGAGTGCTGGTAAAGCTCAGAGAGTCAAGGGCAAGGAGGGTACAAGAAACAAAAGTACCAGCCTCAGGCCTAGAAAAATCAGAACCCGAAAGGGAAGGAGGAAAAGGAGAAGGCTTCGGAAGAGCCATTGAAGCTGACATATGCTATTGC
>CM041776.1:308544135-308677242 GCA_023374045.1 Limonium bicolor | reverse complement strand
TTGTTGCAAAAATTTATTAAGTGTACAGCTAATAAATATGGTTGAAACCGAAGCTGCTTACTTGGCTTCCCCAAGGAAGTCATCGTCGGAGAAATTATCTTTATCATATAGCTTAATATAGAGCTCAGAGACAGATCCGGAGATATTGAAGATGAAAGTCTCATTCCATTCTGGAGATCCGTCACCTACAGGGGCGGAGCCAGGAATTAATTGTTAGGGGGGCCAAAAATATGTTACAAACATTATTTTAGCTATATATTAATGTTATGTAACAAAATGTTCAACTATTTAAATATACATTTTGTTTTATATGTAAACTATGTAAATTGCCTAAGATATTTAGTATCATAGAAGGAATAGCACATTAAGAAATAAAAAATCACTATTATAACATAAATGTCAAAGAACAACAAAGTAAACCATTAAATGATGGTACTAATAACTTAGCAAGTCTTCAAAACATATACACTAATCCAAAAAAATACTTCATCTTGTTTAAATATAGATTTTTTTTAGCTGTTGACATTTTCATTCTTACATTTTTGCATTATAAGTTGATATATATTAAAAGGTAGAAAGTGATAGAAAAGACAGGGGTAGAGATGGAAATTATAGGATTTAAACATGCTTATCATTTTTAAAATAATGAAAAGATCTATCTATTGAGAATAGAATAGAGTAATAAACACCCTAAAAAATATAGCATATACTAAAAATGGCTCTCTAATTAATTGATAAGAAATTCAGTATATTTTTCAAATTAGTAAACAAGCATTTATGGTAATGATCAAATTATTAAGGAGTCAAGTGGAAACGATGAAAATAAGTTACTAATATACTGTAAAAATTTGTATTTAAAAAAAAATCAGAAATACAATCATCAAGAGATAGCCCAAAAAGAATTTTGTAAATGAATCAACCATTGATATGAAAGTCCTTAACAATCTACTCGGTAAGGTAATTGAAATAAACCAAAAATTAAGGATTTGCATTTATAAGTAAGGCGCCATTTGATTGGAAGTGATTAGATTAGAAACAACATAAAATATAATTGATTATTTACCGTTAATGACGGATAATTGACACCTAATATATTTACTTTACATGATACTTTTTTATTATCTAAAATATCATTATTTATTGTCATTCACATGAGTAATCTAACATATATACTTTCAATTTTTTTGTCAAAAGTTGGGGGGGCCAAGCCCCCTAATGTGACATGTAGCTCCGCCACTGGTCACCTAGTACCACGGCATCATCATATATGTTACAATACTATGAAGCATTCGTTTGTAATATAAAGTCCAGGTATCTTTTCTTGCCCATGAAATTGACAGCTAATAATTTCTTTTCCAGACATATATATAAATAACATGCCATGTTCATATAACCGTACACATGAGCAAAATATAAGTTTCAAATTATTAGAGAACTAAAAATAATGATTAGAGAAGAAGTCAGAAGTTATATATAAGTCCAGTAACTATTTGTACGTGATATTAAAAAAGCCAAGTATGTTATTTTGCTTCTCGTCCTTATTTCGGTGATGAGGGAGGGATACCGTCCAATTCCTTAATACTCCATTGAACAGGAAAGAAAAGGACCGGACATATTTTAGGATCGTACGTACCTGAGACAACGCTGCTTTTATGCTCTTGAGTTCTACAGGTAAGTGTACAATAAGGATCCACGGTAGCTGAACCAAAAAAATAATAATAGTAAAGAAAGTTAAGTTCAAGAGGAGTACACTTTGATGTGCATTTATATTTGAATATAACTGATACATGCGGACTAGCAAACTCATAGCAAGAATTCGATTTGGCTAAGTTGAGCGATGGTCGGGGCAGTAGATGATCAATTGATCATCTGCATTTGCAAGCTTGCTTAGTCAACTAACCACGCTTGATCGCAAATAGATCAGATCAAAAAACCAACTCTGGTATGCAAGTGAAGTATTAAAGTCGTAGTATGCTTTATCCCGTATGTTTCACCACCAAATTCGTGTCCCCACGACACTTCATTACACAACCCTACTTACATTACATATATATGTTTACAGGGAGCTAGCGGGACTAGATCGAATCATGAATCACGTTAAGTGTCAGCACAAAACTGAAATATATCATATACCAAACGAAACAGAGCATTGATTTATCAGAAGCGGTTGGACTGAAACCGATCCAAAGTGGAGAACACAACATGAGTCTGTGAGATCCTAGCTGCAATGTACACCAACGTTTTCCACAGATCGGGAACGCATTCACAGCATTTCATCATTACAATCATCAGACATCAGAAGCAGACTGAGCGGAGTGAGTTCACATTGCTCGCCGGAAATGAATAAGTAAAAACCTCTAGATCCGTAAAAGGAAAAAAGCAGTACAACCGACAGCTAGCGAAAAGAAGCAATCGTGACGAATTATTGAGCTCAGAAGAGATACGATCACGTCAAAATCGGAGCGCACGCCGAACAAAATTCCTACACAATCGAGATCGGGGATCGAGAAAAATACGGAAACATACAGGGAGAGGAAAAGTCGGGCGGAGAGAGAGAGGAAATGAGCATTGGAAATTTACAGAGGAAATCGGAGCCTTCAAGGCCCTTAGCGCTAACGAGGACGACTTCAAGCTTTCCTTGACTCATCGTTTGAGATTTGTACGACGAATGAGCAGAGATTGAGGATGGAAAAGAAGAAGGACGATCACACTGTTTCGACTTCCTACTTCAATGGTTTCTCTTTCTCGCTCCCACCTTTTCAGTCGATGTACAATGCGCTTTGTTCGGGTATAAAATACTTCCCACTTTCAGACCGAAATAATTTTTCTATTGCGTGATTGCCTCTCCCGCGGAACCAAATTGGAGTACACATTGGAAAAGACGTGATTGCCATTTACTTTTTGTTCTTCATGGATCCGATCATAGACATACTTGGTTGATTACATCACATGCGATGCGGCTTCAGTGGCAAATTTCAATGTTTAATTTGCACCATTTTTATATTGACTTTTACACTTCTCAGGTTATTTTTCCACATATTGAACTTGAAAAGAAAAAAACTACTTTTGACAAAAGGGTAGTATAATTTGTTGACGCAAAGAAACTTTATATCATAATGAGAATAGTACTAGAATTGATAAATTCGTAATAAATTAGCGGTTATTCAATTTGAAAATACATTAATTCAGTAAAACCTTTTTTTTACTAATTATATTTTTTTATAAAAATATATGTGATTACGGGTAAAATCTTACTTTTATACTAATTATATTTTTTAAAAATATATATGATTACGGTCGATCATAAAAATGGCAAAACTATATTTAAATAGATGGTTAACCTATCTCAGTTAACCCTTATCAATAGATCAATTATGGTTAATGAATTCGACCAACCACCGATACGGGTACTTTGATGATTGCTACCTATTCCTAACACTGATGTTTCTAGAAGTCACGCAGATTGGAGAGAACTTTTGTATCACAATGTAGCTAAACTCCCGCCCACTTCCCCGTCTTTCTTCATTTTCCCTCCCGTACTCCCCCCTCCCCCCGGTTCTTCCCTTGAATCCTAGATGGGCACCAGATACGACGCCTCTATGACTTGCTGCTGGATAATACGTCCACGGTGGTGGTTCCTAGGGAGCCACAATCTCGAGCCCCTCACTTTGCATGCAACAGTCAAAAGTGCAAACTCATTATCCTTTTATGCCTATATCCTCGTCAATGTCCTCCTCATGGTGATCCTCTCATCCCTGCAGTCATCTCACCTCCCCCAGAGTGAAATGCCAAGGCAAAAATATCAAGCTGCAGTTGAAGATCTCTCCACTAGGTGTGAACGCCTCTCACTTACTATAAGAGGGGGCGAAGTCCTCGAGTTGCAGGAAAGTGGAGACCAGTCATACCAAATCTCGCTCATGAGAACCCTTCTTTGTAAGCACTTCCCTAACAAGATGGTTGACACCCGCAACTTGGAATTGTCCCTCGGACGGGCATGGTCGTTGGAAGGTGCTTTCAAAGTGAGGAGAGCAGAAAAAAATCTTTATCTCTTCGAGTGTGACAAGATGGTCCACAAGGACCTATTTCGAGGGCCATGGTGCTTCGACGGTGAGCTACTTCTCTTCCAGAAGATCGACAAGATGAATTCCCCTCGCGATCTTGAATTCAATTGGATCCCAATCTGGGTAAGGTTTCGCGATGCTCCTCTCTTCCTCCATAGCAAGGATCATGCAAAGAAGTTACTCAATCAGATCGGGTGCTTCTTGGATTAAGGAGAAGAGGATTGGAAACTAAATGAGGATTACCTTCGAATTAAGATCCTCATGGACATCCAAAGACCGATTCTAAGATGCGGTAGTATCTATATTGAAGGAGTAGAATCCGTTCTCTGAATCACATATGAGAAAATGGCCACCATATGCCTCAATTGCGATCTTCTCACCCATGAGATCAAAGATTGCCCTGATAAGGCTCTTTATGGCCCTGGTCTACTTCCGTATGGCTATTGGATTAAAGCATTCAACCCACGTATTGGTCAACATGATGAGACTGACGGGGCTGGTGACCTTTAGAAGATTGCTTGCGCCTTGACCAAATGCTCCGAGAAAGATCTAAACCCAGTTGAGCATGCTAAAGAGGCACACGTTACCTCATATACGACCTCCGACTCTGGGAACTCTTCTTGCCATTTTAGAACTCATACTCTTGCGCAAACTGATCCCTCAGATCACAGCCCTGTGGTAGTGGAAGAAGGACGTGGACTTTGTGTAGCAAATGTCACTAGGAAACGACCCCTGGAGCGTCGGGCCATTGAGGTGACGGCTGAGGACAAAACCGTAAGAAAAGGCTCCTATTCCGGGAATAATAAAGGGAAATTAGTCACTCCAGGCCATAATCCGTCCCTGGTGATCGAGCTTATGCATAAGAAGGCCCCGGATGCTGCCCAAGCGACTCCCTTTGTCTTATTTCTAATTAATGGTTTACTGATCAGTTCGGACTTGGTATTTGTGTTATGTTTGTTCGTTTTCTTCTGTTGCTTTGTCACATTATTGTCTTTGTTGTTTCTATCAACCTGTTTAGTTCCCTCTCAAAGTCATGGCTACTTGGGTTACAATTAGCTTTAATTGCTACCCTTAGTTGATCTGGCCTATGCCTGTCCATGGACTTCACTTGGTTGTAAGTTTTCTTATGATCAATGCATCAATTCACTTACTTCAAAAAAAAAAAAAAAACTGATACAGGTAATCGATATCAATTAAGCAAATAAATGGTTAATCGGCTATGAACACTCTAGAGACAATTTTTTCAGTGTGCTTGATGTATTTATGTTTCATTGGGTTCTTGAATATACATTTAGTTGATTTATCATCATATATTAGAGGAGTAGGACTTATAATTCACACCTTCAGTTTTGATAAGAGTATAAAATTCATCTCATGAAAGATTGTCTAGCTTTCGCATGATAAAGGGATTCACAAGTCTGTATCTTTGACCTTTAGCCAACAAAATTTAGTATTCTCTAAAATATATCATAGAGCTATGACAAGAATTTACTCCAAATGACAATAGGGATTGAGAGAAAATCCAAGGAATTATTCAAGAAAATTGTATAGTTCAAAGTTGATTGGACAAATAAAAAAACAGATTATGTACCAATAAGAATTGCTTCATTATATAAAGCTTAAATCATGATAGAAGTTGATGAAGCAATTGACCACTCTTATGATCGTCACTGTTGAAGATGATATAACAGTATAATTCACTACGATGTTGAAGGTTAACTCCTGATAGTAAAGGGCTAAAGATGGACTCGCAATAAAACAATTTAACTCTTATAGTAGCTCAACTACCATTATTTGTCATAATTAAACCAAGATGACTATTTATAATCTCCATTCTCTAAAAAATGACAACTTTATAGAGCTTTAAGCTTAAATTAACTATCAAAAATATCATTTGAGAATAAAATATTTTCCTTATCATTGACACAAATGATGATACTCCCTAGTCCCTCCATTAAAAAATATTAGTCATTTTTGGATGAAAGGAGTATTATCCACAAACATACTAAGGTGGACAGTTGAATTTTCGTATAACATGACAATGTCCTAGCTTCTTGAGAAAATCTTCAAGATTTGCACGTCTTTGTCGAGTAATTTGTTTCATGCCATACTAGGACTTCTTGAGTATACACACATTCCATTAGTCATGTAAAATTACCATGCAAGAAACACTAAATGACTACCTAATCAATGATTTTATTATTTTTGATAGCCATTACAAGCAAAGATCTAATAGATGCGAAAAGTTCTATTAATATCCATGTCAATTTTTTTAGGAAAACACCTTACTACTTACTGTGTTTTTTTTTACATCTTTAGTGTTCATCTACCTTATACTTCACCGTGTTAATTCACTTACAGCTTATAATTGTTTTTTTTTACCTTTTGACTAGTCTATTGTGTCCCATGTGCTAATTTGACTGTACATTTATTACTACTTCTATGACATGCCTTTGAACTATACTTGTCACAATTTTATAGAGGAACATAGGTTCTTTGAGTTAAGAGTTATGATTGAAGAACTGTTTAGGTTAGAAGAATGTTATTGGGAACATTGGTGTTGTCATTTGTTGTTTCTTGACTTGAAAGATATACCAACCAATTAACGATATTACATGACATAATCATGTAAGTTGGTCTGAGCTGAGTTTTATTGAAGCTTCACAAAATAACTTCTTCAAAAACTAAGTGGCCCCGTCCAATAATGGCGAGTAAGAGATTTTCGTACTTTTTGCTAATGATGATTGGCAAGTCTTTAATTGGTTAGCGCTCAACCAAAAACATATATGTCATTTTCTTATTGGTTAACCATGGTGGCGATTAGGGGCTTTATGCAAACTGATACCACAATTGTAATGTCCAACCTTAATCTGAAATTTTTTATACGGAAGCAAGACCCCAAGGGGCTCTTACGAATTAGGTCATGAGACCAATTAAGCATCACCGGCGTTGGCTCAAAGACCCAACCAACCTACTACTCGTGGAAAGCCTAGCCATTCACTTAGCCATAAGCAAGAGTCAAGAGTGGATTTAAACCTCCCAACGACAAGTCCCTTCACTGGCTCACATTCCCGGGACCTGAACACCATCGGACCAATGCCATGCCGCAGCTCTGACTGAGTCAACTCTGTCCCTCTCAATGCAGCCCGAGTACTTGTGCGCCCATAGCGGCCGCACCCGTCCTCCAAACCATCAAGCCCTTATTGACCCGACAGTCAACACCAAAATTGTAACGAATAAATTCCTGAAAAAAAACTCAGGAAATCACACAACGGAAAACTCTTAGCAACATTCAAGCAACACGCAAGCACACATGCACGCAGAAACATTGAACACATGTATACAAGCAAACACGCATTCACATATAATGGCGCCAAACATACAGCTTGACAAGCCATAGGAATAACTAACCCAGGACCCCGTCAATTGCGCACACAGCCACAGGTCGGATACGCCACTCAACAACTAGTAAAGTCAGTTAGGGTGCTAACACGGGTTACGTTGCACTGTCTCCGCCCTTGTCCAAGACTCAACCCTGCCGACCGTAAGACAACTCTGATTGCAATGCCCCTTAAACGTTCGTGCAGAATAAAACTAACGGGACACCCATAGTTGCTTCGTGCCCGGGTCCACTGGCACTCGCAACCAAAAGGCCGACATTGAGCACAATGTGCTCATGCTACCGGAGTCGTTACTAAGCCACTCTGGTAGCGTGTGTGCCCGAAGGCATGTCCGGTCCTCATCAGGTCCGGACGGATGTCCTCCACAACACTCGTTAACTCGGCCCTCGTTCAAGTCACAAGCTAACATAACTCAACTCGGTCAGGACAACCTCTAATTGCCTCTTGCCCGTGATCACACTGACACTTACAACCTAAAGTACAACACTAAGCACAACGTGCTCATGCTATTGGAGTCGCTACCAAGCCACCCTGGCAGCCGACATACCCAAGAACGCCGCAACTATGTTTATCGCTCAAATTTCACTGCAACAAAAAGAAAAAAAAACTCTTCAATGGGTTGATTTTAAATGTCTAATCAACAACTTAGTGAGCTACCCACAAAAACAAACCTGACCGTCATAGCCACATAAATCAGTTACAGATCAATCCCTCAGCCAACTTATACGCGCTATATGTTATAGATATTTGCCTATACGTTATTGATATCAACAATAGTAACTAGTTTGTTGCTATTCTCATATGTTCTTTTAGCACAAGGTTTCGTCTAAAGCTTTTCGCCCTATAAACAACGATATAAGAATTAGGTTTTAGAAAAGACCAAGAAATTCATTTTTATAAGGATATATACAGAAAAAATATATAGATCAATGACATATAGAGCAGAAAACTAGTTGATAAAATAAACCAACTGAAATATCATAACCGGGCCTACTACTTTGATAATATAAATTTCCTCTGTTTCTTTATTTTAGGGCCGGGTAATCCTTATCCCTGAAACACCAATACCCCACAGCTTAGAGCAATCATAATTAAAAGAACCAATTGGACTTAGACATATCTGGCTTTGCTTTTCCTAAGGGAAATAGTATAAAAATTGATATAGCACGCTCAAGTCTTATATACTGACAGATTGATAGCACAACATGACAACTGTATATTAATTAATCGGATAAGAAAATACCAACCATATCTGATCAGCTTCCTCTGCTACTCTGCACCGCCTAATTTATGATCGATAGCATCTTATTCAAACACTATCACGTTATAAGTTCAACACAACGCCGCTCATTTATTTTTTCTACAAGCAAAATTTTATGATACAAGCACTCCATCATGTGTCTTACAGACCCTTTTAAAAGTTGAAATCAGCTCTCACATAAATTTGGAAGCACAGGATAAATAAAACAAAGGCACAGATTTACAGCAGGAACATCAATTCCATGGACAAAGACAAACTTGTACAATTTACCAAAAGGTATCCTACAGCAAGATATCTCAAATGGTGAAACCTAAAAACCAGTTAGAAGTGCTTACATGTCGGAAGTAGATTAACAACTTTAAAACTACTACTTTGACCAACAGAAGAACTCTTCAATATGTACGAGGAAACAAACAGCCATACAACTTTCAAACATCACGTTTCTTATTAGTTTTATCTCCTTTTTACACCTCCTCGGAACCACTATGTTCACCATTCTTCAGTATGCTTCGTTTGCAAAGAGGGCAAGTGGCATTAATGTGCAGCCACCGGTCTATGCACACACCATGGAAATGATGATGGCAAGGCAGCTCACGCAATATTGACCCATCATCGTAAGAATCTAAACAAATAATACATTCCTGCAAGTGGGTAGAAACAGACACAATCACAAACAGATGAGTAATATAGAATTGCTTAAAAAGTTTGCTTCTATATACTTTACGTATAGTTTAGAAGGCCAAGGCTTACTGCATCCTCAGCTGAAAGCACACGCTCAGTTGGGGGATCACTGTCACATTCAGTCATTATCCCCCCAAACGATTCCTGAATCTCACCGCTCTGCTTCTCAAAGTCACCAATTCTTCTAAAAGTGAACTTTGGTAGTCGTTCAATGTCTTCCTTACTAGCTCCCTCCTGGATTGCAATAGTTTCATCAGAAACCACATCTTGTACAAACAAGTTAAATGTATAAACCACCATGTAACTAGATAAAAAGAAGTCAGCCACTTGGAAGTCATGACTGTACGAGTTGTGTACCTGATCTGCCACAGCATAAAGTATTGCAATTATACAAGGGAGGCAGCAGCAAACAGCTATACCAATCAAGGAGGCCACAACAACACAGATGACAACAAAGAACACATCAAAGGCCAAGAATGCAATGCAAAGCCTGTTATAGAAATAGAACCATGTAAATACAACACTGAATTTGGGGATCCATATGGAAAAAGACAAAAGTTAAAGTGAGTGAGGAAAACAAACCAGTAAAGATAAGGAGCATCATCCGCTAAACCATTTCCACCGGAAGATACCCAGTAAAACCCAATTATCCACCAAATGAATGAGAACATAGTGTTTGCGGATTCCAAGTGCTTTGCCACGCTGTCCAAGATTCAAACACAATATATCACAGCATGTGCAAGTTAGTAAGTTAACCATACTGATTCCTTACAAAAAAAAAAAAAAAACATCAACCCACCAGAATGTTATAGCACAAACCAAACTCATCCAACAATTCATTGACCTATCGTCTCCAAGATAGATGGGAAACAGACATATCTAAGGCTAGAGCTTTACTATCTTCAACCAAACAGAAAATGAGAATGCCCTATTGCCTACATTTCATCAATACAGCAAGAGATATTTGAGATGAACTGAAGAGCTCTCAGGACAATGAGCCTAAAACATGAACAGAGGTTCGAAACCTAGATAGATCAACATCTCAACTGCAGATGGTCACTAAGAAAGCTGAACAACCCAGTATGTTCCAGAGCGAATCAATGAAAAAGAAGCTAAGATTAGATGCCAACAGTGGGTTAAGTTGCAAAAAAAAAAAGGACTCTTGACAAATTCATACTGTTCTCTTCAGTTTCATACTCGTTTCCATACTAAAGTGAACCCATCCTTGCCCCCATCATCCAGATCCAGCTTCAAACCATGAATGCACAAAAAGAATAATAATCTCACCCAGCTATAAATCAATCAATAATTTTATAAGCAAGATATGGGACGTCTCCTTTGAAGCGTTTCACCATACTGTTCAGCAATTCCCAATTCCTACAAGCTAATGAATACAAATATTCTGTTACGATACAGTTTGTTTCTTGAGAGTTTGGTGAGGGTTATGATCATGTGTAACGGTATGCCTTTGGCTATCTTTGAATCAAAGCCCGGTGCCCCCATTCACTGATAAAAAGTAACATATATCCTAGCAAGATTTTCATCTCTACCAGCTCAATCTGACAATTTTCCTGATACCAACAACAAAAAACAACTACAGCTCGGACAACACAGGTCATACTGTCCTTGCCAGGCTCAAATTTCACTTTTCCTAAGCACCCTATCTAGTTATCACAAGATATCTCAAGCTTCAATTCTATGAATCAGATCACAATACACACAACTACCAAACAACACCATTTCCTCAACATAATCGTCATAAATAAGATACTAGATCTTTACCTGGTATTGTCCTCCTCGTCTCGCTGCTCCGGAGCACGATACGGTACCAAATCAGCCTGAACACTCCCGGACGATGAGCTCGAACTAGAACTTCTCGAAAACGTCACCTCATTTGGACTCGAACCCTGACTAAAAACCCCACCGCTCCCAACATACGGCCGAGCCGCAAGCCTCAGCTCCTGCCTCCTCCTGTACTCGATACACACACAGACCATATGAAGAACACACTGGACCACATACCCGATAATCCACAACCTGAGCGGCACCGATGCCGTTTCCTCCCTGCTGATAAGAAGGTCAACGGCGGCTGCAACCACAAACAGGGTGTTCCAGATCAAGTCCAGGTAAACGATGGGACGTGAGTATGCCCAATCGTTCTGCCTCTCCTCGATCTGTTCCTCCGCCGCCTCCCTAACCCGGAAAGGCTGGTCTCGCATCATCCCCCGTCGGCTGCTGCTTGCGCGCCTGAGCATCCGGGCAGCGCTGCGCAGGCTTGGACCTCTACGTGAGAACCCGCTTCTACCCGGACTCCCTCCATTGCTGCGGTCCGGGGCGTTGGGGGATTGGTCGGGAGTGTGGAGAAGAGGCGTGGTGTCGACACCCCCCGTGGGGACATCATTTTGAGAACGGGACATGGGTAAAGAAGAGGAGAAAATAGGGGTTGGAATATACGTTAGGGATTCTAGATTTAGACGTGTCTATAATTCCATAGAAGAAAAGGGTTTGGTGGATTGATAAGGGTGGCTCGGAGAGGAGTGTTATGATTCTAAATCTCCGGATTTCGGGATCAGAATCAGACAGAAGAAATAGAAGATGAAGAAGGGTAGATGGCGAGGTGGTAGAAATAAAACGTCGACAAAACGGGCACCGAGTGGAGAGTCAAACTAGATGTTGCCTGGAAGACTTCTCTTTTCTCATTTATTCATTCTTGAGTTCTTAAATAACAATTGGAAACTTATTTTCGAAAAAAAAAAACAATTGGAAACTGAAATAATTTTACTTTTAATACTGGTTCTCTGAGAACCTACGTAAGAGACTTAAAAAAAAAAAGAAATTATATAATTTAACCTAATAAACCATACGGAGGGATTTTAGATTTCATAATTAAGTAGTATTTTTAAGGTACAATATAGAGTGCAATTTTAAATCTAGTTTATAAAGTGTATCAAACTTATCATCAGTACATTCTCAACCGAGCTATGTTTCACTCATACTAATATTATATACTCTACAATTGACCATCATATTTTTACTTCAATATTTAATATTGTATATAAAATAAATTAATTTAAAAATTTTAAACTTTGCATATGATTTCTTACATGATCTATATATTATAAAATTTTGTTTCTTGAAACAATATATATATATTTAATATTAAATGAAAAACATATA
Source organism: Limonium bicolor (assembly GCA_023374045.1). NCBI lineage: Eukaryota > Viridiplantae > Streptophyta > Magnoliopsida > Caryophyllales > Plumbaginaceae > Limonium > Limonium bicolor. The sequence continues at coordinate 308,664,661 of CM041776.1, read as the reverse complement.
ATAAAACAAACAGAACTGTCAATTCATGACAGAAGTATCATATTTCATATAATTACTAATATTTTGAACATACAATAGAGTGGAGACTCTAAATCTAGCTTACAAGGTGTCTGCACTTCCTTCTAAACCGAGCTATCGGAGTTTAGGGCATCCACAATGGTGTGGATTCTACCCATATTTGTCAGTAAGAAATTAAAAAAAAATCTATAATGGTGTGGAATCCACACAATTTCTCTTTTATCTTTCCTTATTTAAGCAATGTACGGAAAAGTAAATTCATTGGTTGTTTCTTTGTATTGTTTGGCATATTAAATAAAAAAAATATTTACTGCTTTCCAAAATAGTTTTACGATTCTCATCTCATCTACATCTCACTAAATATTAATACATTAAACATAATAGTGGAAGGAGTGAGAAGGTAGATGAACAAATAATACCCTTAAATGGACTCAAATAATTATTTGTCATATACTTTGTTACTAAGACGTATATCATATATGATATATAATATACATACAAGATTATCTCTTCCCCATCTTGCTTTTTTGAATACCAACATTTTGTTGGGAAATGAAATATTTTCTCTTTTTCTAATGATGGTTAGGAACTATACACTACTAGAAAAAACGGTTTTTGCGACGGAACAAATCCGTCGCTAGTCCGTCGCTAAACGTTAGCGACGGACTAGCGACGGATTTGTTCCGTCGCAAAAACCGTCGTCGCTAATCAGGTTTGCGATGAATTGTTTAATCCGTCGCTAATTAGCGACGGATTGGCGAAGGATAATTCCGTCGCTAAATTAATGAATAGCGACGGAATTAGAATTAGGGTTTGTGCTTTCACGGTTTTGCGACGGATATTCCGTCGCTAATCCGTCGCTAACTGTTTTTTTCCAAACAGAATATTCTTTTTAATTTGTTCTCACCTACAATAATTTCACCTGCAACAATAATCAACTGCAACATTTTTATTCACCTATATTAAGCAATAAATTTCACCTGTTCAAAATAATTGAAAATAAACTATTTTTTGTACTAACCAAATTCAAAATAATTGTTAAATTCGTACAATTAGCATTTCAAACAACTGAAAATAAAACTTAATGTTGCAATGTCACTCAAACCATAACAATCTATCTAACGTCCGTACTCCCACCCATGACCATCCCCAGCACGATACCCCAACTGATCACCGGAGCCACCACCTGAGCCACCACCACCAGAACCACCACCAGAGCCACCACCTGCACCTCCCCACGGACCCCATCCTGGCAGACTAGGAGTCTGAGAGGGAAACATCTGAGAGATCTGCTCTCGTATCATAGCCTGCATCTCCTCCTGACGTAGCTCCTGACGGATGCTCTCCCTCTCAGTCTCGCGGATCTTGTCAAGCACATTTCGCTCAATGTTTGACTGATCGACTCAATCATACTCTGATCGTAGCCGGTATCACTTGAGCTGTTGCCAGAGGTGTGAAATGAGTCAGGGAAATAGACAGGTGCTAACTCGCCCACACCGTAGACCCTCTGCTTTCGTGATTTCCCTTTGACAGCCTTGTAGAATAATTGGTTGGGGTCAGTGGGTGTCCCTTGGGCTGATGGATCATCTGGGTTCACTGCCTCTTGAGTTGACGCCTCAACAAGATGCTCATATTCATACTATGTAATGGCAAAACAAAGATAAATGAAGTTATTCATTATTCAATAAAATTAAAATGTATTACAAACATTTATGCAGAATAGATGTATAAAAACACTTACAGCAATGTCCTCGCCTTCGCACATACTGGCACACTATTACCATGCTCATCCTTGGTCGAATGTGTGTGAATAAACAGTGTGTAAGCATCAGGCTCCACACCTGTTTTTTCAGTCTAAAAAAATGCTTATTAAGATATAAAATACAAATTCTACGCAAAATTTGACATAACCTCCCCTGTTTTTATACATTTTGCCCACATATTAAACAGACAGAAAACAATAATAGTTCACAGTTCATAGTCCACAAACACATTGACATCCATAATCATACCCGTAGTCACACCCATATTCATATTTCCTAAGCATATCTTTAGGTAAATGTAAAACAACACTATCAAAAAAACTTACCAAGACCTTCTTATGCCCCTTCATTGTGCGTGATCCGCAAGCATGGGTGGAGATACCGCCACCAGGTGTGTGCTCACTCCTTCTGTTTCTGGAGTTGATTTGGCTTTTTGCTTTGTAATCTTCGGTCTGCCACTGTCTCTGCCACTCGTCCCATATATCATCTCTGACTTTCCTCTTAGTTCTCCCTGTCTTCATCTTGTATAGTGTGTCAGAATATCTCTGTCTACCTTTATCACAAAAAATCTCATACACCCGTGTCTCAAATCGAGGATCCCAACGAAAGCGCTTCTGTATATATATTAACAAAGTGGTTTAAGTGCAAAAACAAAACAAACATCATACACACATTGGTAAAATATGAATGGTTACATACCTTAAACTCCTCAAAATAAAAACGATGACCATCCGGACCCAGTGACTCCCAGTTATAGCCATGGGCAAACCATCTTGTCTCGAAACAGGGGAGTATTCCACGATTGACTACATTACTAGGCTCCAAATCCCTGTAGTTTCAAAGACAAATGACAAGTAATTAACAATGGTTGGTAAACAAGCTTTATTAAAACAATATCAAGTTGTATAATCACATAAGTGTACTTACCTGCCGTCGATGGTGATGAAGGTGCGACGATCAACAACCCCAGCAGCTTGTGACGAGCTTGAGCTACGCGGTGTGTCCGCAGGTGAAGGTGAAGCAGTATCGGTAGGTGTCTCAGCCGGTGTGTGGGCAGGTGGAGTGTAGTGCTGAACATCCTGAGAAGCAGGGACTAAAGTGGAGCCCTGATGAGCATGCGGATGAGTGTCAAAGTACGGGGTCCCCATCGGTGCTCGTCTGAGACAGTGTGAGAACGAGCAAGTCGTGGAGCACCAGAATGAGACCCCTCGCCCGATCCTGCATCATCTGCAGCTTGCTGAGAATCTCTCGCTGCAGATGATGAACTACCCCTACCAAGCATTCTCGAGAACGACCACCCGGATTTAAAGTAACCTCTACCACCTGTCATCACTGTGAACAACCAAAAACAAGCGTATAGATTTATAAGATGTAATCAAATAATATTATAAAAAATGGACAAGTCAATAATTATATGTTCTCATACATCGTAGTTGTTGTCTAGTGTCAATTTATTCATCAATGTTGTCATCTGGTATGTCCACTAAAACTAAAGTTTCATCGTCATCGACTACAGGTGATAACACCATATGATCAACGGTTTCCTCTTGCAGTGGCTGAACCTGTTCCTCATTTGTTGAAGAGTCTGGCATGTCCAAACCACTTCGCGCTTTCACCTTTGACACAACCCACCAGTCTTTCTTATCTCTCTTCTTCGACGGGTATGAGCAATAATACACCTGAACAGCTTGATTAGCTAGCACAAATGGCTCGTACTTGTTAAACTTCCTTGTATGATTAATGTCAACCAGTTTATATCGAGGATGTATTTGTACTCCTCTCTTTTCCGGATCAAACCAGTGACAATTAAACACTACAACTTTCTTGACCGGCAAAGCGGGATACTCTAGTTCAATAATCTCCTTCAGCACCCCATAATAATCATACTCCGAATCAGCATAGTTTGTCCCAGAAATGCAAACACCACAGTTATATGTTGTTCGTTCTTGTGAATAAGATTCTGTATGAAATTTGTATCCATTTACATAGAAACCCGAGTAGGAAACTGCCATGTTCAATGGACCTTGTGCCAAACTACAAACAAATTTGTTCGGTGTGGAAACAACATTTGACTGTAACATAACAAGTTAGTGTCAATGTGCATAATCATGTATATAATGATGTAGTCAATAATGTACTTAAACCCTCACATGTGAACGAAACCAAAGTGGAAAATCCTTTTCCATCTTAAGGTTTATAGTCTGCGCATTCAGTGTTGGTTCCGCTTGCCGTAGCTGACTCTCGTACATTCTACGACATATACAAGTGCAAGAGTCAACACAATTATGAATATTATGTAAACCAATGAATATATTCGATATAAGTTTCTTACTCAAAGTAAGGCTCCATTTCTGCACAATTCAGAAGAACATATGACTGAGCAGCATCTAACTCATGGCCTGTCAACAATCTTCTAGTTCCTTTGCCAATTGGTTTCCCCAACGTTTTGAAAACAGACAATCTTTCTGGGTCTTCGTCAACGTCTTCCACAATCACCTCATTTCTACCAAGCTTGTAAGGGTATGCTGGTCCGTCATCAACGAAATAAAACTTTGTAAATTTAGTGATCTCTTCCAAAAGGTATCCGTTACGAATCGACCCCTCAACCTTGTTGTTATTTCTGATGAACTTTTTTAATTTGCCCAAGTACCTGTATCGTAGTTTATGTATCGACCAATTACATCAACTACATTGAAAACACTATATAACAATATAAAATATCTTTGTTCAGTTGACCTATAATTTACCTCTCAAACGGATACATCCATCTGTACTGCACTGGACCACATAAACTCGCTTCAAATGCAAGATGGATGGGGAGATGTTCCATTGAGTCAAAAAAGCTCGGTGGAAAATTTTTTCCAATTTGCACAAGATTTCCGGAATTTGACCATTCAACCTTTGCATATTAGATTCTGAAATTGACGTGCATGTCAACTCCTTGAAAAAAAGACATAACTCAGTAATTGGCTCCCACACCTTTTGATCAAGTAGATGTCGAAAAGCTATGGGCATCAACCTTTGCAAGAAAACATGACAGTCATGACTTTTCATCCCAAACATTTTCCTATTGGCCATGTCAACACACCTCCCAATGTTGGATGCAAATCCGTCAGGGAGCTTTATATTTTTTACCCATTCACACAAGATCCGAATACTGTCCCTGTCCATGACATATTTTGCCTTTGGAAACGTGTTTAAAGATATATCTGGTGCCAACTCTGGACGGTGACAATAATCATTCAACTCTAGGCGTGATTTAAATGTGTCCTTTGTCTTGTCCTTCACATTGAGAACTGTGTTGAATATGTTCTCAAACGCATTTTTCTCACAATGCATCACATCAAGAATATGTCTGATCAACAAATCTTTCCAATATGGTAGATCCCAAAAAATGCTTTTTTGCTCCATCCACTTGTTTTAGCAATTTGAGCATTTATTTCAGCCGAACCAACTTCAGTGACCTTCATTAAGCCCAATCGGTTCAGCTCTGTCAGTATTTGATCACCAGTTTTAAAAGGTGGGGCAAATTTGGTCTCTTTGTGCCCTTTCCGAAATGATTTTTTATCAGCACGAAACTTGTGATCTGCAGAAGAAATTTTCTGGAGTTGTCGTACCAAGACTGCTTCTTGCTACAACGTAGTGTGAATGCATCACTATCTGTAGCACAATGGGGGCACGCCAGTCGACCAGCAGTTCTCCAACCTGATAACATTGCGTATGCTGGAAAGTCATTTATAGTCCAAATCAACGCCGCTCGCATTTCAAAATTTTTCTTCTTAGACACATCATATGTTGTGACTCCTGCCCACAACTCCTGTAACTCAGCTATGAGAGGCTGCAAAAAACACATCAATTTTTCCTTTAGGATTTTTAGGCCCAGGAACAAGAATTGTAAGAAAGAAGAACTCATCTTTCATACACATCCCAGGCGGTAAATTGTAAGGTGTAAGAACAACTGGCCAGCAAGAGTATTGTCTTCCAGAGGCTGTAAATGGTTGAAAACCATCAGTGCATAACCCAAGTCTGACATTTCTAGAATCCAAAGCAAAATCAGTATGAATTTCGTCAAAGTGCTTCCAAGCTTTTGAGTCAGATGGATGACACATATTGTCATCTTCCATCTTGTGCTCAGCGTGCCATCTCATATCTGTAGCCGTTGCAGGAGAAGCGTATAGCCTCTTCAGCCTTGGAATGAGGGGAAAATACTGCATCTTCTTGTACGGTACTTTACTTTTCCTCCTCTTTGCACCCTCTTTGACGGGCTTGTATCTAGGGCAAGCACAAAACTTACAAACTTCAAGATTTTTATCTTCTCCCCAAAAAATCATACAATGATCCGAACAACAATCAATTTCTTCATAGGGTAAACCTAGACCACGCATGATTTTATTTGCTTCATAAAAGTTGTTTGGAATGTCATTGTTCTCAGGACAAAGATCGTGGTAAGTTTTGCAGACTCGATCAATCAATCCCTGGGGTGCTTGGTAGTCATTCTTAATAGACATCAATTCAGCTGTGATAGATAACACGCTATGAGTGCCATTGAATAACTTTCTTCTAGAAGATTCCATTAACTCAAAGAATTTCTTAGCTTCTGGATTGGGAGCATCCTCTAGTTCCTCCTCAACCTCCGGCATTAAAGTAGATGTATCCCCTAATTCTTCTGGAACATCACCAACAGCATGAGCAATCATTTGCTCCATCATTTCAACATTTTGTACCTCACGTGGCGTTGTGGTACTCGTAGTGAGATTAACTTGTATAGGTGTGTTATCTTCCCCATGAAATATCCAATCAAAGTAACCATACATAAAACCTTTCTTAGCTAAATGGAGCTTAACGACAGCAGGCTCGAGGTACTGTCTGTTTCTGCACCTTTTCATGTCGCAAGGACACTTAATTTTACCGTTTTCCATACATTCAGGGTGTTGTAGTGCGAATGAGACAAACTCTTCCATCTTCCTCAGCCATTGGGTAGAGATTCTACCCCTCTCAAAGGTTCTCTCAACATACATCCACACCCTATCGGGTCTCATACCTATACTAATCAAACACTACTTTAGTTAATACTAATAAAACACTACTTTAGTTAATACTAATAAAACACTACTTTAGTTAATACTAAAAAACACTACTTTAGTTAATTATACAGTTAAATTATCAACTTGATTGATTTTATCAACTTAATTATAGAGTTAAATTATCATAACTTTCCCAATTCCAGAAGCACCACCAGTTACCAAAGCTGAGAAGTCGGGAGGTGATGACGAGGTCTCATACCTATCGGGTTGATGACGATTCACATTTATCAATCGAAGAGAAGATAGATGGTGGTGGTGTCCGGTGTGTGCGGTGGTGGTAGTGGGTGCCGTGCCATGCGACTACGCCTGAGGGAGGAGACCAACCGAAATATAAAATACGGTGATTATCAACACTACTTTAGTTCAAACTAATAAAATTTTAAAAAAATTCGACATAGTCTCCCCTATTTGTATACTAACAATTTTTGATATACCCATGCCATTTGGAACTAAAATTTGTAAAACTATCCATAAAAGTAAGAATTGACAACTGAAATTAACTAATACAAACTATATAATCATTAATTAGTTCTAACAACACAATTTTGCAAGCACACAACACTGAATTTTGATATACCCATGCCATTTTCGGTTATATATATATGTAACACTAAAATTAGTGAAAAATTAAACAAAAATGCAAAATTAGCAACTATAATACTCACAAACCAACAACACACCAATAACCACCAGTTCATAGCACCAATTAACAAACAATAACCCACAAATTTACAAATTTTTAACAAAATTTTGTAACCCTAGAATTGGCTGAAACTAACCAAATTTGCCGCAGTGAAGTTGCAGGAGTATGCAGAGGTTGTCTGGGACGTTTCGGTGGCCGGAAAACTAGCTAATGGCGCGACGGAGCTTGAATCTGGCCGGAATGGTAGTCTGGTGCGCGCAGGAGAGGAGAGGAGGGAGAGGAGAGGGAGGAGAGGAGAGATATGCGCGGGAAGAAGAAGAAGATCGCGTCTGATTAATTTAAGCGAATTAGCGACGGACTAAGTCCGTCGCTAAAATATAAGTGAAACGGCGTCGTTTAAAATAAGTGGGAGCGTGTGGTTTTCGGAAGTAATGCTAATTCCGTCGCTAATTTGGGGAAATTTGCGCGCCACTCGCCCCGCCATTGTTCCGTCGCTAATTCGTCGCCATTCCGTCGCTAAAACCGTCCGTCGCTAAGCCGTCGCTATTCGTCGCTAATTCCGTAGCAAATAGGCTGTTTTCTAGTAGTGATATATATTAGAGACTAAAAAAGGAGATGAAATGAGATATAACCACAAGGACCACCTTTATCAAAACAAAAAATGAAGTAAAGCTCATTAAAACTTGTTTGGTTTACTAGCTAGCATACGAGATTAGATTAGTGTGACTGAAAAAAAGGAAGCGGATTATGTGACGAACGGGTATTTTCCGTCGCGCGACGGAATCCATTTTTTTTACGGGGGAAGTGTGGATATATCATACGGATCATCATTAATGTTTTTATTTGTTATTGGAAGTCTTACCTTTTATACAAATTTGTTTTTGTTTTTTCTTTTTAGAAATGCTAGAGTGTAATTATTTTGTTTTTTAATAATACATATCGTAATATATAGTTATTAATAAATAATTCCCTAATTATATAAAAAAATTACTTGACTATATTCATATGTATATGATATAATATTATTTATTTAATTTAATAATATTTGTTGACGAACATATATCACGATTGAATTTTTTTAAAGTTAAATTAATGTAAAAACACCAAGTTAAATATTTATATTTTTTAAAAGAAAAAAAACTGAATGACATTGCTATTGTATTATGGTTTTCTAATCTTATAATATTTGTTGTTGATACATATATGTAAAAACTGGAGTATAGCGATTCAAAATACATCAATCAACTGATTAAAATTAAGAAAATTGCTAATACAAAACAAATACCAAGATAATATTTATATTATTTTTGAAATTAAAAAAATGATGATAATATTTTGCACGTTAATTTTTTAACCTTCATGTTATAAGTTAGCGTGTAGTGCATATATAAAAATCAAATGTTAATAAATACGTAAAGTTGACTCCAACAATTCAGTTTATATATAATGTTGGAAATATTATGTATAATCTTGGCGTGAAAACGTTTATATATAATAATGGAATCATAGAAACATGAAACGTTTATATAAAAACATGGAAACATTTATAAAATAATGTGGAAACATTTATATAAACTCGTGGATACGTTATGCATAACTGTGGAAACGTTATACTTGATTGTGGCGTGGAAATGTGTCGTAGAAATGTTATATTTAATTGTGGTATTGAATATATATTTGTGTAAACGTATATATGTAATCATGGCGTGTAAACGTTTATATATAAATCGTGGAATCGTATTGGGCATGGAAACAGTCATATATAATTATTGAAATATTTATAAGTAATCATGCCATGGAAACATTATATATAATCAATCGTAGAAACAGGGAAACGTTTAAATAAAAACGTGGAAACGTATATATAAAAATGTGGAAATAATTAAATAAAAAGGTGGAAACATTTAAATAAAAAGTGGAAACATTATCCGAACTCGTGGACTCCTTTATGTATAACGGTGGAAACATTATATACTTGTGTCATGGAAACATCATATGTAATTATAAAAATGTTTATATATAATCATGTAGTGGAAATGTTTATATGTACTCGTGGCGTGGGAACATTATAGATAATCATGGAAATATAGAAACGTGGAAACGTTTAAATGAACATGTGGAAACATTTATTTGAATTTGTGGACACCTTTATGTAAAACGTTGGAAACGTTATTTATAATTGTGGTGTGGAAATCTGTCGAGTTAGTGACGACATATAAAGTGTAGAACTAATGCTAAAAAGATTACCCTACCCCCCAAACACCCAAAAAACCATCCTAGGATAGCTAAAAATGCCGAAGGCGTGTTTTTAGGGTTTATAGTATAGGGTTTAGGGTATTAGACCCTAAACCCTAAACCACAAACCCTAAAAAAGTGTCGAGTCAGTGACGACAATATAAAACGTAGAACTAATGTAAAAAAGATTACCCTACCCCCAAACACCCTAAAAACCACCCTTGCTAAAAACGTCGAAGGCATTTTTATGGTTTGTAGTGCAGGGTTTAGGGTCGTTATAAACCACAAACCCTAAAAAACTGTCGAGTCAGTGACGACAATATAAAATGTAGAACTAATGCCAAAAAGATTACCCTACCCCAAACACCCTAAAAACCACCCTACGAATGCTTAAAATATCGAAGGTATTTTTATGGCATTTTTATGACCTCTGATTCACTTTTTAACAACTTTTGATTCTCTTTTTCTAAACTTAAGATTCACAATGAATCTTAAAACATATTTACATACAAAAAATAAAAAAAATAAATTTATCAAACATATTCATGTTTGGTCTTATTTTGAATAGCTTAAATTATGATGAACAGTAATATAAAATTTATGTTATTTGGACTTATATATAATAAGATACAACATTTTAAAGTTTTGTAGAATGATAAAATAAAAAAAAGTAGTAACCTTCTTCATATTAACACTACGCGAGCCGTGGCTCACATTATTTGTGTTCTGATTTTTAAATTACATAACTCTTGTCTATAAACAGAAAAAAAATTAAAATGAATGGTCAAGATTCTTTCCTTCAGGATGAAAAATATATCCGTCATATTACACCATAAAAACTGGTTTCCAATTGAAATTGGGATAAAAAAGACACGTTCTTCTAATATTAATGAAGTATATGTATATATAATATATACTTCTAGTTATGTACGTTGGACTTCTACATATAGATTCATAAACGAACTGCTTAGGTAAGATTTTTAAATCTTGGGTTGTGCACGTAAACGATTTTAGATCGAAATGTAAACACAAGGTTCTAATATGATAAACAATACATGCCCTAAACTTAGCCTACATAGCTCTACAAACAAACACCATCTAATGTTAATAAAATATTCCTTAGTAATTACTTGTTTTGAGAGTAGTTGCCCGGATCCAGAAATTTTGTTTAGCGGCTAATTTTTTTTTTTGATATTGTCATCCTTTAAAATTGTATGTGTTATATTTTTAAAAAAATTTATAGGAACATTTGATATATTTTTAAAATTTTATTAAAAAATTTGATATATAGGAACATTTGATAAATATAGATTAAGAAAATTAAACTATTATGTATTTTAATATTAATTAAAGCGTAAAAATATGCTAAAAATGTATGAAGCTTGCATAGAGAGAAGTACTTCATTATTTTTAAGACTTTATTATGGTGAATCCTAAAAAAACACCTTTTATTAAGAAAAACACCACTGTTAATTAAGGTCAAACTTACACCACGACTGGAAAATTCATTTTAATACCTTAAAGGGGTGTTACAAAGCTGAATTTGTTTCAATATTTTCGTGGTTCGTAGTTTATAAACGAAAACATGCCTTTCATTTCCTTGAATACCTCATAGAAACTTACAACTAACTTTTTACTAGTAAAATACTCTAGATAGCAGTTCAGAGAACCAAGCTAGTGTTATAATTTAAACATTCATAATCATGATATTATAAAATTAAGGAGCGGAAATTATATTATATAGCCTGATAAAGTAACAAATTGTCCATTACCATAATTAATGAGAAACTAACTAAATAGTGAAGGTGATGGAATAATAGTAATGCTTAGTTCTAGATGTATTGTAGTATGATTTTAAAAAGTAGTGAATTTAGTTAATTATTATCTATTCAGTTAGACTAGAGACCCAAAGTTAATATATATCTTGATTTTGCAGCTAAATATATTTACATATTTATATGTATATATGTGAGCAATAAAAAAAATTAAATATAAATTATAGATCTATAACCTTGTTTTAGAGAAATGTATCAAACTACACAACACAATTTCTATCATAGTTCCAATTATCAGAAGTTTTAGTGCATTAAAACTATTAGGGATCCACAAGACAAACAGTACTCATTGCAGGGTACCACAATAGCATTTCATAGAGGCATGCAAAACCAACTGCGCCACTTAGATATTCCTCACAAATGAGTTCAAGGAATTCTTCCGTTTCGGATCATCTCATATATTGGACGGAGGGAGTACCTATTTAGATGACATCTTTATTGAAACCATAATGCATGAGCCCCGTCCATATGAGTTTGTTGAAAACCTATAACCATATGATTTGATCACCACTACATCTTATTACCAATAACGCAATTACTATTTGCAGTCACTATAGAGGTTGCAGCCGTCCGACGGCCCGTCAATGTGAGTGAGCGTGAGTGTTGTAGTGTAATGATGATGAGATGATGATGATAAATGATGATGCCCATAATGATTATTAACGCTTTGATTTTGGGATTGTCTGGATTCAATTTAGACATTTAGATCTAAGTGGTAAATAATCTAATGGTTAATGTTTAAGTAGTTACTTTTCTGACATCTTTATTTTTTAAATGGAAAACAACATTAATTAATGTACAACAGATCTATTTTATAAACTATAAAAACACATATACTATAGACGATAATGATTTATGGACTTTTAGAATTCTCAATGCAATTACCAAAATTACCAAAATGAATTTCTCTACCTTCGTTCTCTCACGAGTCATCCTCTACATTCATTCTCTCTCAAATTAATTCACCAACCAACACACTCAAGAACTCCTCTACCTCAAATCAATTACCAACATAGGCCAACACGCTCAAGAAGGAAAAGCTTCTGCTCATCCTCTACCTCAACTCAATTACATTAAGGTGTTTTCTAAATTCACCAAATCGATCGCCAGTCTTAGTTCAGACAACCGCTAGTTGATAATTTCAGGCATTTGAACCTGCTGGTAGTCCTGCGAGAAAGCTTGTCTCCGGGGAAATCCTGGGTGAGATCATGCCCTGCTGGTAGTCCTACAAGCAAGCTAATTTTAGACATTTGAACTTGCTTGTAGTCCTGTGAGAAATCTTTGCGTTCGTGGAAATCCTGGGTGAGATCACGTCAACTATATGTTACTATTTTCTTCTTCAGGGTTCTCTCATTCGTGAACTGTTGCTTTACTTGTGTGCGAGCAAGCTTTACTTGTTGCTAAAACATACTCTTGCTTTTTTTTTCTCGTAATTCTTCTACTAGCTCCATAGTGATGATGAAAACCCAGACATCTAAGATGCAGGTGGATGTCAAATTTATCACGTCCCACGTACCGAAAATGTTTCGGGTACGCTGAAACGTCAAAAACGGGTCGGAAAGCCAACTTTTTTTTTGTTGGGAATGATAACCGGGGAGAGTGATACGGTATATTTTGTCTTTATAAATGCCTACAGGCTACATGTCGGTGAGTTATATGTTCATCGTTATTGTAGTAATGTTGTCATTTGTTTTGTTTTTTATCATAAAAACAGAGTCCGCCCAAAGTATTAACCCTCACATTTACTGATGTAGGAGTTAGTAGTGTAATCTCTTAAAATTTCTTGCTCTCTCTTCTATTACCGATCTTGTTTCTTTAACCCCTTCTTAAAAGCTTTACAACTTTTTAGATTTTTCAACTCTGTGTACATAGAAACTACAAATAATATCTCTACTATTAGTCTGAGAATTGTATAATCTAATTATAACATTACATTTATTTTTATATTATTTAATATATCTATAAATTTCTCTTGTCGTCCCCGCGTTTTTTAAAATTTTAATATTGTTGTTTTCCTGTCCCCATACCCGTACCCGTATTCATACCCGTACCTGTGCAAATGTTTACAAATTAAGTATACCGATGTGATAGTGTTAATTATACGAATGATTACAAATTAGGTATACCAATATGATAGTGTTAAGTATACGAATGTGATAGTGTTCAGTATAAGAATATTTACAAATTAAGTATACGGATGTGATAGTGTTAAGTATATGAATTCTCACAAACTAAGTATATGAATATTACATGTATTTCATTGACTATATGTTACTAGTTAGAATACTTTTTTGGATATACTATCGTTTTTTGTAACAGTTGGCACAAGAAAATGCTTTTGGTCTTGCTTAAGAGATCCCAAGCAATTTCTACCGCCTGCTTGTATGCACATTAGATCGTACGATGATCACAATGTAAAACCAGCACGTTGTGCAGTTTCGGCAAACAATGCTTGTTCCTCACTTATTCTGCGGTTGCATCTAAGCATGAATGCCTCATATTCGTTGTGCAACGGATGAATGTGCACCCCAACCCACCTTTCAATGTAGTAAACTTTCCTATCATGATTCCATCGAAAATACATTTGAGCATCACATCAGCACCTTATCTCAACTTTGACCGACTTTGTCTTGTCATTAATGTTGATTGTAGCGTCGAGATCTACTTTTTGATTTTTTGGATCAATCATGATGTTCACGCGATACCCTGTCTTATTACAAGTAAACAATACATAGTCTCTTATGTTGGACATCTTGCCGAGACCGGCGTACTGCCTTCACATACCAGATATTGTGTGATGATTAAGCTACCCATAATTATTACTCTACAATATTGGAAAACGTGAAAATATGTAAATATATTAAATAATTTATAACAAAAATACATTTTTAGTTTTCCAAAATGTACACTCTAAATACTAAATCAATAGTAGATCAAGTACTTAGAACAATTTATTGAAGCACTAACGTATTTCACGCTCATAAACCAAATATCACATGACTATTAAACTACCTCACCATTATTACTTCTATGATATTGGAAAACGTGATTATGTTTTTAAATATAATACTGTTTTTATGTCAGAAATGCCTTTTTAGTTTTCCAAAATGTACACACTGAAATACTTAATCAGTAGTAGTTCAAGTACTCATAACAACATCTTTAAGCACTAATATGTTCTACACTTATATACCAGATATTAGGTGACTATTAAGCTACCACATAATGATTACTTATGCGATATTGGAAAACGTGATTTTTTTAATACAATAATGTTTTTATGGTAGAAATACCTTTTTAGTTAATATGGTGAAGCACTAACATTTTCTATATCACGTGGCTACGAAACTACCTCATGATTATTACTTCTGTACTATTGAAAACGTGAAGAGATTTAAATATAGTAAAAAAATTATGATAAATATACCTTTTTGGTTTCCCATGAAGAAATCATTGGAGATGAGCGAGGACCAAGAAGAAGAGATTGGAAATTGAAATTGAACGGATGGTTAAGCGAATGTTTGCGAGGAAACACATATAGGATCGAGAAAGCAGAAGCGTGGAAATAGGGATGAAAGCATTGTGAAAGAAAGGATGATTTCTTGTATGTTTTGTGAATAACCACGATGAGTATTTATACAAGAGGGGTTTCCTAATAGGAAACACCCAATTGGAAACTTAACTTAAACTAATAAAGACACTCAATTGGAAACTTAGCCCAAATAACTAAACTAATAAAGACACCCAATTGGAGACTTAGCCTAAATAACTAAACTAATAAAGACAATACATAAAAGGATAGAAAAGATTATGCTAGAAATATACTCCCTCCGTTCAACAATATCTGTCGTTTTAGAAAATTTGCACACTTATTAAAAAAGTAGAAAAAAGACGCATGTACCCCTACTTTTTACTTTTCTATCATAATAATATTTTTGCATTGAATATAGGGTTAGAAATGAAAAAAATATCAAAAAGCTAGAATGACAGATATTATTGAACAATAATCCCACCCTAAAACGACAATATTAATTAACGGAGGGAGTATATAATCCTAACAAGTTTAAGAAAAGGGAAAGAATGACACATAGGAAAAGTCTAGAAGATTTTAGTAAATCCTAACACAAGACACTAATCATTAACAATTAACTAAAACAACTAATCACTTATATGATAAAATAATGCATTCCACGAATGAGAATGAATCTCGATCTCTTGTGAGACCAGGTCCCAAGCCAATCCCTTGATTGCCTGCTTTGTTTTGGTCACTGAACAACTACTAATGTAATAGCAACTAGACCTTTACCCATGTGATAGCCGCCAACCGGCTATGTGGCCTCCAGCCGTTAGTCTACTACATGGTTTGTAGTCTGTCGTCGGCTACCTGTAACTACATTTAGTAATTTTGTGACTGCAAATAATATTTCTCTACCAATAATGTGTGTGTATGACAGAAAGTCACATAGAGATAGGGGTGAGCATTTGGATAATTCGGTTAACCGAAATCCAAATTGTAAAAAAAAAAAATTGGATTTCGGTTAAAAACGAATTATCCAAATTAACACCAAAACCGAATTAACCGTTATCCAAATTTTCCAAAATCCAAAAAAAAATTGAGTGAAAAACCAAAACCGAACCTAAATCCAAATTTTAGCTAGTTTAGATTTCAACTAACCGAAATTTAGAGTTTATGTTTACTAATTTGTCACTAAAGAGTAGAATTAGAAAAGAGAATATTCTTTTTTTTTAAAAAATGGATAATTCAGTTAACCAAATTAGACAAAATCAAAACCGAAATCCAAACCAAATTATAATTTGGATCATTCGGTTAACCGAAATTTTAAATTCGGTTACAAAATTTGGTTAAAAATCCAGAAAAAAATTTCAGTTAATTCGAATTTTGGATAAGTCCAAAATATCCAAACCGAATGCTCACCCCTGATAGAGACGAACCCAAACATTGAGATTAAATAAAGAGCATACATAATCCAGCAACACTTCAAAACAATGGGATAATTCATGTATTTAATTTAATTACCAGATCTTACCTGCCTTGTTTTGCTGTATATAAAGCTGAGAAGTTGTCATCATCTTTTATAATCATAATTCCGTAAAACATACTATCACCACAGCATGTATGATGGATGTGGCGCACAACAAAAGCAAGGTATACAAAGCACAAGTAACAAAACATGGTATGCAAGCACAGTGTATACAAACCCTAAACGGACACACCATATCTCTAGGCGCTGGAGCAGCAAATGTCATTCATTCAATCGGCCAAGTGCCAACACATCCTTACGTTCATCCCAAACTGTCTGCGAGAAGGTTGACACCAAGGACCGATAGATTCTACGAGGAGCTAGCCACGTTAACAGCAATCAGCGATGGTGAAACGATACCTAACCATAGATTCTACTATAAATGTATCAAAACCGCGGAGATTCAATTTAAACTATATAACAGTGAAGATCCCGATCCAACGCTTCAAAGGCCAAACTCATTCGACGTGTGCTACTAGTTGAAAGGACCAGCATTATTCCATGACAATGCGAGTAGTACTAGTGCCTAAACTAACCAACAGGCCGCCGAACTACCATGATCTCCCGATATTAGCTCAAAGTGAAGCAAACAGACCTTACATTCATTCATTCCCGCCCTTAGCTAGGAATAGAACGCAGACTACATGCTCATTAGCAGCTTGAAATTATCGCTTCCGGGTGGGTTTTCTAAGCTATATCGCAAGAGGCTGAGGCATTGGGAATTCAATTCGTTTATTCGTAATCTCGGTCTATCCCGTGACTATGAAAATTGTTCCGTAATAGAAAGCAATCATCGCCTCGATGAATTCTGCAAATCCGGTGAAGTTGACCAAGCCCGTCAGCTGTTTGACAGAATGTCACATAGAGACGAATTCAGCTGGAACACTTTGGTTTCAGGCTACGCTCGTCAGGGTAGGTTCCATGAGGCTAAAGAATTGTTTACTGAAACTCCAAATAGGAGTTGTATTACCTGGAACTCAATTATTTCTGGGTATTGCTTTCATGGATATGAAGCTGAAGCATTTGAACAATTGTACCATCACATGCAGTATGATGGATTCAAACCTAACCATTTCACTCTGGGCAGTGTACTCGGTATGTGCTCCAAGCTCAGATTGATTAAGCGTGGTGAACAAGTACATTGCCTTGCTATAAAGAGCTGTATGGATCTGAATAGCTACGTCGTTACAGGATTAGTGGACATGTATGCCAAGTGTAACAGCCTTCTTGAAGCTGAGCGCTTATTTCTCTGTGTTCCCGACAAAAGTAACCATGTTTTATGGACTGCCCTTCTTACTGGATATTCTCACAACGGATGTGCTGATAAAGCCATGGCTTTTTACAGAAGCATGCATGCAGAAGGGATTCGGTCCAACCACTTTAGTTTCCCAAGCATATTGTCAGCTTGCGCAGAGGCTTCGGCGGTGTGGTTTGGAGAACAGGTACATGGTTGTATTGTAAAGTCTTATTTGGTAGGGAATAAGTTTGTTGAGAGCTCTTTGCTCGACATGTATGCCAAGTGCGGTGACCTACGTAAGGCCAGGATTGTTTTTGAGAACATGAAAGAGGATAATGTGGTGGCGTCTTGGAACTCAATGATCAGTGGCTACAGCAGGGAAGGCTTGGAAGTGGAAGCATTGTCTCTGTTTTATAAAATGCACGCTCAAAACATGACAATCGACGAATACACATATCCTAATGTTCTCAAGTGCTGTGCTTTCATCGCAGACATGATGATGGAAGCAAACGCCATCCACTGTCTGATCATCAAAAGTGGGTTTGAGAATTATAACCTTATTAGCAACGCTCTTATCCAGACATATGCAAAGCAAGGAAGCATAATATCTGCAGTGTATGTGTTTGAACGGGTCTTAAACAAGGATGTGATTTCCTGGACCTCCCTATTCACAGGATTTGTGGAGAACAACTTGCAGAAAGAAGCACTGAATTTGTTTTGTGATCTGAGAAAAGCTGGACTGTATCCAGATGAGGTATTCTGTTCTACCATCTTGAGTGCTTGTGTAGAATTTACACGCTTAGAATTTGGCAAGTACCTCCATGGATTATTTATTAAGTCAGGACTGGGATCATCACTGCTGGTAAATAATTCCCTTCTGACATTATACGCCCAATGTGGGTATTTAGATGATGCCACAAGAATCTTTAACTTGATGAATGCCCCAAACTTGATAACTTGGACATCACTGCTAGTGGGTTATGCTCAAAACGGTAGAGGACAAGAATCCTTACAGATATATGAACAAATGGTAGAAACTGGGATTGAACCTGATTATGTGACCTTCGTTGGCTTACTTTTTGCTTGCAGCCATGCGGGTTTAGTACAGAAAGGTCAATATTACTTCAAAGCCATGGATGAGGTTTATGGTATCAAACCTGGGCTGGAACATTATGCCAGCATGGTTGACCTGTTAGCTAGGTCTGGGAAACTGACTGATGCTGAAAATCTCTTGAATCAAATGGAGATTGAACCAAATGCAAGCCTGTGGAAATCAGTTCTTTCAGCTTGCAGAGTTCATCATGGAAATATTGAGTTGGCTGAAAAAGCTGCCGCAAATCTCTTCAGTCTAGAACCTTTGGATTCTGTCCCGTACATTTTGTTAGCCAACATCTACTCCGCTGAAGGCAGATGGAAAGACTCAGCAAAAGTGAGAAAGTTGATGAAATCAAAAGGCATCACAAAGGAAGCAGGTTACAGTTGGATTGAGATGTACGGTGAAGTTCATACATTCATTTCAGAAGATAGAAACCACCCACGGACAACAGAGATTTACGCCAAGTTGAAAGAGATTGTTCATCGTATCGAGAAATCAGGGTATGTCCCGGACCTGAGATTTGCACTGCATGACGTTGATGAGAATGATAAGGAACTTAGTCTTATATATCATAGTGAAAAGCTGGCTGTTGCGTTTGCGCTTATTGTTCTGCCTCCAAAAGCTCCAGTTCTTGTATTCAAGAATCTTCGGATCTGCGGAGATTGCCATTCCGCAATGAAATTTATTTCACAAGTGTATCAGCGACGCATTATATTGAGAGATTCAAACTGTTTTCATCATTTTGAGAAAGGGCTGTGCTCGTGTAAAGATTACTGGTGAACCTTATCAATTTTGGTTCGTCTCTGTATTGGATACCCCTTGAGAATAGCTTATCTTTTAAGTCTGTTGATAGCCCACTTGAGTTGTCTTCCGATGGAACCCTGATTTGCTTTTCTAGGCAGACAGGTTATTTCATCTTTCTAATCGGGTCGTTTTTATTACAGTGAAAGAGCGAACCATCAGCTGAAAGAATGGCCGGAAATGATTCGGCTGGTTAAATTTTTGCATTTGAAAAAATGGGAAGCTAGGTTAGGTAATCATTTCCTAAGCTCAAATTGCTATTGACAATCTATACATGAGAAAGCTGGCAAATGAACATAACGCCATAACCAATCATCGCATGAAACCTAATATCAAAACAAGCAGTACCATCCACTTAGATGAATGTACTTTGAATGCTTCAGTCCAAAACTGCAGCTGTAAATTCTACACTAGACGTTCAGATTTCTACGTTCTGAGAGGTGAAAACAGATTTATAATAGTACTGCATGACAATCACTTCCCTTGGCGAACTTTACTCTCCCTGTGCCAAGGAATGACCGGGATGAAACATTCATAGTCCTTTGATACTTCAGCGAGATCAATAGATTTACTGGATCGGTCAAGCGGCCACTTCCAACCTGAAAACAATGGACAAGGTACATTATTGGAATCATAACCATTTTGTATTGAGTTGAAACCCAGAATTAAGGAAAAAAAGTACGAACGTATGGTCTTTAACAAGGTCAGTAGCAGTCATCATCAGTGACAGTTATCCGTCTGATCCTTCTCCTGATACGCCTTCTCCAAGATTCTTAGTTTGGTATCTATAGACTCAATTTCAATTAGCTCCTCCAAATGATGAAGGTTCCTCCTCAACAAATGGAAAGATGGAATTTTCGTATCGTTCTACCCTCTATTCACTCCTAGAGAAGCTGAAATGCATAAGAATCTCTTCAATGTCATTCTGCTTCTCCAGCTTCTTTGCCTCTCGGAATCAGCCTTAGATCAAAGGGCCTCGAAAGAGGGAATTTTTAGCCTCACATGCTTCCTAAATTCAAAATAGGTCACACAAGCACATTATATTCTACTCTGCAATCATTAGGGGCGAGCATATTCCACAACAATGCAACCCCAGAGTTGACCACGACAGAGAGGGCAGGGAAGATTTTGTTGTAGTGTGACAATTTGCATCAAATAATGAAGGAGAGACTCTTCTTGTTCATAAGGCTGTCCAGGGAGAGCCAGAGATGAGGAAGACTATATCCCAACACTTGTGATAACTATGGAAATAGCAAAGAGCAGGATCTGCACTTCATTGCATTCTCCTGAGACATTATCACATATTCTCAATGATGTATCATAAATGGAATGCGGGAGAGAGTGGGTTGCAGTCTTGCATACCAATTTTTCACTTGACTTTCAATCGTGTGCATCAGCAAGGAAATAAAGGTATTCGCTTGCAGCACCCAACTCCATGTCTGTTCAACGAAGATGTATAGGGAGTCAAGTGATGCCAAGATAGCAATATAAACGCTAGTCTTCTATAAAGGAACTGTGAGTAAAAACATTAAGAGGTACAAAAGAATTAATAGCAACAGTAGCAGGTCTGTGCACAAATTCAGGGAAACAGCAGGAAAAAACATACTCAATTCAGGAAAATGACAGAGCAACAAGGAGATGTGGAGTGTGTCCAGACATAACATCTGAAGAGAGCTTCATTAGGAGCTGCTCTAGAGCTGCACAAATACAGGAGCAACAGGAACTAACGTTTGTTAACAGTAAATTCACAAATCTAGGCGTTCAAACAAAAGAACCAGATCTATACACTCAAGAGGTAAACACAATTGATAATCTTTCTTTTTGATCTGTCATGGTGTAGATAACATAGTGCAAATTACCTTCTAGATAAACTTGATATATGCTGATGCTTCATATTATTAGAATAAATTTCAAGTCAGAGGAAGAGCAAAATCGCCCCCATCATTTGCCGTGAAATTTTTGACCAACAAGTTCCAAGTGACGTGATCTGGAAAAACACCATGGTCTAAAGCTCTACAAAGAAACGCATAAGCATCATCTGACATCCCTTTTCGGCAATACAAAGTGATCAACGTGTTATAAGTCACTATATTTGGAGACAATCCTTCAATTTGTGATCTTCTAAAGAGATTCAAGGCCTCCGAAATACACTCCATCTTGCAGAAGCAGCTTATCAAGATGTTATATGCAACTATATCAGGGGTTAAGCCCCGAGAAATAATATCTCTGAGGAACTCAAGTGCATTTGTACTTTCCAGACATACACAGATACTTGATCAAAATATTACAAGTTCTGTTACTTGGTATAAGTCCTCGGCTCATCATTTCTTCAAAAAATCTCATGGCTTTATCAACAGAACCATCTTCGCAGAGCGCCCTAATGAGGGCACTGTAGGTGATTTCATCAAGGGGAAAACCTCTAAATACATATCGTTTACAAGCTTGAAAACTTCATCTGTCTCACCTCGTCTCAAAAACGCATGGATCAATGTGTTGTAGGTAACTGTGTTAGCAATCATTCCCTCCAACATCATATCTTTATACAACCCCATAGCATCTTTGATCTTATCAACCTTGCAGAGACCATAAATAATAGAATTAAATGTAAATATATCAGGTTTACATCCTTTACTGGACATCTCTCCATATGTTTTGAGTGCCTCCATGACCCTTCCCTCCCTGCATAAGTCACGGATAAAGCAATTGTATCCCACCAAGTTTGGGGTGATTCCCTTCTCAGCCATCTCATTTAGCAAGCTACTGGCTTCTTCAAATTGTCTTTCCTTGCAGTTTGCATCTATTAATATAGTATAAGTAAATGCATTTGGTTTGACTCCACTGGATTCCATCCCCGATAGTAGCTCAGCAGCAGACACCAAATCACCGGTCTTACATACCTTGCAACAGTATGTTGTATGTAAATATATCTGGCTTACAGCCAGAATTCAACATGTTTTCTAGAAAAACGGCCTTGGCTTCATCAATTCTCCCACTCTTCACATAACCGTCCATCAAAGTATTGAAAAGAACAGCATTTGGATTAGAGACTTTGCTCAACAGATCCTCTGCCTCAGTTACCTTTCCTTTTTCACAAAGACCATTCATTAGAAGTCCGTAGGTTACATCATTGGGTGAGAAACCCCGACTAATCATTCGATTCACCAACTTAGCCGCCTCATGAATCCTCTTATTCTTACAAAGTCCATTGATTACATCATTGAAAGTCTCGACATCTGGAAGACATCCCATCACGAGCATCTCCTCCAAAGTGGTTAGCGCATCACTAACCCTATGAGCCTTGCACAGCGCATGGATCAGAGTCTGATAAACAATTGAATTTGGAACACACCCATACTTGGCCATGTCTCTTAAGAGCGACCAAGCGTTGTCAACCTCCTGAATTGAGCATAGAGCCTTCATTACCACACCGAATGTGTACACAGTTGGGGAACACCCTTGTTCAGCATATCGTAGAACACATTAGGTGCAACTTCATGGCAATTCCCGTTTACCAGCACTTCCAAAACCACGTTATAAGACTTGAAAGTAGGTTCAAATCCATATTCGGTCCTCATCTCCAAAAGCAATCTGGTTGCTTGGCCCGGCAACCCCGCTCTCCCGTAATGCTTCATTATCAAAATGAAAAGGGTCTCCCTAAAACCAACCCCTTCATCCTTCATCTGTAATAAGAGTCTATCTATAACCCTAAACTCCCCCGCAGCGCCAAGCTTATTTATCAAGGCGTAATACACATCGAAGGAGTGCGAGTAGCTCGCCTGCGTACCAGCCCATTCGAAGATCTCCAATGAAGTGGGAATATCGAGGGGTAGCTCGAGGAGCTTGCGGAGCCTGTATGGAGTAATGAAGCTGATTGAATTTTGAAGGTCTTCCAAATCAAATGGTTTGAACAGTTTCTCCCACTCATTGTTGCTATTTGAGTGTTCGTATACCTTCGAATCTGATGTTGGAGGAGACTCGCCGCCGTTGATTCTGTCGTCAATGGAGGAGTAGAAGGTGGAGCCCTGATTTTGAAGCGGATCAAACGGGCAAGCAGGTAGGCCGCCTCAGAGTGACGAGCATGATAGTAGACAAGAAAGGAGTCAAACGCAGAAGATCCTCAAGAGAATAGAGAACTCAGAGAAATTACATTTATCGAAATCGAATTACGGTGTGAGCAGACAGTGAGAGTCTTTATCAAGAACGAATGAGGAAGACATGACACACATTGAGGCCTTTTCTTTTCTCTTGCAAGTTTCGAGGATTCGAGATGGAATTCAGTATTCACGTAAGACAGGAAATTCCCGGGAAGTAGTCGCGCGAGTTCAGTCGATTTGGGGTAGAAGTTCTTTGAAATTGGAACTCAACTGCCACGACATATACAGATTTGACTGGGGTATAAATATTTAGGTTGTTAGGCCATAGACTTATTATTAAACACTTTTTTATGGTGACAGTCTAATGTTAGCCGTTGAAAGTTAATTCTTTGGACAATGTTAATTGTTAACCTTTGTTAGTGTTAGTTATAGCGCTTCTCAACCTTAGTTTTTAGTGGTTAGAATTTTCTTTCTTTCTAGGATAGAGGTCGATAACTGGATCATATTTTAAGATTTGGGTATAAAGCTTAGGGTCGTTAGATACTATATCTTAGACTTCAAACTCTACAACATTTTATTGTCGTTGGAGCGTAATCGTGTTTGTGTGGTTGATTAGGTCCTTAATGATTATTAAATGAAGAACTAGATACTAACTTGATAAGGAGATTTACGTGGTTCAATTGGATAACGTAATTCATGGTTCGAGCAACAAAGGTTCACTAAGATCAATGTAGCAAGATTACAAGTTTTTTAAGTGCAAAAAGTGTAACCTTCTACTAAGTTTTCCTTCTATTTGGTACAACCAAAAGGTAGCAGTGGTTCATTCTTCTATCGTGGGGTGAACCCACAACTTGTCCTCAAGATATAGTTGTCATATGGAGCCTCAAGCTTAGTGGACGCATGATTCTTTTTATCTAAGTGCAACTGTTTCTAAACTACTCGCCTTTTAGTGAGTTGGTCGAAACGATACTGGTTGGGATATGTTTGGAATCTTTGAAACTTGACTTAACCTACAATCTTGTGAAGCCTGTCAGCTAAACATAATTAGGGGAAAGGAAACACTGTTTGGGCGAGTCACAACTCCGGTTGGGCAATGCATAATTCAAATTGGGAAGAAGTGAATCACAAAACAATTCATTGGTCGAGCGTTAAACATGTTGTACCAACAATGGTGTTAGATATCTTCTTCAACCATATTAACATTCTATTACAATGTTAGCTTCCTTCGGCAGTGTTTGTATTTTAAAGTTGACTACTAACCGTACCTTTAGCTTCTAGAGAGAGGGGGGAGGGGCTTTTTTTAATGATGTATCTAATGTAGTAATCAAATGCGACTTATACAACTTTGCAATGAACTTTTATTCGTAACTAAGGGCACCCTTGAAACTATAACTTATGTATTTAAAAGGCACATTCTTGAACTTCAACCCACGTGATTTTTCTGCTAAACTAAGAACACTCCATAAAAGTTTATTTTATTCAATTGAAAACGTATTATTCATAAACTATTTTTGGAAGAGCGTGATATTATAGTTGAATAAGATATGTTTTAGAGTTAATAAAGATTTATAAAAGTGAATATGATGTAATTTTAAATGCATAAAAATAATATATACAAATATATAAAATTTTAAATTATGTCTAAACATATTCATAACGGGCCTTGTTAGAAAAACTGAAAATATATACATTATCATGATTATTGATACTTCCTCCTGTATAAGGTGACCCGCTTTCCCCATATCTTTTTATCTGGGGCACAGAGGTTCTTTCAGCTAGTTTGAGTGTGGAAAATCATGTGGGCTTAGTCAAAGGGATATCTATCTATAGAAATGCTACCCTCACAGTTTTTTGTTGACGACTATGTCCTTTTTAAAGAAGTAAGAGGTATGTGGCGTACATGTTCGGAGAAGCATCCGGACAATGTTTAAATGTTGAAAAATCTGGGATCATCTTATCTCATAGAGTCCCAAGTGATCAAGTTCATGATAAGGATCCAAGGTTGGTCGAGCAAGATTCCCCAATCGGGTGGGCTCTCCTTAGCACAAATGTGTTGCAAGCAATACCTTCATACGCCATGACGGTTATCGGGTTCCCAAAGAGTATGATTCAAAAGATAAATTCAATGCTAGCAATGTTTTGGTGGAAAGGTTTGAACAAGAAAAATGGTATTCATTGGAAAAAGTGGGAGATAATGTGCAAAAGCTCTAAAGACGAGGCCCATGGATCCAGTGAACTTGAATGCTTCAGTATGGATCTGCTTGCAAAGCAAGGATATCAATGTTTGACAAACCTGGGGGTTCTTCTTGCTAGATTGCTCGAAACCAAATACCACCCAAAATCAGGCTTTATCAAGGCTAGTTTGGGTCATGCACCTAGCCAGATATGGCGGTCTATACATGAAGTAATAGACTTGATTGAAAGTAAAGCTGGCCAAGGTTCTGGTTCCGACCGGTTGTGACTCTGGAACATGTGTTGAAATACCCCTAACCTTTAATAATTAAATAATGGGAATTAAAGGTTTATTTGCGGGGTTATGAAACCATAAGAAGGCACAGGAACACTTAGGCGTTAAAAACGCACCTAAACTCCTTAAGGTCAAAATGTGCGTTAAGCCGGACACAAGCTATAAAACTCATACAAAATCAACTAATGATCATGATACATCATTTAGAACAAAAGGATTGGAGTAAATTTTCAATTAAACGAAAAGTGCCTGGAGGAACCCTTACGGGCCCCACAAACCCTGGAAAAGGCCCGGGAATGCCGAAGTGGCACGAAACCCTAAATAAATCATTCTTAGAGTTCCTACCACCATTAATTAACATTCTAAATAGAATGCTCAAGTTAGATTTACAAGAATACACAAAATGCTTAGGAGAAACGCTTAAAGCACAAAAAGGTCCCGAAAGTCCCGGGGATGTCTCGGGAATGTGTTTTGGGTCTATATAACCCAATGAAACACCTATAAATACTATAATAAATATATATACTCATTAATATCACATTGGTAACTCTAAATCCAGAGATTTACAATTTTCACAACTTTGACATTAAAATATTAATATAATAATAAAATAATGTAAAATTAAGTCTCCATTGACTAAATAGGTCAATGTTGACCATTGACCACGAAATGACCAGATGGGGAGGTGGAAAAAGAGCCTTATAACAGCACTAGACAGCCAAGATAAGATTCCTACAATAATACACCTTTAACTTTAATTAAAATACTAAAAGTATACCTTTATCACTTTTAATTAAAACAATCTTGTCTACCCATGTGACCACCCATTGCCGATTGATTAAGGCTCCATTTTCCTTGTATTGTGGCCGATTCCAAGCCATTCCAAGCAATGGATGATGACTCACCATTGTTATTTGACTAAAATGACAATAATGCTCTAAAGTCATTAATTAGGTGTGACTTATTTATCCAACTAGCCACCCATTGCCGCCTACCTAGCTGCTTGATTTCTATCCATTAAACAACCTCAATCATTCACTAATGAGTCACCAAGCATTGAGAACATTAAAGAAAGATAAAAATGTGATTTAAGGCAAAAATGAGAATTATCTTCTCACTCACCTCCTTCCAGCCGTGAGTCTCTCTTCCAAGAGCTCTCTTTTGCTCCTCCATGACCGTGAGGGGACTCCAAGCTCAGTTGGTGTGAGCTCTTGCTCTAGGTGAGCTTCTAAGGCAAGTTTAAGTCCTTTTTCTTCATCTTTCTTTCCTCTTTCCATTGAGCTAAGCTCCAGCCATTTCTATACTTGTATGTAGTGTGTTTTGGAGGTTAAAGGAAGGAGTATTTTCGGCTGTAACAAGGTAGAAGGAGGGAAGTTCAAGTCTTGACCATTTAAAGTAAAATGTGCTTTAAGCACGCACCTCTTCATTCCTTTAAATTCCGGTGGTAAACTTGGCTCCTTAGCCTTATTTTCTTCTCCTTTTCATGTGGATTCATTTGGTATACCAAGATCTACAAGGAATAGCCATATCCAAGCCAAAAACACCATTTTGGCATCTTAATCAAGGTGAAAATTAGCCATCTTCTTACCTGATTTATTCCGGTTTTAAAGCTTGTTTTATTAGACCTTTTGATGCTCTTTTACCTCTGTAAAACTAGGCCGAAGAACAGCTCTTGAGGTCCTAGCATTTCTAAGGTAAATTACCTTGAATTTAAGTGCTAAAACACTTCCCATGGTTAGCTCATGCTTGGAGTTTAATCATGTCTTGTTTTCTATATGAAGACAAGTAAATCAAGCTGTGGAGAAGTTTTCCCTAAGTTGTCGTGGCCAAACAAGGCCTTAACCTTGCTAAATCAAGGTATAAACCACTTAAACCTTAACTATGATATGTTAAATGTGTTCCTAGGCTATTTCTCATAATTGCCGTGAGTGAACATGGTGATATGGTCTGATTTAGACCATAAGTGGTTAAGGAAATGACTTAGTAAATTTATCTAAGTAATTAAGTAACATAAATGTCAAATTAAGAGTTTATGTGGAAGATTGGTAATTAATGGAAAATATATGGTGAGGCTGTGAGTTTATATGTATTTTGGGGCATTTATGTGTAATTTATTTTATAAGCCAATGTTTGTAATAAGGCCATGTACTTTAGGCCATTTTAATTATGTATATATAGTTTAGATTAGGTTTTAGGTCATAAATAATTATTACCGCAAAGTATAAGGGGTTAGACTATAATTAAATCAAATTTGGGGGCTAAACAATAATAAAACCAAAAATTAGGTGTTAAAAGGATTTAAAATAAAAACTATAAGATTTTATAAAGTTTTGAGGTTTATTGGTAAATTCTGGAAAATTAGGGGTTAAAACCATAAATAAAGGAAAGTAATGGTCAAGGAAGTATTAAGGAGGTCAACCTTGACCATAGGATAGGTTTTGACCAAATTAGATAAGTTAAAGAACTTATTCAAGTTATATAATAAGATAAGTATTTAATTGTAACATTTTTATAATATATGGGGTATGTATGGTGATTACCGAAACTTAAGGGTGTACAATGGTATTTTAAACACCCATGGGATATTAGGAATTTTTAGGATTTTATTGGGTTGAATTTGGAATTAAAATAAGCTATATATGTATAATATATAGTTATTATGTCATGGCTACACTTTGGATAAGAAAATGGGGAGGAAATTTAAATAACCGAAAGTTTAGGGGTTAGGAATGATATTTATAACCTTTTGGTATAGTTTGGTGATTTTTAGAATAATATAAGGTGTTTTAATAAGATAAGTGTATAATATATAGTTTTGATGATATTATAAAACTATATGTTATAATTGGGTCAAATTGTAATTATAAGAAGTTTATGGGTGAAATAATAATTTAAAACAGATTATAGTACTGTTCGGAAATTAAAAATATATATAACTATAGGTTATATTTAAATTAAGGCTTAAAATGTTATATTATATGGTATATATAACATGGTATAAATTATGGGGTGATTTTGTAATAAACATAAAGATATAATAAGTTAATAAGATTGGGCAATTAGCAATAGTTTATATAAAACTATATGTTATAATTTATATAAAGATATCATATTATATGATATTAATATATGGTATAACATTACATAATGTTACGTGGTCAAATGAAATTTAAAATAAAGTATAGTGCTGTACCGAATTATAAAGGTTGGAAAATGAATTTTAGACTATGGTCTACAATGTTATAAATGTTATAACAATTATATGGTATTAACGTGGTTTAAATGGAATTAATATAAACAAGGGTATTCACATTAAATAATGTGACAAACTATAAATAAATGAGATTTATAAACTAAGGTATGTATTGAATAAACCTTAGGAGTTGGAATTATACAACATAAAATGTTACGTATTATTAAGATAATGATCTTAATATAGGTTGTAACAATCCAACACAACTAATGGGAATAATCATCTCACATATATAAGATGATAAAATGTGGCATATGATATAAGAGTTTTATAACTCATGAAACTTACCTAAATTGGTAAATATATACATATGCGAGAATTATGTATATAAGGATGGATATATATTATGGTTGGACATATAATATAATGGTGAAGGTTATTATATGAAAATAGTTTATAACTATGAGTTATGGGTTTTTGAATTCAAATGTAGATATTACAAGATTAATGGATTATATAATACAATGTATTATAATGGATGGTGGGATAATAATACTACACGATAAATAATGCATGTATACATGCAACGATAGTTATAACGTATATTATGCACGCAACTATAGGTTACAATACGTGCCTATGCATGCGACGAAACAGTTGAATTAAATGTACGAGAACGAATGAACTTATGTAAAAGCGTAACGCTTATAAACTACTACAAGTTGGAAAATATAAATTCTAATGTTCGGAAACATTAACTACGACGTTCTTATGAAACCGACTCCACTGTTAAACCGAGTATTAATACGTACTACAAATAAGGAGTTTTAAGGATAACAACACCTTAATTAATAACAGTTGAAATCCGGGGATGTAGACTGGGGTTACTAACATTATTTGGAAATACCGAGTCAATTTGTCATCTGGATTGACACCTAGCGTTCCTCGTATTTTTAGATCACATTTCAGACATGCGCGCTCGAGAAGCTTAGTGGACTACACTGCGCATCCTTGGTCTAAGGTGTACGGTATGTGAAGAAGGGTTGATCCGGGTTGACATGAGAAAGGGCCCGGAATTGTTTGATAACTTGTATGTTATGTGTGTGGATATGTGCATATGATGATGTGTGTTAATGCGTTACTTAATTATGCGCGAGCGTCCTACGGGACTAACACTACGTCGACTATAGATCGACTTATATAAACATACATATGCGTTCAATGTGATGACACGATGGTTACTTGATATAATACCCTTAGTATTAATATATAAGTATAAATAACCTAAGTAAAACACTTAGGTACGAGATACGACAATGTCGGTCTCTAGAGCATGGATCTCGAACATGAGTATAACCTAGATTACTTCTAGGTATGCGTGTGACCCATTGGGCAGCAAATTAATAAATTGTATTCTCCATAAAAACTAAGAGTTTATATTAATCCTATGAGAGAATTGGTATGAGATGAGGGAAGGAATCCCGGTAGTTTACGAACTACCTGGTTGCGCATTTGTGATCACTGAGGGTACCCAATCGGGTTCCGCTCCAGGAAATTTCCCAATGAGCCCTAATTGGATCGTGGGTCAGATGGTACCTGCTGTTGGTACATGGCTACGACCTTTATATGGACGCCTTACGAGGCAAAGTGAATAGCCAGGGGCCTCTGGACCTCTGGCGAAATGAGCACCTTTGTGTGTACGGGAGGACTACTGTCCATTGGTAAAGTTAATCGGGTTGTCCCAACATGACGTCCAACTGGTAATTAATTAAACATGGTTTGGATGGATGGGGCCTTGAAGGTCAAATAATATTAAACATGGAAACTGTTCGCTAAGATGATTATATACAATACTGTAATTACTCGATACGTTCGTTTATACAATTGTTGTTTGTGATATGTAATGACTGTATTGATTGGATGATGACTATGTGTTATGCATGATTATTACAGTATTAATTATATCTGTAAACTGGTAAAGCATGAAATCAATCTAATATCAAGATGACTAAAATGACAAGTGACCAATAGGGTCTAGGCCCGCATACTTAGTGTTTATCGCTGAGCCTTTATGGCTTGTTGCAGGTTGTTGTTCATCGTCGAAGCCGAAGTACGGGATTGGGTAGATGCTCACTTGTCGACGGTTATGGTTTTTGGACTTAGTATGATGTATAGGATTATCTCGTTGTCACAGCGGTATGGTAGTGCTGTTTATTTTGGTTGTTGGATTTAGTTTTCTGCTTCGTTACTCGCATGGGCGGGTAATGGCAGGTGACACCCGTGTGAGAGTTTATGTTGTTTATTCTTCCGCTGTAAGACGTCTTTAATTATGCTACGTGAGAGATTATTATGTGTTTATCGAGAGGGGTGTTACATGTGTATTCAGATTTGGAAACCGGTCAGTGGCAATTCTGGGGCGGTTATGAAGAATGTATTCGCTTCAGATTCGCTCAAAAATGGTTCTAGTCGGTTCCTTATCGGTTCCGGTTCCTGAATTGGTTCCGCTTTCGGTTCCAAATTTGAAATTTTTTTGAATTGTTTTCAAAAAAATTCATTTTTTAATTTTCATAAGGGGAGGCGAGAATTAACGGTTGTTTTGACCGATTCCAAGGCAGTTCCACCGGTTCTGGTTCCAGTTCTTCGTATTCATCCTTACAACAAATGTACCGGTTCCAGTTCCAACTGGTTCCAATGAGGTTCCGATTCCGAGTCCGGTTCGGTCCCAGAATCTCCAAAGGTAATTTTGGACACTATTGTTCTTTAAAACATTATGTTATTTTGTATTTTTCAAAAATTTATAAGAGCATTTTACAAATTTTCAAAAGTTTTCAATCGGGCGCTGGGGGGGGGGGGGGGGGGGGCTCTTTGCGTCCGCCCCTGGTTCCGATTTTTCTAACCGGTTCCGGTCCCAACCGGTTCTGGTTCGGTCTCGCCGCTTCCGGTTCTATTCGGTCACGTTGGCCACCTTTATTTGGAACACATGAAAAATATAGGAAGAGTGAGAAATACTATAATTACAAAGATATGGATTATAAGAAAACTAGGAAAAACTCGACAACAGGTGTATTCCTGACCAAGTTAAGGATAACAAAGTCCGTTCACTCCCTTATCAATCCTAGCACTCGCCAATGGAAAGATGAGCTAGTTAAGGAGTGGTTTGGCGATTAAGATGCTCTGTTGATCCTCAATATGCTTATTGGAAGTACAGATAGATGGTATTAAGTAAGGACCAGATAACCGGTAAAAATCAGCTTATCATCAGAAATGTTCCTTTAGACCGGCAGACTTAGCTTCATCTGCATCTTACGGCAAGAGAGTCGGAAGATCAACGGGCTGGGCCTCCCACCTGGAGTACATTTATTTACGTGGAAGTTGGGGCAGAGTATCTTGTCATGCAAGACATCATGACAGTGCAATAAAGAGATGTTACGTCGGTGCTTTTTCTTTTTTTATAGATTAAGGTGACACATGTCATTCGTACTAGTGAATGACCTGGCATGGTCCAACAACATATGTTTGGCCTAGTTGGATGGATCCCACAAGAGCATGAGACTGAGAGGGATGGTGGTAGAATTATATCAAGGGACGTGCTTAGGGATAAATAATTAATATGCTTGAAAAGTTGTTTATAATTTCCCCTAGGCGAGATTTAGTAACATGTTTTAAAAATAATGATACTAACATTTAGTTTAGAAAAATAAAAATGTAAATATTTAGACAAATTTATATTTTTTAAAAAGGTGAAAACATTTAAACAATTAACCAAATAAATTTAATTAAAATGATCCATTATATAAAGGGCATGTCTTATCTACAACCAACTGTAGCCAGTTGGCTACATCCTGCGCACGAGCGTGACTTCGTTTTGCTTGTTTTTTTATTGGTTCAAGGGCGCCTTCGGTGTATATCCTTTTTATTTTTTATCCTTTATTATAAAAACTTTAAATTGTTATAACTTTTAATATATAAGTCCAAAATGAAAAAAAAATCATTATAATCATTTTCAAAATTAAAACTCTCTTCAAAACAAACCAATCATGGTTTTATTTTTACACTTTAAAAAATTATTTTTTACATGTATGGAGCATAGAACGTATAAGAAAACTTGTACAGATGATCATACAAACCTGTATAAATGTTCACTAAAACATGTACATCCTCACGTAAAGACATGTACATCCTCGCATTAAAAACATATAGATAGTCATATAAACTTGTACGAATCATTAAATATGTACATCCTTAGATTAAAACCTGTACATATAAGGAAGAACACTTGTACAGACGGTCATACAAACATGTATAGATGGCCGTAAAAACATGTATAGTTCATTAAAGAACATGTACATTCTCACATTAGAACATGTACATTGTCACATTAAAACATGTACATTCTCACATTAAAATATGTACATACAACTTCACATTAAAATATCATCGTATATATGTAAAAATAATTTTTTAAAAAACTTGTCAAAACATATCTATGACTGGTCTTGTTTTGAAGAGCTTAAATTTAGGTGAACAATGATATAATTTTTTTTCATTTTGGACTTATATATTAAAAATTACAATAATTAAAGTTTTTATAATAAAGGAAAAAAATAAAAAATAAAATAAAAAACAATACGAAATACATTCGGGCGTCCGTTCCTTTTATACATGTTTCATAGTAGCTAATGCAGTTGTAGCTAAAAATTTTGTTTTATAAAAGTGACCAAACATCCCAACCCCTAATAATCAATCTATATGAATAAAAAGGCGTTCCCATTTCTATTAATTTCTATTCCATCTTAACAAAAATTGGTAATCAAACTTATTATATTCTCATCTCTTCCAACCAAACATGCATTCTTGATCCTAGTCTAAAGGCTTAAACTTCTTATTCTCCCCACTTGACTTACTTTGTTCTTATAATTTATATCTTTAATGACTTTAAATATGTGTCTTCCTATGAGGATCTATACTCCTATCGTAGATTTCTTTTTTACCCGCTCTTTGATTCAGGAGATCTTTGAGATCTTGCTACCCTTGGTGGGTTCTCTAGAATCCACTCTTTTCTCTAACCGGCTAGGGAGGAAATACTGACCCGCACACAGCCATATCCTCACCACTTTCACTTTGACTCCTCTTCCTAGAGGGCAATGTGATACTCAACACAGATCTCTCTCCCGAACTAGAAAGGGATATTTCAATGAGCAACATAATCCCGAAAGTTTGTCCCATTTGCACAGATCTCTCTCCATTCTCTCTACATATATTTCCTAAACTAAATCTTGATTGCATCTCTCTTCTTTGAATCAGCTGGAATGTTTCAACCCAAAATTTTGGACAAAATGTTCTTTTTCCTGAAGAAGAAACTTCGAACAAAAGAATATGTAAACCTAGTATTTCTCCTTCTGACCGGTTAGGCACAGTTTTCCGGTGAAGGCAGCCTAGAAATGACTTGACATTGAGATATTCCAACAGTTCTTAAACGGCACGTTTCAGACAAACTTGCACACAATTGGATGCTGCGAGAAATTAGCATATCGAAGACTAGTTCAACGGATGAGATTCCAAGGGCAAACACGAGGGTAAAGCTTTTACACAGCATAAACTTTCAAGGGTATGTAAAATTAGAACGACCTAATTCAAGCTCTCGCAGATGCCCGTGAATTATCAAGTAAACACATCTTTCTTTACAGTGTGCATAAGAATATAACACAACCACGGTCCAGGGCATGACTGCTGCTTAAGAGCACAAGAACCCGTTATGGAAAGAAAGCCATCAACCCCCGCCCCCCATCATCAGCCTTTCTGCTATCCCCAGGCTGTGTCGCTGATGAAGCTGTCTAGAGGTCCAAACAAAGAACAAGGTGTGCCTTGTTTGGCATCCAAGCAAACCAGTGTAAAACCAAAACCATCCTGCTTGCCTAGGGATGCAGGAAGCCACGATAAATAAACAACTATTCACATTGCAATTCGGTCATTTTTGTGTATGCTTCGATAATCGTTGTCTAAGCTCAGGTGGAGCTTTTCCCAGTTCTGCCACAACATTAATTCAGAGATTTAAACTTTCAGAAGGAAAGTAGAAAAGGAAGGCACAAAATTGAGAATGGAGCAGATCAAAGACATAATAATGGTTATTTTCAACTTTTACCTTCTTCGGTGAAATTGAAGAGAGGAGGGACGGGTCGTCCATTAGGCAGTGAAAAGTTTGGATCCCTCAGATCATCAAAGAAGGGATGTGCGCACACCTCCAGCTGGAAACAAGGGAGGAAAATAAGTCTTTACTCAAACTTTACCCACAATTCAAATGTATTTTAGTCAGAAAAGCTAACTGTCCACACATATATATCCCAATATATAAGTTTCCCACCCTATAATAAGTAGGCTCTAATTTCTATTTGGAAATGAACAGATTAGATCAGCTCAATCAAAGCCAAATAAGAGTCAGAGAAAGATATAGCAACAGAAGTCACTAAACCAAGGCTACCCGTGGTTGGTGGTGGAGCATGGAGGATGCAAGTAACTAATAGTCGAGGTTCGAGGCACCCCACCATCAATACCTAAAAATAAGCAAGCGAGGCTATGTGGGGTCTGATTCCTCCTAAATCCAATTATCCACGGGCCAATTGATAGTGTAATGACTATCTTTAAGTATTAATATCAAAATGAAAAGAGGTAAATACGCTCAAGTTAAAGACAGAGTCTGGAAGTCCGTACAGCAGAACAGCGTAGATTAGGGGAGTATTGGAGCAATCGAGAAACAAGATCCACTGCTTCAGGGGGGATCCGCTTGTTAAATACCTGAAAATATCAAGTGGATCACAGAAATGAAATGTTGCCTACAAGATAAAATAAAATAACAGGACAACTAGAAGTAGATCTCATCATACCTTGTGCCATGGATGGGCCTTGATCTGAGGAAATTTAAATTCAGTGTAATTTGGGTTCATACACTTTATTTCTTCCCTTGTTGGTGTTCCAAGAATCTAGCATAACATATATATATATATATATATATAAACAGAATAAATCTATTACAGTATATTCCAAATATATATGTATGCATCATCATCGACATAAGCTGAAAACAGAAAATCCAATGTATGTCCGCTTACCTTGATAATCTCCACCAACTGATCAACGCCACTTTCACCAGGAAACAGAGGCTGCAAAACAAAAACATTGTGTCTTATCATCTTAATTTTCAATGAGATGCAGGTTTCTTTACGAAAGAGTTCTTCATATTATGATGCCGAGTTACAGAGCCAATATGTATAACCATAAGATGGTTAACGCTGTCATGCATTAAGGCTGAACCTGAGTAACTTAGTACAGAACTCTGTAATGAGAAAGAGTATTGGTCATCTCTTTTCAAGTGTAGATATACAAGAGTTTGGGAAAAGAGTGTGGAACAATTTTGGATTGCATAACCCCTCCTGTGAAGGACAATAGTCTCATCAACAGGATAGATAACAATAGGAAGAAGTGCAGAATCAAACAGGATTCAACTACTTCCAAATATACGATATATCTCATGTGGAAAGAGAGTAAAAACAGGATCTGCAATGATTCTTTTTGCAAATACCCTTTTCTTGTGCGACCCTGTAAATCAAAAGGTTAGACTTTTGATGTAAAGTGGCTGCAAAAGTGGTTTTTGGTCTAACAATAGTTTCATTAACTACTTTCAAAAGTGGTTTTTGGTCTAATAATAGTTTCATCAAAAGTTGGCTATAAAGATTGATTTATTGTAAGAGTAACTTCCTCGTCAATACTAGTTCATTTATTATAAATCAAAAATGGAAATTCTCATCACAGTCAAACTGAATCACATGTATAACTCACATGTCCCAGAAGAAGTTCTGCTAAAACACAACCTCCAGACCACATATCTATGGCGGCAGTGTATTCTGTAGCCCCAAATATCAGCTCTGGCGCCCTATAGTACCTTGAGCATATGTATGATATGTTTGGTTCACCTGGCACCTGCAACACAAAGTTCTAGATCACAGCAACAACAAGACCACTTCTATACAACCTTTTTAAAAAGACGAGACATACCAATTTTTTTGCACTGCCAAAATCACATAACTTCAGCTGACCAGTGTGAGGGTTAACCTGCCATAACCATAATTCAAAGATTAGCTCGTAAAAAACATGAAACTATGATGACAAACAAGAAGGCAAGGATCACATAAGAACAGAAGCAAATTTATATCACACACAGCCATGAAGCATTAAAAACTAAAAGATGGCAAAGATATGGAATATAACAGGAAAATGGGAAAGTAATGAAGTTCATGCTAATGGTAGATTCTGGAGGGACTTACAAGCAAGTTCTGTGGTTTAATATCACGATGGCAAACGCCAATCACATTGTGAATGTAATTAAGTGCCCGACAAATCTGCCAAAGGGAAAGGACAAAAATGCCAGTTTAGAAAACTTTGACAAGAATACCAACAAAATCAGTCTTTAACATGAAACTTAGCACATTGTGGCCAAGAGAATATCCTACTGACCCTGTAACAGTGTTAAATAAGCTATACCTGATAGGTATACAGTTGAACATATATCATTGGCATGTGCTGGTTTGCCTTGCTATAGTGCTTCAAAACTCGGTAGACAGTTTCAGGCACATACTCTAGAACGAGATTTAAATACACCTCTTCCTTATCATTTGAAGAGTAAAAACAATGTTTCAGTTGAACAACATTAGGATTGTCTAGCATGCGCATTATCTGGAGCTCCCTGTTCTTGTATCTTTTATCCTGCAAAACCTTCTTTATGGCAACGGGCTCACCGGTCTCCAAGCATTTGGCCTTGTTAAAAAGAGAAATAACAGGATGTCAACAGTGTAACAGAGCCAGAGAACTAAAAAAACTAAAAAAACTAAAAAACTGAACACAGATGGGTTAGTTCAGTGACTTTTACCTGAAAAACTACACCAAATGAACCAGTTCCGACCACACGTTCTGCCATATAAGAAACTGTCTGTGAAACAGGAAAAAAAGCATTTTTAAACGATTGTCCAATACAATGGAAGCTCAAGAGTTTATAGCAACATAAATACTTAACGGAAAATCACTACTAAAGAATTAAGATGAAACTATCATGCCAGTGACTAGCAAGAACCTAGCTGAGAAAAAGGCAATCAACTTAGGCAATTAGATGGAACTCAAACTAATAATATAAGACAGAAACCACACAAGCATGCAGCAGTAGCCACCTGTTTTGGCTGTCCATTACGTCCACCAACTATAGTTGCGATGATCTGCCCAGTCTCAGTACCATTCCCACTCACATAAGGTGTTTCCATGTCCTGCATAGCGTAACAGAAGAATCATAGCAAAAAATCATGGCTTTCCCTATCGTGATTCACAATTTAAACATCATAGGACCGCACACGAACATTTCTTAAGCCACGGTTGGTCAATATCAGGAAAATATTAACATTGAATATAGCAATGGAACAGGGAAATATAGTATCATCGGCTATTTTGGCTGGGTCACGGAATCTCGGTTCAGAAAACCCAGCAGAAGGAAAAAGATAAAAGCGTCGTTGTTTCTACGACAATCAAGATGAAGAACCCAGCCCCAACTATTGCAGGATCCACAGTGGGAATTTTCTTTTCTCTATGGCCACGGTTTTAACTCGACGCCGGAGATGCCCGATCATATACTAATACAGGCAACACCGATCAATAAAAACGAAACGACCAATAATTGACTTCAACAAACCAGGGAGCAACGACATTTGAGATACCCATAACAAAAGCTGGAGACAAAAAAAGGGTGAATAAATTTCGTTATAGAATGATGGACGTACGGGATCGGAGACGGATGGGCGGCCAGAGGTGAAACTCTTAAACCGGCGAACAACATTCATCCCGGTGATCAATCTTCGCCTTCTTCTTCAGCTGACTTCTTTTCTCTTTAAATGTATCTCTAATCCTTTTTCCTCTTCTTCCTTTTCCGGGAAGAAAAACAACAACACCGATCAAACCAAACAATCGGGAAAAAGGAAGGGGACAAAGAGGGAGAAACCCTAATAGCACCTATCCCCCGCCACCGTATATGTCCCCACCAACCTCCCACATTCAGATAAGAGGAACAAAAGATTAAAGGGTGGCGAGCATTTCTGAGGTTCAGAGAAGAGAGAGAAAGAAGTTGGATATTTTATCTTCTCTCTCCCCTTCTGCGCTGCGCTTTCTTCCAAGCAGAGAAGAGAAGGAAGGAAGCAGGTAGGAAGAGAGATCAGCAGGACAGAAGGGGGTTGGGAGAGAGGGTAAGACGAAACAGCCAGCCAGCGAGTTGAGGAGGAAAGAAGATCAAACGGAACATCCAAAGAATGTCCAGATAGGAAGACAAGACAGACCGGCGAATATCTCTCTGTCTCTACCAAACTGCTTGAAGAGGAAAGGAAATGGAGGGAGTTGGAGAGAAAGGGAAGGCACTCAACCTTCTCAATCATGCAATCTTGAAGTTTTCAATGAGATCGCTTTCTGACGGTCGATCGACCAGCGTCGTTGATCTACGGACAGAAGCTGGGTAGCTAGCTAGCAGATGCTATAAATGATGCCGGGTAAAAATCGGGGCCCACATGAGTTCTTTTTCTGAAAATTTGAAAGAAAACAGAGTAATATGGTGAACTGAAATGAAGTCGTCGCCGTCGCGGAATATGCGGGAGCGGGCAGCGTCATCGTCCGCAATGATTCGTTTTAAATTCTCTGTTATTTTACACATTTCTATTTTACTTTTCCATTATATTGCTGCAATAATTTAGTGCCGTACTCGTGTATGGTCGAACACTTCTTAAAATTGTATAAATAAAACACAAAAATAAATAAAAATTAAATGAATTATAAATAATTTTGACATATGAATAAAATTTATAGAAACACAAAATATACTCATAATCATATAAATTAGAAATATTTACAAAAAATAAGTAAAAACCTTATCAAATTTGAAAAAATATCAATTTCTAAATTTCAAAAAAAAAAGATTTTAAATGATTTTTATAATAATAAACTATTGAATAAAAGTTGAAATCTTAAAATATAT
The DNA here is from genome assembly GCA_023374045.1 of Limonium bicolor. Classification (NCBI taxonomy): domain Eukaryota; kingdom Viridiplantae; phylum Streptophyta; class Magnoliopsida; order Caryophyllales; family Plumbaginaceae; genus Limonium; species Limonium bicolor. The sequence continues at coordinate 308,624,100 of CM041776.1, read as the reverse complement.
CAATATTAGAAAATGTATAATGCTTGATAAAAATTAGGGAAATTTCACAAGATACCCTTGAGGTTTGAACGAATTTTATGAAATACCCATGATGTTTCATTTTTATTATGAGATACCCCTGAGGTTTCATTTTGTTTACAAGATACCCCGATGTTTCATTTTTATTACGAGATAACTTTAAGGTTTCAATTTCATTACAAGATACATTCGTTCGAATTTGATATATTATATTGTTAATATCCCCATTTTACACACTATATGCCCCGCAATAACCTCAAGGCTTTATGGTTAATTTTTATAAAATTTAGAGAAAATTCACGGGATACCACTAAAAAACTTTCTAATTCACAAAATACCACGTTTTTTAAAAAAAGTTTTTCGAATACCACAAAAACTTTCAAAATTCACGGGATACCACAATTCAGTAACAGACGTTAAATCGTCCGTTAACTGGTGTGGCGAAAAGACATGTTTGCCCTTGGGATCTCTAACGTTCAACGCGCCGCGTTGAACCCTAATTTCATTCTGATTATGTCCAACCCTGATTTCATTCCGACACAGAAAATCCCAAGATCAATCTAATTCATTTCGCATCTGTAATCCCTGAATTTCAAACCCTAATTCTATCCCCAAATCGCGAATTGCAACCTAGAATCTCAAACCCTAATTCTGCCCCAAATCGTGAATCGCAACCCATAATCTCAAACCCTATTCATGCCCCTTTTTCGAAATCGATACCACTTTGATCCCTAATTGCCGAAATCGATATTTAGATTTGTATCTCTAATCCCATCCCCTTTTTGGAATCGAAACCCAGAAAAACTAGAACTTTGAAACCTAATCCCGTCCCCATTTCGAAATCCGCACCCAGAACTTCAAACAGTTTTGCGATGAGTAGAGCGTGTGGGCTGACCAGTCTACTTTTACGATGAAGTTTCAGTTTACAAGATACTACACATTAACTTTATAGAGATACCACCGAAAAAAAGTTAATTCATCTGATGCCACAAAAAGCGGTCAGAATCTTCCAACATCTATATTTCAACAGTAACTTTTTTCTCGCACCTATTCTAATGGTTACTTTTGTCAATTATATCCTTATTTAAGCCATTCAAGTGGTTGTATCTATGCACAAATACTCATAGCCTCATCAAACACCTCCCAAATCTTGTTTACAACACAAATCAAAGAATTATTTCAAACCATTCATTGCAAGTGTAGTGTACCTACAGAGATGAACGTTTCACACTGTCATAAAAACTGTGGGGAGAGCTTACTACAACTGCTGAGAGTGTGACTTCTTCCAATGGTGGGCACCAATTATGCAAGATAAATATGACACCTGGTCTAGAAGAAATGCTAGATGTTCAACATCATACTCCAACAACTTCAACATCCAGAACCAGCATTCCAATGCTTTTTCTGCTCAATCTCACTCTCCACCACAACAAGGGCTGATGACAGAATCAATATTGGCTAACATGCAAGAGAAGATAAAAAGGGAACTAAAAGAAGAAGTAAAAGCCAACATAAAATGGTGTTTTACCTTTGTAATTTTTGTGGCAGCAGTAATATGCATTCGAAAGATGTAGTGCAATGTTTATGGATTAGTCAACAACAAGTTAATCTTTAAGGATTATCCAACAATGTAATGTAAGGAGTTTAATTAGCAATGTAATAAAATATGAGATTTTCATTGCAGCATACGTGCTTAAATTTTCAACAGTTATTACATTAAACAGCAACAAATTGCACCAGATTCACAAAAGTTGTCCAAAACAAAAAGAAGTAGCATTTCTCCAAAAACCAACAAAGGTACCCATGCCCATACTACCAAACAAAAAGGTACACTAATAAAAGGTACCCATTTATCAAAAAACAAAAAAGGGTACCCATACCCATATTTCCAAACACATAAGTTGTACCATAAAGGAGTATCTACACCTAAGCTTTCAGTTTTCCAAAAAATTACCTAAGCTTTCCAAAATCCCAAAAACACAGCAAAAAACAGTACCAACACATACTTGTAAGACTTCTTGTCCACCCTTGTTGACTCTTTGTTTCTTTCTTCCTTCTTTCGATGCACTGGTGGATATACCAACAACACTTGTTTCAGCCCCTTCAGCCCTTCTTTCCTTAGCAGTTGGGCCTCCTTTGCAAGTCCTCTGGTTATGACCATATGACTTGCATTTAGTACACTTATTTGCTCCTCGCTTCCCCTTATGTTTTTTGTTTTCTTCTCTCATTCGGTTTCGTGCTAGTCTCCCAATTCCTCTCTTTAGTATGGGATGTTGGATTGCAATAGTTTCATCACATGCTGGCCAATACTCTCTTAACTGCACAGGATTGATGTTGTGCTCGTATGCAGCTTTGTTACTCTGGACAGAAAAATACGTAGATACATAATTCAGTGGTTGCCCTCCAAACAACCTAATTTTCTTGACTGCATGTTTACACGGTATCCCAGTGTGTTGCCAATGTCCACAAGAGTATGTTCCTTTCTCCAAGTCAACTGCAAGTTCCCGCTCCCATCCAGGACTTCAAAATTTTCTCTTCCAGACGGTCTTGCAACACAATGCCTAGTTTTTTTCATCCTTCTCCAGTGTTTTCAGCCTTTTCATAATGCCAGGACAAATGCCATCAGATTCCCTGTTTGCACAAGCCTCCCTTATTTCACAATGTCTAACCATTATTTGTTGTCGTATACCTACAACAGAAAAATGAAACAAAGTTAGAATCAGTAATAAGGCCACTGACAAATTAAGACAGCACATGGTGTCAAAATTAACCTTCCAACAGTGCATATTTGGCTTGGACCTGTGCACAGTTAATGTGTGTTTAATTCCTCAATGAAGTTGGATGTGTTGTGGGCACTTTATCTACACCAGCAACCAATTACACAACACATATAATTACACATCACATAGCACACATAAATGTGCAATGCATGATTAATTAGTAAATACCTCAATGTCAAACTGGTGCCTAGCCTACAGGTTCAATGGTATTTCTCTCAAGTAATTGTATGCCCCAATGTCCATCTCTTTAATCCTTTCAATTGACTTCTCAAAACTGAATTCGGAGAACACGTTGGTGGCAACCCAAAACGCTTGCCTAATACATGTAGATTGAGGTAAAGTTACCAACAATACAAATGCCTACATCAGTCAATATAATAAGTAAGTAACAAAATGTCCCTTACATCATTTTCGGTCCAGGATGAAGCTTGCGAAAATTTTGGTACAGATGCCTACAACAATACCTCCTCTGGATTCCGGGGAACCAGTTGATCATGGCCTGATCAATGCCCTAAGTTAAACGTATAAAACAACTATACCTGCTATTATGAAGTTCACGGGATACCCCAAGTTTAAATATAAAGTTCAGGGGATACCACAAGTTTAAATATAAAGTTCACAGGATACCACAAGTTTAGATACATAGTTCACGAGATACCACAAGTTTAATTATTAAGTTCACTCGATACCACAATCAGAGCAACTGTTACAGAATGCATCATTGAACATTTCTTAAAAAATTTAGTACCTTTTGGCGGTCAGATATAAATGCCCATGGCAGTGGTTTGCCTTCACCAATAAGTTTCTTTAAGTAATTGAAAAAAATACTCACATGTAGTTGTTTTTTCCTCTATAGCAACAACATACGCAAAAGGGAATATCTCTTGGTTAGCATATAAACCAACAACATATAAAAGGACACCTCCATAGTATCCCTTTAGACGACAACCATCAATTCCAATTAATGGTTTGCATCCTGCCATAAAGCCTTTCACCAAACTTCCAAAAGCAATAAAGCATTTGGTAAATGCATGTGGCGGGTCTGCTGATATTGGGCAGTTTGTGAATGTATCAGGCTTGGTCTGCTCTAATATTTTAAGGTACTGTGGTATATAGGTATATGCTTCATCATGATACCCCCCAATCTCCTTAATACCAAGTGCTCTAACCTTGAAAGATATACCTCTCTTAACTTGCAATCCAAACCTTTCTTGGCAAAGCTTTTGTATATTTGATCCGCTGATCTTTGAATTTGCTTTAATATCAGTCAACAACCTCTTTGTAAGCCACTTGGCGTTGGCCATTGGACTGTGCACAAGCTTTTCACATGTGTGGTCGCCAATGATTGATCTTATTTGCCAAGTTCTCTTGTCTCTGGTTCTTGCTGCAGTGATCATAAAAGGGCATCTAGGGAATGCACAAGAGCCCCTGAATCTTGTTTTGTCTTAGTGGTCTCTTACAAAATCAAAGCAATCCTGTATGAAGTAATCCCTCAACACTTCCATGAAATGTTCCTTATCCATGAACAACAATCCTTTCTCCAGTTGTATACCTCCAAAATCAACCTCCTTGTAATAGGTTCCTTTTTTTCTGTTCACACTGTCAGCAGTAGCTCCATCTTCATCATACATCTTATACATCATACGGGTCGTATTGAGATTCCCCACCCTCAGACTCACTGTCCTTATCACTCCCTTTGTCACTCCCTAAATCACTAACATTAGAATCACTCTCACTCGTTTCATCCCCACTGTCCACATCAGTAAGCTCGAAAGAACTATCTTTAGTAGACCCATCCTTGACAACATCAAACTCATTAGCATCAAGACAAGGTCTCGTGGTCTCATTGAGGGGTTCGGGTTTGCACTAGCACTTGCATCGAGTTTGAGTGCCTACCACCCTCTGTTGTGTAGCTCTGATCTTACGTTTGGGTTTTGCGGACAACTTTCTTTTTGGCCTACAACATAGAAGCAACAACAATGAATAAGTATATCAGTTTTACAACCAATCAATAACTCAAACAATGACAACATTCAACAATAGTTGACAGTAGCAACAACATTCAGTACAAGTGAAATTACCATGTAATTATGTCATTATCATGTGCAATAGAGTCCGTTGATGGGGCTGGTGGTGTTCTATCCCCACGGTTACACTCATTATCTTGTCTGAATGAAGCCACGGGTGGTGTTGAATTAACCCCAGTATTTAGATCATCAACCGCGACATCCACGTTATCATGATCGAGATTCAGTTTATCATTCTCTGTGGTCTCATGATCAACCCTTTCACTTTCATATTATGTACCAAAATTCTGATAACAATCAGTGTCAACATCCTCAAAACATCAACCCTTTCACTCTCATTTGGTGCTCTTTCACCTTCATACTGTTGAGTTTGTTGTGTACATAGGGGAGGTCGTGAAGGTGATAAAGCTTGTGGTTGTGTACATGGGGGAGGTGGTGGAGATGATGAAGCTTGTGGTTGTGTTTGTGAAGGGATATGTTCATCTTCAGGTTCATTTTCTTTAGATTGGGGAGATAGTGATAGTGAAGGTGATGAGGCTTGTGTTCGTGTTTGTGAGGGGATATGTTCATCTTCAGGTTCATCTAGTGATAGTGAAGTAGGTTCATTTTCTGGCTCTTCAACTTCAATGGAGGTCACCTTACTATACAAAGTCGACACCCTACTTGGTTTCTCATCCGAATTAGAATCAATTTCCATCATTGGTGGTTCACCAAGGATTTCAACTTGAACATATGTCTTTTTCCTGGGTGGAGCTTGTTCTGAAAGGGATGTGAATGCTTACGTTTTTGAGAAAAATCATTCTCGTCGCTTGAATCATCCATAGATGAGTCCGAACTATCAGGAATACCCATCGCCACCTTCACTGCCTCACTTGGTACCTCATTATCCTCGATAGTTACTTGAACCTCCACCATCTTCGTGTGTTACTTTAGCATAGCCTGAAGGGTTTTCGTGCACTTAACCTCGACAATCCTCTTTGAGACGGGGTTTTCATACTTGAACACGGGATTTGTAGGGGGTAGACCACATAGTTGCTTCTCTGCTTCGTAGTGGGCGTCTCTCATGAAAACTGGATAATGTCGAGGTGTGACACTTTTTATCTTCAACCCGGTAGTCGAATTTAGAGTCTTTGAAGTCGAACACCACCCAGAACCCACCACCTCTACTCATCGTGAGATTCTAGGTTGCGATTTGTGATTTGGGGACATAATTAGAGTTTGAGCATCTGTGCTACAATTCACGATTTGGGGACATAATTAGGGTTTGAGATTCTGGGATTAGAGATGCAAAATGAATTAGGGTTCCAAGTAATCAGTCAGCGGCGCGTTGAATGTTAGAGACCCCAAGGGCAAACATGTCTTTTCGCCACACTAGTTAACAAACGATTTAACTTCTGTTACTGAATTGTGGTATCCCGTGAATTTCGAAAGTTTTTTGTGGTATCCAAATTTTTTTTAAACCCATGATTTTGTGAATTTGAAAGTTTTTTAGTGGTATCCCATGAATTTTCCCTAAAATTTAAAATATACACAAAAAAATGAAAGATTGTAACAAATTTGAATTAAATTTTAAATATGACTATAATTAAATAAAAAATAGATAAATCGTAAAATTTAAAAACATAGAAATGGTTAAACAATAAAAACTTAATTAATTTATGAAATATAAATTGTTACGTAATTTAAAAACTATTCTAGTGAAGACTTAAAATCATAAAATAGTTATAACAAATACATTAACATCACAATAAAATTGATTATATTTTACGTTTCTTCGTACTTTTTTTAAATAATGAGTTTTTCTATGTATCATATGAAATTTTTCCTTTTTATTATTGTTGTACTTTTCTATGATTTAAGTAATTGCTACGTAACACTTTAAAAATTTATGTTTATTTTTTAAAATAATTTATTGCTTTATTATTTAGTCATTTCCATTTATTAACTATTTTGTTTTTTTGTATATTTAATAACATTCATTTTTTAAAAGTGAATTCAAAGGTTATTTGATCTTTAATTATTTTGGTGTATTTTTTCTATATTTTTATTTTTAAAAAACATTTGACCATAAATCTCTAAGGTTATTATGGGGACATATGATGTGAGGCTAATATCGGAATATTATCTCGTAATAAAATTGTAACCTTAGGGATATCTCGTAATAAAATGAAACCTCAAGGGTATCTCGTAAAGAAAATGAAACTTCAGGTGTATCTCGTAATGAAAATGAAATATCATGCGTATTTCGTAAAATTCACTTAAACCTCGGGGGTATCTTGTGAAATAATTACATTACATGGATTTGTGATTGTTTATTTTATAATATTTATAAAATTTATAAAATTATGTAATGGTTTATTATATTTAATATTATATTTTTTTTATGATTTTAAGTATCTTGTTATAATTTTCTAAACTTAGATGATACTTTAATTATTGTGTTATTTAAAATATTTTATAATATTTATTATTTAGTCATTTCTTATATTTTTAATTTTTTTTGAATTTAATAATGTTGTAGGTGATTATAATACTCAATATTTATAATTTTAAGTCGTATGTCACAATCATAAGGATTTTATACTCATTGAATAATTTTTATAATTTATTAAAGTATTATTGACATATTACAGTACAAATAAGGCCTATTTCGGCGGTTGTTTTGGGCCTATTTCGGCGGTTCTGAACCGCCGAAATGGGGTGCCGAGATAGGTGTGCGACCCTATCTCGGTGGTTGAACAACCGCCGAAATAGGTAGTCTATTTCGGCGATTGTTAGCTAAGAACCGCCAAAATAGGCGCGTTTTAGAAAAAAAAAACACACCTATTTCGGCGGTTCCTAGCTAACAACCGCCGAAATAGGCCTATTTAAAAAAAACACACACACCTATTCGGCGGTTCCTAGCTAACAACCGCCGAAATAGGTCTATTTTTTTTAAAAAAATCGATACTATTGCCCCGTCTTCAACCTCTCGCTCACGAGATGCAGCAGTTCCAGTGATTCATCTGAGGCGCAGGAACAAGATGATAATGAATAGAGGCAAGAGTATGTATGCTCCTTGTTCGCCTTGTAAATTACCGTGATTAAAGAGATTGCACGCGCATAGAATGAATAGAGGCGCAGAGCATGAATAAAGGCGCATTTAGGGTTGCAAAAATTACCGTGAGGGCGCAGAGAATGAATAGAGGCGCAAAGCATGTTCGATTCCTTGTTCGCCAGTTAGGGTTGCAAAATTGACGTGAGGCGTAGAGCATGTTGTTGCTCGCCAGTTAGGGTTGCAAAAATTACCGTGAAAGGCATAGAGAATGAATAGAGGCGTAGAGAATGAAAATATGTGAGCATGTATGTTCCTTGTTTTCCCGAGAGAAAAATAAAAGTTCGAGTATATTACCGATTTTGGAATGAACAGCTTCAACCCTGTCTTCAATCTGGTGAGCAAGATTCAGCAATTCGAGGAGCAGACAAGAAGAGAATGAAGGAGGAGGCGCAGAGGGTTGCAAAATTACAGTGCGTGAAGAGAATGAAGAGAGGGAGAAGTGAAAGGCCGGAAAAAGAATTTGAAGGGGGGGAGGGAATTCGAAAAATTGACGAAAAAAAAAACAAAAAAACGGGGGGAATGCAAAAATAGAACTGGATAATTGACCTTTTGGCGGTTCCTAGCTAACAACCGCCGAAATAGGTGTCATTGTTTAGACATGGAATTTTCAGCGACCTATTTCGGCGGTGTTAGCTAGGAAACGCCGAAATAGGTATCTTTTGACCCTATTTTGGCGGTCCTAGCTAACAACTGCCAAAATAGGTGTTTGATGTTTTAGACACAAAATTTTAGGCCCCTATTTTGGCGGTTGTAAGAAAACCGCCGAAATAGGGGCGCCGAAATAGGCCTTTTTTGTACTAGTGTTAGTCCTATAACTCGTTGTATATTACTTTTAATTCAATATTAAAAATGATCATGATTGATACTATTACATAGTACTATATCATTATTTTTTACATGAGATAGCAATTTCATTGTAGTTGAATCAATCATATTTTTTTTTTAAAAAAAGGATAGTTGCTAAATTAATCAACCACGATAGTGAAAAAAAATAGAAAAAAGATAGTGTGAGGGATTAGAAAGAGTGGAAAGATTAAAAAAATCCTTAAAATCATTCAATATACAAAAATTGAAAACAAAATCATTGAAGTATAATAATGTTATGTCAATTAAGAGTTCAATAACAAGAATATAAAATAAAGTGCTACAAGAAATGTACGCACCCACACGTGTTTTACTTTCGCTCTAAAAGTTAGGGTTTTCTGCCCCTCGTAGAAGACCTCACCAGCGAGCATAGATTAGGGAAACTTTGAGCGACAATATACTTTCCGATTCGCTGGGGGTGGAAATCGGCGTCTGTCCTCCTCGTCACTAACCCATCTGCTTAGCAAAAGGCGTGGACCATGTTATGAACTTCACTTGAAGGATGGACTTTTATTTTAAGGCGACGATACCTGAGGGAGAAACAAGGAAGATTGTCAAGAAGAAGAGGACTGTATCCGACTGAGAGATAGAGAAACCGTTCGAGGCAGTAAATGTTTCAGGCAAGAAGAACTTGGGAGTTGTAGGGAAGAAAGATGTAGGAGAGCGGTCGAGCTTCAGAGAAATTCTCAAAATGGCAAAGATACCCTACAGGAAGTATCTTCAGATGAGGAGTTGTCAGACTACGAAGATCTGGGGTGCGAAGATGAGGCCGACACAGACGACCCACTATGTCCGGTAATCTCCTTGTCAAAAGAGGTTATCCAAACATCAAGAAGGAATGGAGGAAAGTAGTCATTATTAAGTGATAAGCATCAGACTTATCATATTTTATGTACTAGATTTAGGATTATATTTATCTAAATAAGGTTGAGTAGTTAATAATTATGTTATATTATGTATTAAAGTGTATTATTTGTTCAGCCTTATGTTTTTATATGTTTTCATGCAAGGAAACACTTTTGACCAAAATGCCGGACATAAGGCCGGTTAACTCCTGCACGGCACAAGCGTGGAGCAGAGAAAGGTGCTATGCCGGGTATGTTGCCGGGTACATCCTAGCCGGCACAAGTAAAAAGTTGCCTCAGTTCACCAGAAGTTAGCAGTACATGAAAAGGTTCCTTTTGATGAAGAGATGCCTTTTGATGAAGAGGTGTCTTTTGATGAAGAGGTGTCTTTTGAAGAGGTGTCTTTTGATGAAGAGGTGTCTTTTGATGAAGAGGTGTCTCTTGGCAAAAAGGTGTCTTTTGGTGAAAAGGTGTCTTATGGTGAAGAGGTGTCTTTTAGTTGGAAAGATGTCTTTTGGATGAGAAGACACTATGGAAAGACATCATTTGGTGATGTGTCTTTCCATACCAATACAACTAGGGTAAAAGGTATCTTTTTGCTAAAGACATGTCTTGAAGGTGTATCTTTATGGAAAGACATAATTTAAGTTATGTCTCTCCATAGAATCACTTCCAACACCTATAAATACCCTTCCCATGTGGTCATTTGAGGATACACTTCAACATACCAAATCCACTCCATTCACTTCTATATTTTCGCCTCACTCCATTGTTGGTGTCCAAAGAAGTCTACGGATCCATCCACGCAAGAGAAGAAGAAGACCTTGTCGGGTTAAGGCTATTAACATCTCCTTCTCCCTCTTTGTATTCTCTTCTTGTAGTTGTGTGGATGGTGATGTAGAATTCCTTGTTTTCTCTGGTTAGAAATGGTTCTCTTTGTAAACACACTATGATTATTCAATAAAAGACATAAGTTTCAACTTGGAGTTTTGTGTTTCTTGCAATTGGAATGAAGTTGCTTCTCCTTCCATTTACTTCAAATTCTGACTTTATTAAGCAGAAAGGTTGAGAAACTCTAGATGGTCTTTCCATTTGTCTTCTACAATTTAGAGGATGAAAATCTAAGATTTAGTATTAGCCATGTTATTCTCCCCTTTTCGGTTCGTTGATTACCAAATATTTGCTAGTTTTCGATAATGATTAGGGAGTTCTTGGTTCGGCTTGAACTGGAGAAGTAGTTTGCCATTTTGATAATGCCGGGTGGCATGCCGGGTACAAGACGTCCGGCACGTTCAAGGTTTTTGAATCTGCCGTGCGCATTCTGTCCGGCATGATATCCGGCACTATCAAGAGTTGGTTGATTCGAAGTTTATTCTTTTCCTGGGTGATCATATGTGTCTTTATGACGTTTACCATTACGAATCTGGGGCAGATCATTGTAAATACCGTCTACTTCTGTTAGTTTTTAGCAGAGTTAGAAAATCCATCACTTTTCCCCTTGTTATAGAATAGGCTTTTGCCCGGATTAGGACTAATTTTCTATAAGTCCCTTGGGTACGATTCTCTCGGTCGTAATATATTTACACTATACTCCGACCGGGTTTTATTTGCTACCCGTAGTAGAGTTGTAGGTTTATTTAGGTTTAGTTTATTATTTCATTCTTTTTATGTATATAGTTTTACCCTAACAATTTCCTGTTAGCAAATTGGCGCCGTTGCCGGGGACTTGGAATTAGTCCAAGTCCTAAATTCGGTAAAACGCCCTATTCTTTATTCTTTATTCATTGATTTATTGATTTAAAATTGTACATATTTTTGCTCGGTTGAATATGTCGGGTTCTAGGCCGGATATCTAGTGCCCGGCACATTCAACATTTTTATTCTTTTATTCTTTTATTCATTGTTTTTTTTTGTTGTTAACTAGGTTGAGTATGCCTTGCACGATGCCTGGTAGAACACGTCCGGCATCATGGTGGACGTCCTAAGCCGGACCGGATTCACCCGGCTTACAATCCGACATATTCAATCTCAACTTTTTATTTTACATTTTCTCTTCAATTTTAGAGTTGTTGGTAAATATTCCTTCCTATTGCACTATTATTTTATCTTTACCTTCCCTTTTCCGTTTTATTTATTTCTCTTTTTTCAAGTTTGAACACGCCAGGCGTAAGGCCGGGTAAAATCAACCTAGCAATCTTGGAGGAAGTCCAATGTCCGGCGCCGCACACCCGACACCACGTCCGGCATGCCCAATTTTGTTATTTCTTTCCATTTTCGCAAATTTAATTATGTAAATATCTTTTTATTTATTATTACAAAGTATCTCGTTTTATCCATCCCTTCTCTCATTTTGATTTTTTTTGTTATTTCTTTCGAGTTGAACAAACCGGGCAGGATGCCGGGTAAAACCAATCCGGCATTAATGGAAGAAGTCCATTGCCGGATACGCACGTCCGGCACTCTGTCCGGCATGTTCAATATGATTTATTTTTCTTTTCTTTTAGTTTCGTAACATTACTATTTTATTACTCTTTATACTATACTTCGTTCAATTAATATTTTGTGTGCTACTCCTCTAAAGTAAATTAGGTGAATGCCCTTCAAGCACACTCCCTACACAAATAATCAAATACCGCAGGCGAATGGCAATAAACTCTCTTCCTCAACAGGCGAATGTGGAAAATTGCACTACCACACACCCAATGCTCCGAATTGCCAGATTTTATACCATCTAAGGAAGCGGAACTTGCAGAGACATCGACCATTCGCATGGAGCATAAGTCGATGCAGTTGCAAATGCAGCAACTTTTTGCTCAACTATGACCACTTGGTCAACTCCCGTCTCCAACACTAAATTTATCAATGGGAGTATGCGAGATCGATCTTCGTTTCTATCGAGATCTCTGATCACTCGGCCAAGTAGCCAAAGGCTAAGTGTAGGGCAGCCCCACACATCTGGTCTTCTTTCACCGCAGGGGAGTCACTTCCTTCCTTCTTTTTTCTTTTTCTTTTGAACACTGGGATAGTGTTCCTGCCAAGTGTAGGGCAGGGTCCCCCCTTAAAAAATATTTTATTTTAAATATATATATTTTATATAGAAAATAAATCACTAGTATATTTGATATAATAAGTTATGCGTTTAATCAATGTTTTACTAAATTTTTTGCATGTTTTTGATTGAGATGAGATTAGGAATGAATAAATGCTTGTCTCTCAAGAGGTAAGCTTTCTAATGACTTGTAGATTCCTATTTTTAACTTTTTGATTCTCTTTATTAACATGAGTATATGATCTTTCTCCTAATTCTTTCCTTTATGTACTTCTGGGTATTATTTTCTTTTCTTTTTCAAACTGTGAAAAATCTTTTGGGTGAAAATCTTAAAAAGGGTTTTTGTGAAAAAAGAAAGAAAAAGAAAAAACAGAAAATCTTCTTCCAAAGGAAAAGCATTATATTCTGTGAGGTTGCAATGAACCGCCTCAGAAAAAGCAAGAAACGAGAGTTTTTCCTTTTGTTTTCTCCTAAATTCCCCGTTCTTCAATGCAGAAAAAATCATGGTTGATTCAGAAACCCTTGCAAAATAGGGCTGAATATAAAAAAAAACCATCGATGAGTGTCTTGGCCACATTCAGAAACTCTTGAAAAACAGAGCTGAATGATGGAAACCGGAAAAAGGAGAGAATACAAATCCCTTATTCAAAATAGCCCAAAAGCTTTGATCGGTTTTGAAAATTCTTTATTTTTATACCCATTAGTATGTTTTGATGGATAAGGATGATTAAGTGATACTTATGAAATAGAGTCAGAGAGTTGAGAATATTTATCTAATTGTCATTCTAAAGTCTATCTGTTTTGTGCATAAGTATTTATTCCTTTCTAATGTAATTTTGCTCGAGGACTAGCAAAAGGTAAGTGTATGGCCTTGATAAGCAGCAGACTTATCATATTTTATGTACTAGATTTAGGATTATATTTATCTAAATAAGGTTGAGTAGTTAATAATTATGTTATATTATGTATTAAAGTGTATTTGTTCAGCCTTATGTTTTTATATGTTTTCATGCAAGGAAACACTTTTGACCAAAATGCCGGACATAAGGCCGGTTAACTCCTGCACAGCACAACGTGGAGCAGAGAAAGGTGCTATGCCGGGTACGTTGCCGGGTACATCCTAGCCGGCACAAGTAAAAAGTTGCCTCAGTTCACCAGAAGTTAGCAGTACATGAAAAGGTTCCTTTTGATGAAGAGATGCCTTTTGATGAAGAGGTGTCTTTTGATGAAGAGGTGTCTTTTGAAGAGGTGTCTTTTGATGAAGAGGTGTCTCTTGGCAAAAAGGTGTCTTTTGGTGAAAAGGTGTCTCATGGTGAAAATGTGTCTTATGGTGAAGAGGTGTCTTTTAGTTGGAAAGATGTCTTTTGGATGAGAAGACACTATGGAAAGACATCATTTGGTGATGTGTCTTTCCATACCAATACAACTAGGGTAAAAGGTATCTTTTTGCTAAAGACATGTCTTGAAGGTGTATCTTTATGGAAAGACATAATTTAAGTTATGTCTCTCCATAGAATCACTTCCAACACTTATAAATACCCTTCCCATGTGGTCATTTGAGGATACACTTCAACATACCAAATCCACTCCATTCACTTCTATATTTTCCTCACTCCATTGTTGGTGTCCAAAGAAGTCCACGCAAGAAGAAGGACCTCTTAACATCTCCTTCTCCCTCTTGTATTCTCTTTGTAGTTGTGTGGATGGTGATGTAGAATTCCTTGTTTCTCTGGTTAGAAATGGTTCTCTTTAGTAAACCACTATGATTATTCAATAAAAGACATAAGTTTCAACTTGGAGTTTTTGTTCTTGCAATTGGAATGAAGTTGCTTCTCCTTCCATTTACTTCAAATTCTGACTTTATTAAGGCAGAAAGGTTGAGAAACTCTAGATGGTCTTTCCATTTGTCTTCTACAATTTAGAGGATGAAAATCTAAGATTAGTATTAGCCATGTTATTTCCCCTTTCGTTCGTTGATTATAGTTTTCGATAATGATTAGGGAGTTCTTGGTTCGGCTTCGAACTGGAGAAGTAGTTTGCCATTTTGATAAGGGTGGCATGCCGGGTACAAGACGTCCGACACGTTCAAGGTTTTTGAATCTGCCGTGCGCATTCTGTCCGGCATGATATCCGGCACTATCAAGAGTTGGTTGATTCGAAGTTTATTCTTTTCCTGGGTGATCATATGTGTCTTTATGATGTTTACCATTACGAATCTGGGGCAGATCATTGTAAATACCATCTAGTTCTGTTAGTTTTTAGTAGAGTTAGAAAATCCATCACTTTTCCCCCTTGTTATAGAATAGGCTTTTGCCCGGATTAGGACTAATTTTCTATAAGTCCCTTGGGTACGATTCTCTCGGTCGTAATATATTTACACTATACTCCGACCGGGTTTTATTTGCTACCCGTAGTAGAGTTGTAGGTTTATTTAGGTTTAGTTTATTATTTCATTCTTTTTATGTATATAGTTTTACCCTAACAATTTCCTGTTAGCATTAAGCTACTAGGCAAATCTTTCCCTTTAGCTATCATGTCTGATAGATTATCACAGAGATGGAAAACCAAGGGTATGTTCGATGTCCTAGCTTTAGGAAACGAATATTTTACGGTGGTTTTTGAGCTTAAGGAAGATAGAGATATGATGGAGGCCCTTGGAGGATATCAGACATATATCTTACTGTTAGAAGATGGAAAAGGGGTTTTGATACCAAATCGAAGGCTTTGGTCAATCTAGATGTTTGCATAAGGTTCCAAGATTTAGGACTGGAATATTTGACGGAGGAATGTATGAATGAGATTGGTAGCAAAGTGGGAAAGGTTCGCAAGGTGGATATTACTAGAACTAGACTGGGTTGTGCAGTGAATGCTCGGGTCTCTGTGTGTTTAGATCCAACGAAGCCTTTGGTGGGGAAATTCAAGCTCTAGAAGAAAATTCACCAGATTGAGTATGAGGGGATACATCTCTCGTGTTTCAACTGTGGTTGTTTTGGCCACCAAAGGGATAGCTGCCCACTTTTGGAAGATGCTAAGGCTGTGGTAAGTGAAAGGGGATATAAGGTGGTCCAGAAAGTAGTACAAGAGGATAACTCCCACCTTATAGATAATTTTGGACCTTGGATGAAGGTGAATAGAAAGAAAAAATCTGGATTGAAGAAGGCTCCTGATAAAAAGAACAAGATCGAGGGTACCAGTCAAGGGTTTCCTTCAGAAAGGAAAGATAATTCGTTATCAAACATATTTGGGGTTCGGAGGACAAGAGAAGGGGTTTCTGATTTCTCTGAAATTATGAATGGAGTGAATATTAGTCAGTCAAAGGTGGGTAGTGTAACACCCTAACCACTAATCTCGTCATTATCAACAAATCGTCTCGTTCATCAATACAATCGCAGCGGACAATTCCTTTACACATGGGGGGGGGGGGGGTGAAACAATGTCGTTAGCCACCTACGTGACTAACAAGACCTAACAATAACAGTACCGGTCTGATGGACTAGAATTACCTGAGTACTTATACAAATACAATTCTCAATCCGACTCTAAACCGAGTCACGTACATTCCATTTCTAAACCGAGTCAACACAAATCAACTATTCCGAGTCTTTACATTCTATTGCCCATACCAATTTCGGTCTTACTACACAACAATTACAAAAGTAATTAAATAAACTACCCATACTAGTAGCAACCCCGTCCTACTCTCGAACGGTAATCAGCTCCATCGTACCTGAAAAATAATGGGTGGCCCCAAAGGGGCTTAGCACCTTTGCTGGTATGGTAGTCGTGCAACCCGCTACTACCGGGTCACACCCAAATAATTCTCATCTGAACATGCGATTGATTTTATTTAAATCATGACATGAAATGTTGTAAACACTCAACATGCTCGCATTCAACAAGTATTCAATCAATGGAATACTATCAACAAGAATACACATCAATTTCATTAGATTAATTTGCCTTGTTCTTTAGGCCTTGAGAATCCCTATCTCAAGTAAGCCTCATTCTCATTATTCACTAACTTATCCATTTCAACCGGATAGTTTACTTGTCTCCTAGATCTTTAGACACTCTCGGTCTCGATCTAGTTTTCTCAATTATTTTTCTCTTGAATAATTTTTTTAAGTTAAGCCTCTTAGGCCTCCAGGCAGAGACACATATAGATCTCACCACCGGGCTTTTATAATCTCATCACGGAATTAGAAACATTCTCTCATATTTCCTCTTCCCTAACCCATAATACCCAGCTTACCTCTTTAGACGGGTAAGCTCTGCCAGTCTCACTCCAAACGGGCACCACTTTGTGGCTCACGGCCCCGCAGGGCACCACTATGTGGCACACGGCCCTGTAACAAGGGAGTTTGACCACGGAATCAGAAACAAACTCCCTGTTGTTTCCTCTTCCTTGCACGCGTGACTCACAATCCCCCTAACCCAACTCTCGGGTTAATAATAATATACTCACATATATTAGTCAAGAGCATCTCTCTTGATGCCATCTCACAATCTTAGGAAGTTTTCCTAATTCATTGTTCACCGATTTAAGGGTCACCCCTATACTTCAATTACTTAGGAGTTTTGGATGTTTTCTCATATCGAGTCGGATCCCCATATAGGAGGTCGACTAATCATTTGGGGAGTTTAATAGTCTCGTATATCTCTTTTTCCTTTTTCTCATTAGTTCATAACATCGAACTATTGTTGTTCTCTTAATAGAGGTTCTTTATATCTTTTCCACTATCATTTATTTCGTGGGCTGTTTCGTTTCGATTCTCTAACCGTTGTTTATCTTTCTTTCGGGTGTTGATATACTATTCTAAGTTAGATCGCAAACTCAAGGTACAGACGGTTAGCTCACACAAGAAAAACAGCAAGGCACCAAGATGTACAATACAATATCCGTTTTCATGCATTTATCTTGTTAGGTCGGGGCACACAAGCCGAGTGCAACTCGGTAGGACACAAGTTGCAAGAAAACCATACCGTTCACCAAGGATTTACTCTCGCGTGTTGTCTCACGCTCCTCAGGTAATTCTCGCACAACTGATATCATTTCAAATGTTTCTATTAACATCAAGGCTACGTTAGGATGTGGTAGTTTGTGGGTGGTCCATGTGTGGGTCCCACGTGGGTCCTACGTTCTACTCCAATAATATACCGCTACGAATAAAACAACCACAAAATAGCCTGACCAAAACAACCATAAAACATCCCTACCGAACAGAGCCCAAGACCATACGGCATGTAAACGACTAATACTCCCGTAGTTAACTCCGTTGTCCCGCTAATTTTAACTTCACTCATGTGATCTTAAGTTCTCAACTTACACATTCAATTCTCATACTTGTTTATCCTTCTAATGGTCTTTACTTATTTCCAAACAAGCCCTAAACATCTTCTAATACCATTACCCATCCATTCCCATTCATTTGGCAACATTTAAACATTCACGGTTGCAATTTGAGTGTGGTCCGGGACTTGGTCCTACTCTAAACTCCCAGACCAACACTCTGTCCAACTCTCGGGTGAAAATTCTGCCTGGTCCAGGACTTGGTACTGGACTAAAGTCCCGGACCAACTCACTATGTTACTCTCGGCTATAATTTTGACATGGTCCGGGAGTTTACCTTTACACCAAGTCCCCGACCATGCTGTTTTGCTGATTCTCTCCCGTTTTTAATGTGTGGTTCGGGACTTGTTCCTAGACCTAAGTCCCGGACCCTGCTACAAACTGTCAAAATTTATAGTTTTCAATTTCTATTCTAACTCCAATTCTCACCTAAATCTTTTCCAATCTTTATACAAACTTTCTAGCATGTTATAACACCTTAATCACGCTCTAAACCTTCATAAATCCTTGATCAAACCTTTACTCATTTCATTATCAATTACACAAATCCTTCACTCAAATTTTCTGCACTTTGCTCACTAGTGCACTAACAACACTCCCATGACAGTTTGCAACCTAACCACAACCATTTTGACCATACCAAGTCCTTCCTAGACATTTGCACTTCCAATACTCAAATCCATCCTTCCTTTTCAAGGTCATACACCCTAGTTCTTTTCTAGAAATTCTAAGGCACTTCAACATCAAATTTGCTACAGATTTTTGCATAAATCCATTCCATTCTTCAACTAACACTTCAAGGTGATTAACTACCCAAATTAATCCCCATTTATTCCTAGTTAACCTTAGGTTCTCCCATACTCATAACATCACTTAAACCTCTCAATTTCTACATAAATTTTGCCATAACTTCCCTACAATTATAATATGCCCAAATGCATCATTTCATCCTCCTAAATCAATTCCAACTAGCCATATCCCTAGTGGATTCTACCAGCACAAAAAATTCATCCAAAATATACATCAATTGCAATACAATGCATAAACTTAAATCACTTGGCTCCAAGGCCCTTAAATCACACAACAATCTTACCATCACATTAGGCATAACCACAATTCTCTCTCATACCTATTTAACACGCTTCCAGCACAATTCTTATGGTTTCATTCTTTTAATTTCCCATCCCATAATTCTAAAACATATAGGATAGCCCTTAAGGTTAGTCATTTACCTTAAGCTCCCAAGTTCTCTTTTCACTTCTTTTCTGTTCCTCCTTGCTTCTTGTTCTTTCTTTTCTTCCCTTGCTCTTGATTAAAATCGGCCAAGGGGGCAAAGTACTTGCCAACTTCTAAACCAATATTCAAAGAGGGAATGAGACTAAGTAAAACACTTAGACTCATGAAATAGCCCTAGAATTCAAGAAGAGAGCTTAAAACACAAAATTTAGGGCATTACCTTTGAAGCTCTAGAATGGATTTTAAACCATGAATCAAAGGAGAGTTCCAACCACCATTGGAGACTTGAACAAATGCTCAAACAAAGAAATAAAACAAGGCATTTAAGGGATCAAAAACGGTCAAACCAAGGAATGGAGAAAAGATTGCTTTTCTTGACTTTTCTTACCTTAAATCAAAGGGGAGATGTTCTAGCTCAAGAAACTCCAGCATTCTCTTCAAATGGATCTATACCCATGGTGGTGGACTTCAAGCTTTTGAGATTTTGAAAAGAGGGAAAGAATCTCCAAGATGAGGGGAGTAAGAATATGTATTTTGTTTTCCATTTGGAGCTTTGGTGTATCTTGGACAATCAAAGAAAGGAGGGCTGCCATGGAAGTGCTGCAAAAATTGCAAGGAAGAAGGGAGAATGGAGCTGGCCGACTGGGAAGAAGAGAGGTAGGAGAGAGGAGGGAAAATGGAAGAGAGAGAGGGGAAAAAGTAAATATGTACTTTTACTTTTTACCTTTTGTTTCTTCTATCTAATAGTGAGTTTATAAATTAAGAGAGGGGAGTGCTGAACACTCTTAAAAACCGGCCCCCATTTGGGCACTATCCACCAACCGGGCCCGTTTTCCGAATTTTTCTTGTTTCTTTAATTTTAATGGTTCTTAGACCTTTATTAAGGTTTAATTATAGTTATATGATCAACTATAATTTTTAAAAGTTCATTAAACTGCTTAAAGTCACGTTTTCAGGTTTTCTCGAAAAACATGCTTTAGGACTTCATTTGCGTTTTTAATCCACTATATGGATCCGTTTTCTTCGGGAATTGTTCTCACACATTCTTAGTGTATATTTAAGTCTTAGGAATCCATCTAGGACCCTATCTGAGGTCATATGCCTCCTATGGTTGCGTAACACATATTTTTATGTTTTTTGCTTTTTAAGCGTTTTCTCTTTTCTTTTGGTTTTACTTTCTTCACCAAAGTTCTTTAGGAACTATTAGGCCTTTAAATACCATATTAGAATAATTTAATCACCATATTTAAGTCCATGGTATTTCAGGTAGTGATCCACCAGAAGAAAATGCTGGGCACCCTGATAAGATTATTCCTTCAATTGGGATAGAGGATAAGGAGCAACCTCTGGAGTTGCCAATGCTAGGATTCTGCAATAAGCCCAACTAAGTTTCCTAACCCTAATCCCTTTTCTGATTGTATTGGTGTTTCTGCCCTTGCCCAACCTGATGTATCTGATTTGGTGGCTAATAATGAATGCTTTAAGTTAAGCAGTAAGAATGTGCTAGGGAACGCTAATATTAGTTAGGTTTTACCTGATTATTAACTTGATTGTCTTAATTTACATGGATTATAAGTTTAAAGTGCTTGCCTGGAACGTGAGAGGTGCTGGGAAAAGTTGTTTCTTGCCTTTTGTTAAGGATTTGTTAAATAGAAACAATCCCCATATTCTATTTCTTTGTGAACTCCGGATTAGTGGTACTAGAAGCCTTGATGTTATTGACAAAATTGGTCTCCCTAACAAATTTATTGTTGATGCTTTTAGTTTTAGTGACGAACTGTGGCTGTTTGGTCAAATAATATTTCACTCAATGTGGAGGGTGATTTTTTCGGTATGAGGGGGGGGGGGGGGGGGGGGGGGGGGGGGGGGGGGGGGGCTATGCAAATATGGTCTGACTGAAAAGCCAAGATCCTAAGGATATGTCATTCTGTGGAGGGTAAAACCCGTTATTATGGCATCCCTCAAATACCTACTAAATTGTCCGTCTTTCCCATAAAGCATAAAGGGGAGTGCAAGTGTGCACTACACCTGCTCTCGATGGGCTCCACGCGGACTTATGTCTCTATGAGGTGGAATTGACTAGAGTCACCACCTAGTTTGACCTAAATGAACTAGGAAGGAAGATCGGATTCTAGGAACCGTTAATTGACTCTGAGATTGTTGCCTATGGATAGGACTATCTGGCCATTTTAGAGATTCTGTGCAGGTTCACACTGGGTTACATGTAACAACCCCACTCTTAATCACGTAGTAATCACTTACGTAGCATTAATAAACAACGTCTCACAGCGGAAGTCTCACAGTAATTAAACCTCACTCGGGTGTCACATACCATTACTCGCCCATACAAGTAAAGAAGCAGAAGTAAATTAAATACGAAACAACACTGGTAATAATACATAACCCAGTGATAACGAGATACTAACCTATACCTCAATCCAAACCACTGTAACTTAAACGACAAGTGAGCGTCTATGTAATCCATCTGTATACAACTTCATTACCCCTTTAAACTAATATCATCCTAATACATTGTGAGATCTCGTACGGTAATTAATTTCCTAACTACCCGGGTCCCGCTCTTCCTGCTTCCGTGGTAATCGTCACCTGCAGCAATGCCATAAAGGCTCAGCGATAAACGCTGAGTATGCCGAGCCTGGGACCCTATTGGTCACTTAATAGTCAAGGTCGCCATTATTAGGTCGTTACATGCTTTACCGGTTACAGTATATAAAGCTGTAAAATACATGAATGGCGGTAAACGAAACAGTTAACACAGGCACTCCATTCACACACACAACCATATAATCACAAAACATACAATCACATCAACGATAATACAAAGCCGTTAGTAACGGTCATCCATACCAACCTCACATAAGGCCCCCCGGGCCCTCACATAACTTACACATCTTGTTAGCACTGTCGGGAGTCAAGTTAGGACATCCCGAAATAACCTCACTTGGACTGGTAGTCCTATGCACACGAGGTGCTCATTCACTTTGCCTTTTTAAAAGCATCCATATTTTGCCTTTTTAAAGGCGCCCATGTTATCACCATACCTGTCGATCTATCTAGGCTCGATCAGTTAAACCAGAGTAAGCCCGATCCGGGTTAACTCAAGAGATCTCAACGCGCGACCAGTAGCCAATGACTAACTGGGTTAAGGTAAACCATCCACATTTATCCACACTCCCACTGTTGACTTAGTTAGTCAGTTAAACTGTTACAGTTTTAAATATGGAACATCTCTTATTTATTGGCTGACCTGTGGGTCTTACGCATGCCTAGAGTCATTCTAGGTATAACCATGTTCGAGTCAAAGCTCTAGAGATCGGCCACGTCGTATCTCGTCCCTAAGTAATTTACTTAGTTTAATTTACATATAAATCATACATTAGGTGTGTTTACATCCATTAACAATAATCACAAAAACACATTAAACGCATATGTGTTTTTATATAATCGATCTATAGTCGACGTAGTATTACTCCCATAGGACGTTTGCGCATAATTAAATAATGCGGAAAGATAAACAATTAGCATCCCATCACACACATCCATACACACATACATACATGCACCACACTCGTTATACATCTGTAACACCCCTACTATTAATTCAATCATTACCGTCCAATCTCCTCGTGCTTCCCGAGTCACGCAGCGGATACATACTTCATACATCGGGTGATACAATGCCGTTAGTCACCCACATGACTAACAAGGCTACTACTGCTACGTACAGCATCGGTCTGATGGACCGGAATATCCGAGTACTACTTAATACAATACATACCCATTACACACTGAGTACTACAATACTCCATACGATACATTACTCCATTCAATACCATACTCCATTCAATACAATACTCCACAACTCCGTACAAGATAATCACTACGCATACCGAGTTTACTAGGTTCCAAATCAATACAAACTTCTCCCAATTCATACATACTCACTAGGAGTCAATCTACTACCCATTCCTCACAAACTAGATTCTTTTAAATACCAGTCGTGCTAACCGTCCCTTACGCGACCGTATCCGCTCCGGGTACCTGCACACTAAAAATGTTCCCCCGAGGGGGTCAGCTTACGCTGAATATGATACCGCATACCCCGCGTACTAGCGAGGGTACACCGACCATTTGTCGAATACATGCAATTCATTTGCAATACATACATTCATACAATACATACATACATGCTTTCATTCACGATACTGCAATACTACACAAGATATACATACATCGTACAGTACCATACATGCTTGGAAGACAATACAAGTCAACCAATACTTACCTACCATCTTTCGGGTTACGCATACACATACATACTCATTACATACCCAATACGCAATACACGAGATACAATTCTCCAATACATACAAGTGTCCAGTTAGCTTCACTACACACCGGGTTAATCGGGTGTTCGATACTCTTTTACTTCCGGTCAATGACTTACAATAGTCAAGACCAATAACACATACAATACTTACTTACATACTTTCTTCCAGTTAAGTCGGTATGACCTCCGGGCAGGGATTACTACATCCCACCACCGGGCCTTTAGGTGGCCCACTAATCCAGGATGCTACCCCTTAAAGGGAATTGGTCCAAGGAAAAAGATTACAGCCAGGATTCGGATCCAACCTCTTGTGTTTCCTTATCCTCACGCGTGGCCGAAACTATATCGGACTTCTACTCATTCCATTTACTCATTACTCAAGTTAGGAGTTAGAATGTTAGGAATTAGTAGAAGTCAATACTTCATTTCCATACATACTACGATACTCAAGTACACAATACTTACACATACTTCTCAATTCCATTCATTCATTCATGAATTTATACAAAACTAATTGTTCAAGGAAATACAACAAGAACAATAGTTCAAACACAGTTAAGTGCATTATAAATCCGATTCTGCATTTATCTTATTGGTGATCACAGCACACAAATCGGGGAACAAGGTTAGGATCAGAGCATGAAGAAATATACCGTTCACCGTTGTATCCGCACTACCGGCTCCTTCGAGGATCAACTATTGGATTCCTATACATACATGAAGTAGTATGATCAATGGTCTATTATTGATCTCACTTACTCCTTCATTGATATTCTCAATGTTCACTTACTACTCCTTTACATTCATACTTGGTTACAAAACCATTCTTTTCCTTATTACTTCTTAAGCTTGCTTCCTTACTCATTTACTTACTTTCTTACCATTACTACTTCATTAATGGTGTATTACTACATATATATACATATGTGTATATAGGCATATATACATGTATATATGATTACTATAATCATATAATTAAAACATTCGTTTTTTTTTTACTCGACCGGACTTGCGACCGACCTTGCAAGTCCGGTCCATTCCAGTAGGTTACATCGTGTGAAAATTCCAGGGCCGACCGACCTTGCAAGTCCGGTCCCAAGGTCGGTCCATTCCAGTAAGTTTCGTATTTGAAGATTTTAGCCCGACCGACCTTGCAAGTCCGGTCGCAAGGTCGGTCCATTCCAGTAGCTTGCATTACGGGAATTTTTCTGGCCGACCGAACTTGCAAGTCCGGTCGCAAGTTCGGTCCATTCCAGAAGGTTTCTGACGGGAGAAATTTCTGGTCCGACCGAACTTGCAAGTCCGGTCGCAAGGTCGGTCGACTCCAGAAGGTTTCCCGTCTTGTAAATCTGGGCTCGACCGACCTTGCAAGTTCGGTCCTAAGGTCGGTCCGGCCCAGTACTTCAGTTTTAAAATCTGTTTTCAACTGATTTATTTACCCAATACTTCCCCAATCTTTACCAATACTTCCCCACATGTTTATCACTCATTTGGATGCTCTAAATCACCTTAATTCATTCTCCAACCTTGCTACTCTATTCTTACACAACTTACTCAATATTTTCTCATTTCATCTCAACACTTATACTAGTTCCCATTTCACCAATGTTACAGATTTTGCTCTTTCCTCAAATGCTACAGATTTTCAAACTAACCTTCATCATTCAATACTCTTACTACCCATACCACTACTAATATCCTCATTACATTACCTTCCACTCAATCCTTCCCATTATCTAGCTCCTTTCAAAATCTGTTACAAAGTGGTTTACTTCACACTTTAGGCTCTCCAAGCACACCTAGTTTCTCCTAGTTCCTCCAATGCATTATACTACTTCTTGCTACAGATTTTACACTTTCACATCCTCATACTACAAGTACCAATCCATAGTTACTAAATATCTCCACCAACTTCCATACACACCTTGGTTCTCCCATTCACCAAGTCATCCATAATTGTACATATTCCTACCAAAATTTTGCCATAGCTCAGCTACTTTCCTTACTTCCCCAAATACACATCCTCTCATCAAATTCAACCTAAAGCTAGCCACACCCAACATGGGTCCTACCAGCACATAAGGTTCATACAAAAATTCAATACACCAACATTTCTTCAACCACAATACCAATACACCATTACTTCCTCAAATAGCAATACTAATACACATACACCATTTATCTGGCTCCAAAGCCTTCAATTCAAATACTTGCTCTTAAATACTCAAATTTCACAATCCTCAATACTAGTACAAGGTTTTGGGTTCTTTAAATACTTTACCCATTCCCATTACTCTAATGCAATAGAATTTAACATTAGGAAAGAGCTCTTACCTTGAGCTTATACTTCCTTCTTTCTTTCACATTTTTCCTCCTTCTTCCTTTCTTGCCTCAAAATCGGCTACATGGGGAATGGAGTTGCCAAACTCCATCCCCATCACCCAATGAACACAAAACACTACAATTAATATACTAACCCTTAAATTAATGTCAATTCCTTGAAGTGTTTGAAATGAAATTTCTAGGGTTTACCTTTGGAGAGTTTTAGAAGGGGTTTTAGCCCTTGGTTCAAGAAGGTGAGTCCACCACCATTGCTAGGTTGATATTTTGCTCAAAAGAGAGAGAGAAAACAAGGCATTACACAAGGGTAAAATCGGTTATGAAGGAAGATGAAGAAAACATGAGTTTTTCATGTAGATTTTTACCTTGTTGGAAAGAGGAGACTCCAAGCTACACATTGATGCTATTTTCTTCACCAATGGGGTATACCCACGAAAATGAACTTCATCATTTTGGAATTTTAAAAAGAGGGAAGTGTAGAGGATGATGAGGGGAGCAAGAATATGTATTTATTTTTGCATTTGGGGCTCACATGGAGATGGAGCATGGAGTCAAAGTGGAGAAGCCATTGGAGCTTCTTGGAGCTTCAAAAATCGCCCAGCATAGGAGGGAGAAGAGAGAGAAATCGATGGGGATAAGGAAGAAGAGAAAGGTGAGGGAAATGAGAGAGTGAGGTGAGAGTGTTTTATTTGTTTTTACTTTATTGTTGTCCTTTAGCATATTAGAGAAGTAAAGAGAGTGTGAGGGAGAGGGGGCTACCGATCACACACACACACTCACTCCAATTTTTGCTTTTTATTTACAAAAGTGGACACACAAGTTTTCTTTTATTACAATGTCACCCCACTACTTCCCGGTTGTTACAGTTTTTACTAACCGGAACCCGTTTTCCGGAATTCTCTCGCCTAATTATTTTATTGACTATTAAGCTTTCATACATGCTTAATAATTGTTATTTAATGGTTCATAATTTTACGGGTCTGTTTGACCACTTAAAGTCACGTTTTCGGGTTTCCTCGAAAAAAACGTGCGCTAAAGCTCTTTTAGCGTTTTAATACATTTCTTGGGTCCGTTTTCTTCGGGAATCGTTCCCATGTATTATTTAGGTCTTATTAAACCTTTAGAATCCATATAATACGCTAACCGAGGTCTCATACCTCCTATGGTTATTTAACGCTATTTAGCGTTTTCCGCTTTTTAAGCGTTTATTTATTTCTTTTGGATTTTATTTTTTTTCCTTACCAATATTACTCTAGCATTATTAGGCTCTTAAATACGGATTAGAATTATCTTAATCACTATACTTAGGTTTGGGGTATTTCAATCTACCCCCCTTAAGAACTTTGTCCTCAAAGTTGCTCAAGGTTATAGGATTTCAATGCTTGCTCATTCTTACTTGTCTATGCCAAAGGTCGTACATTCTTCCTCCTTACAATTTCTGAATTCATTACTTCAGGTCTCCACATTCCATACAATACAAGTATACCATGCTTACTTCCATCCGCATCACGTCCCACCATCTGGTTCCACATTACAAGATTTATACATACATACGGTGCAAAGCTATCCCAAAGCAATGCAATACACATACAATCCCTCAGGCACCAAGGTCATCTAGACACAGGACTCCTCTACGTCCCGCTGCCCTTGGAATAATACAACATACTACCTTACTATCTTCTTCGGTACACCCTTCTAGCAGATCCTCATTCTCCATACTAAAGGAAATTCTTTCACTACTACCAATTAAAAAATTTCTAAAACACACAACTTCAAATTCCAATTTATATTCATTACTTCTATCCTATGTGATTCTTGTGACCACTTAAGGGGAGCTTCAAGAATCGTTCAACCCTGATGTGATCAGCATCAGTGTTGCACTATCTTTCCACCCCAATTTGTGTTCGGTTTCCCTCGATCTGATCAGGATCAAGTTCGACTTCCCACATCAGTTTCAAACAAACAGATAGTTGATTATTTCAATTTTCTATCTTTTTACTCTGCCTAGTCGTGATTACAATTTCACACATCTCCAAAGGATGGAATTCAGTCCATCAATCATCCTCACTCTACTTCCAAATACTTGCTTCAAGATTCAATACCTACATACTCATTTCATCGTCTGTTACTACTTCCATTCACTACTCTCCTTCATCTCAAATATTCTAGCTAAGGACTACAGTACTTAGGAAATTCGGTTGTCCTCGATTTACTTCCAATAACATACTTACGAATACACTACTCATGGTTACAATCCTCTACTACTCATAGTCAATCCGTACTACTTCTTCGAAGGTTACAATACTTGTGGAGCTCCGTCCACTACTCATTCTCGATTGTATCAAGACAATCACCTAGGGAACTCACTTTCCTCCAGGTTCTTCATCGGTTTTATACCGACTCATGCATCGTAATGCCATGTCTAACTTCAAATAGACACACACTACAAGAATTATCATTTCCCCAAGAGTTACTCTACTCTTCTTTACTAATACTTTTCCACTGTGGTTACAAGATGGGTATATTCATCCTATGGTATTCGCATCTCTCGTGCCTAATTACCACAGTTACAATATGAATGAATACGTATGTTTATTTAACATAAGTACCAATCATTAAATCAATTCCCATTTGTGCTATGCACATTATAGTTTTATGTATTTTATTTATAAAACTTGTATTAAGCGGTTTTCGCTCTACCCCCCTTAAAAGGGATTACGCCCACGTAATCTACCATATGTTACTATTAAACATTGGTTACTTGATTTGGGCAATCTGAAGCGTTTAGCTTCATTACGATATACTATACAATATATCTGCGTCTGGTCAAAGGGTCTTAACCATACCAATGGTTTAGTCTTTGCACCGAGGATTCGTACATGAGTTTATTTAACTCCTAATTAATTCAGTTCTAGCCTATTAGGCTTCAAGGCATTAATAGCCATTCTTTCGTACTTACTAGGTGTATTACATTTCTTAGTTAGGGCCCACTAGCTTCTGCTGCGCGACCCTGATAACTTGGGTTACTCACCCTTCATGTTATCCTCCATGTGCTATACATCACCTTTCTATCCCTCTATTGTGGAAATAAGGTTTACTAACAGTGTGGTATTCTTTTACCGCTGTTTGAACTCAATGAGTTTTAGATTGTAACCAGCTCTCTGGTAATCTATTATACATATTATTCGTACTCCCACGATTATTCACTAAGTTCCTCCGACTTGTTGTCGGGCGAGGTTAAGTCACTACCTAGTTGCAGTGCTTCCTCTGTTGTCACTAGCTTCTGAATAATACCAGTTCTTCTGGTTCAGTACAAGTGTTCTTTGCTTGTATGACCTTGCATTCTTAATGCGTCGGTCCGAGTGACTTTCTTCAGTCTTCTTTCACCTTTTATTCCAATGGAATTCACATCTTGTGATTGTTAGTGTGCTTACACTTTTCGTGCTTCTTTGGCCTTAGGCCGCACGGTTTGTTGCTAAGCTTGCTTGACTGGCTTATGCCATGTTGTTGGTGAAAGAAAGGTTTACTACGGTTTACATTTCCATATTCCTAGCTATCGCCTTAGGTCATTACTGCGCGAGTGCAATACCAAAACACTCAGTCATACAGAGTGCAGAGGCGTAAACGCTTGGCAGTAAATCACTTATGTGATAGGGATGAATATTTCTGCTTGTCAACTCATATTTATACTTTGTGTCATTGTCCAACTACTTCCTCATAGCGGTCGCTTGTTGCGCACCGTATTCTTACTCACTATACAACATCATTTTTACGGTCTCCGTTATTGTGGTAGCTTACCTTTACTCCTTGCCATTGTCGTTGGCATCATTTCCTTATGGTGTACAAACACTAGGAGGTTCCTAGTCATATGTATGACGGTTGTCGTAGTATACCGCGATACTATTATCTTCCCATTGTGGGGATGTGTTATTTCAATTTAGGTTTCATGTGTAGGTTAGCTCACCTCACATTACTTCCTCATTCATGATATCGTTTGCCAATAACTTGGTTGACCAAAGATGAAGTGGTTTATCGGGTTACAAGTTCTCTTGAGCGCCGGTCATTCATGGTGTGCAATATGCACACTCATTGATTGTTTTGACAATTACTGTCTCCATAGTGCTGAGCATTGATCATAGGCTCTAGCTATGCGGGTTGCTTTTGCATGTACCTTACCGGGACATCCCCAAAACTTCAAGGGTTTTTCTGGTCCCGTTCTCCCATTAAAGAGTATTCTATCACAGGTAGGTGAAAGTTCCCGTTGGGGGTGTGTTTCCACTCATAGGTCTCGTGATAGGGTTTACCATGTAAGTATTTATACCATGGTTCACCACATGATTGGGTGCATAAGGAGTATACTTACTCCTTCGAGTTTCGATTCTCTAAAGGGATGTGCTTCTACAGTTCACAGCCTCTTGTAGGCGTAGTGGTTTGGAAATCTCATTTCCTTATTCGTTGTCTCTTGGCAATATTTATGCACGAGTTTGTTGTTATAGTGGATGGAAGCCTTTCCTAAGGGTTCACATCTTCACCACATTGGTGGTCTTTGGTTAACGAGAGATACCTTTCCTCGAGTTTCTTATAGTGTCCAAGCGTGGACTAGGGCATTGTTGGCGCTATTACCCTTCCTATGCCCCTGTGCTACCATTGTTACAGAAGGTATGAAGGTAGTTAAAAGCTTGTCAGCTGTATACTAGGCTGATGCTCCAGTGACAGTGACACTGAGTTGACCATTACTCCAAGCCACTCAGGATGTTGGGTTAAAACTGATGGTCCAGTTGTTGATTTCTTGTCGTATGAGACAATATCTCTTGCAAGTCTTATTATCCACTGGTGTGGTTTTGCAACCATTTCAGTTTACACAACGTATTTGGTTTGTGGCCATTAAGCCTTATTGCTGCAAGCTATGCTCTTTGCAAGCTGCTTACACATGTTTCTACTCCATGCATATCCCGTAGGTTGGAGGTATTACTAGGCTCCATGGTAAGTCGTGACATCACGCTTCCGTTCATAGGAGACCCTTTAGGCAAGCTGATGCTAATTTAGGGTATTTCCTGTTAAGTGAAATCCCTTCGGTGTTCTAACCGAATATTTGTTCTAGCTTCCGTGCTCTTATCAAGACACTTGTTCAACTGCTGTTATCCCAGACACCCTTCAAGGATTGCTCCTGGGTGCCGTTGGCTCACGCCGTTACATCCGGCTGATGTTTATGACATGTGTTGTCCTATATACCGTCTTATGGTGTGGTATTAAGCTATTCCCTTTAGATTTATAACGTCTCCCGTCGTTGGGTAGACCGTTTATACTTGCTCCTAGCGCTGGAGACTAGGTTTAATATTCCCTTCAATGATGGATTTTACTTCATGGTAACCTCGTGATTGCTCTTGGGAGTTCTATCCCATTGGTCGAGCATTTTTGTGTTCACATTAGGCCTATGCCTTACTGTGTTCAGTCTGGGTATCCCTTCCAGCTGTCAGGTGATTGCTTGAATTACTTGAGACATATCCAATGTCTTTGCTTACTAGTACGTGCTCTTTGCACCTTCCCAGTCTTCATTCCTTATCTTCAGATGGATTCTCTGAGTTCCTTACACTTGTTCCTTAACTGAGTTTCCTTCTCCTTGATTGTCCGTAGTGTCTAGTTGTTCTGGTTAGAATTTACTCGCGGTCCGTAGAGCGGAGTTGACTACTTCTCGTGTTTCGTACACTACATGTATACATACGTGGGGTACCGTGTTGATACGTTGCCACTTACCTAACTATGTGTCAGGCCCGCAAGCTCCTTCGGAGTGCGGTTGTCCCACATCCCGTGATTGGGTACACCCGTAGTGTTCGTCGCACGCCTAGGTGAAGTATTCTATTGTCAACTCCTCTTGTATCAATCGATGATACTCACCGTAGTTCGGTTGGTTCGGTTTTAAAATCCAAGGTTTAAAGAAAGGTTGTGGTTTTGAAAGAAGATTTTGGGTTTTTTAAAATTATGGTTCGGTGTTAAAAGAAGTCTCTCATGGCATAGCCATGTTTGAGGTCTTGACCAAGTCGAGCTTCTCGCTGACCGGTATGTTCTAAATACAGTGATCCGGCCGTTAGGCCTTTCTAAGGTTCCATACTTCTAGTTGTTAGGATGTGTGATCCTGTAGTTGTTTCATTTCGGTCACCGTACATTGCTACGCACTTGTGACATGTTAGTGTTCCTTTACATATTCATGTTCTTACTGCACTTGCCGTGGCAAGTGCGTGGTACTGGTGGTTTTGTGTAATCCTATACCGATCACGGTATGGTTCCCACTCGCATTTGATAGTCTCATAGACTCTTCCCTTGATCTTGTTGATCATTTACTTAGGTTAACTGCTCTGCTGAGTAACTTCTCAGTGAGTTTGACATGGCTGTCATTGATCAGGGTGCTTCTCCAATCCTTGTAGATCCCCCTTTGACTTGGTTGTGTTGTTCCTTGTTTGTTCCCACACGCTTTTTGTGGTCCCCGAGCCTGATTCGGTTTAGGCACTACGTTGTAGTTACATCAGATTATGTCTTGTGATTATTCTTGTAGCTGTCTGAGCTATGTTGGCCAGGTTTGTAACCTTTTTGGCGTTGTGGTTTTGGAGTCAGTCACTCCCGACTATGTCCTTAGCCAGCTAGCTTACCGTTGGTGGTGTTGCTTGGCTATTACTGTTGTCCCGCAGACTTGTGTCTCGGGTTTCATTACTGCTCCTGCTTCCATTCCGTTGCACGGTTAGTGCTTCCTTTCCTGTTGCTGGTTGTTTAGCTAGGTTCTGCGACTGCTAAGCATGTCGCCCCATGCTGTTGCAAGTTATAGCCTCCTTGTGGTTGGAGTGTTTATACTACCGCTATTAAGTGCGGCTATTGTTGTTCACCCGGGATCTACTTCCGGGTCTTCCATTTCTCGGAATCTACCATACGTCGGTTCTTGTTTACTGTGTGATTACTTCACAACTGCCAGATCGGGTTTTCCCCGAGTATGAGAAGGCTTTTCTTCTCTCTGGCGTCCTTTCCCAAGTTATACAATGGGGTTCGCGGTGGGCGGGACTGGTGTTGTAGGTCTCCGGTACTCACCGGGAGTTCCTAACTAGCATCTCTCTAGTGCTATCACTCAGCCCATAGCCCTAAGCTTCTAATTCCTAACTCGGCATTTTCTAAGCTCGGTACTTCCAGTCATCAGAGCGATACTTCGCTCTGATACCACTTTTTGTAACACCCCTACTATTAATTCAATCATTACCGTCCAATCTCCTCGTGCTTCCCGAGTCACGCAGCGGATACATACTTACATACATCGGGTGATACAATGCCGTTAGTCACCCACGTGACTAACAAGGCTACTACTGCTACGTACAGCATCGGTCTGATGGACCGGAATATCCGAGTACTACTTAATACAATACATACCCTCATTACACACTGAGTACTACAATACTCCATACGATACATTACTCCATTCAATACCATACTCCATTCAATACAATACTCCACAACTCCGTACAAGATAATACACTACGCATACCGAGTTTACTAGGTTCCAAATCAATACAATACTTCTCCCAAATTCATACATACTCACTAGGAGTCAATCTACTACCCATTCCTCACAAACTAGATTCTTTTAAATACCAGTCGTGCTACCGGTCCCTTACGCGACCGTATCCGCTCCGGGTACCTGCACACTAAAAATGTTCCCCCGAGGGGGTCAGCTTACGCTGAATATGATAACCGCATACCCCGCGTACTAGCGAGGGTACGCCGACCATTTGGTCGAATACATGCAATTCATTTGCAATACATACATTCATACATACATACATACATGCTTTCATTCACGATACTGCAATACTACACAAGATATACATACATACGTACAGTACCATACATGCTTGGAAGACAATACAAGTCAACCAATACTTACCTACCATCTTTCGGGTTACACATACACAATACATACTCATTACATACCCAATACGCAATACAGAGATACAATTCTCCAATACATACAAGTGTCCAGTTAGCTTCACTACACACCGGGTTAATCGGGTGTTCGATACTCTTTTACTTCCGGTCAATGACTTACAATAGTCAAGACCAATACACATACAATACTTACTTCTTACATACTTTACTTCCAGTTAAGTCGGTATGACCTCCGGGCAGGGATTACTACATCCCACCACCGGGCTTTAGGGTGGCCCACTAATCCAGGATGCTACCCTTCAAGGGAATTGGTCCAAGGAAAAGATTACAGCCAGGATTCGGATCCAACCTCTTGTGTTTCCTTATCCTCACGCGTGGCCGAAACTATATCAGACTTCTACTCATTCCATTTACTCATTACTCAAGTCAATACTTCATTTCCATACATACATACGATACTCAAGTACACAATACTTACACATACTTCTCAATTCCATTCATTCATTTCATGAATTATACAAACTAATTGTTCAAGGAAATACAACAAGAACAGATAGTTCAAACACAGTTAAGTGCATTATAAATCCGATTCGTGCATTTATCTTATTGGTGATCACATAAGCACACAAATCGGGGTTACCAGGTTAGGATACAGAGCATGAAGAAATCATACCGTTCACCGTTGTATCCGCACTACCGGCTCCTTCGAGGATCAACTATTGGATTCCTATACATACATGAAGTAGTATGATCAATGGTCTATTATTGATCTCACTTACTCCTTCATTGATATTCTCAATGTTCACTTACTACTCCTTTACATTCATACTTGGTTACAAAACCATTCTTTTCCTTATTACTTCTTAAGCTTGCTTCCTTACTCATTTACTTACTTTCTTACCATTACTACTTCATTAATGGTGTATTACTACATATATATACATATGTGTATATAGGCATATATACATGTATATATGATTACTATAATCATATAATTAAAACATTCGTTTTTTTTGACTCGACCGGACTTGCGACCGACCTTGCAAGTCCGGTCCATTCCAGTAGGTTACATCGTGTAAAATTCCAGGGCCGACCGACCTTGCAAGTCCGGTCCCAAGGTCGGTCCATTCCAGTAAGTTTCGTATTTGAAGATTTTAGCCCGACCGACCTTGCAAGTCCGGTCGCAAGGTCGGTCCATTCCAGTAGCTTGCATTACGGGAATTTTTCTGGCCGACCGAACTTGCAAGTCCGGTCGCAAGTTCGGTCCATTCCAGAAGGTTTCTGAGGGAGAAATTTCTGGTCCGACCGAACTTGCAAGTCCGGTCGCAAGGTCGGTCGACTCCAGAAGGTTTCCCGTCTTGTAAATCTGGGCTCGACCGACCTTGCAAGTTCGGTCCTAAGGTCGGTCCGGCCCAGTACTTCAGTTTTAAAATCTGTTTTCAACTGATTTATTTACCCAATACTTCCCCAATCTTTACCAATACTTCCCCACATGTTTATCACTCATTTGGATGCTCTAAATCACCTTAATTCATTCTCCAACCTTGCTACTCTATTCTTACACAACTTACTCAATATTTTCTCATTTCATCTCAACACTTATACTAGTTCCCATTTCACCAATGTTACAGATTTTGCTCTTTCCTCAAATGCTACAGATTTTCAAACTAACCTTCATCATTCAATACTCTTACTACCCATACCACTACTAATATCCTCATTACATTACCTTCCACTCAATCCTTCCCATTATCTAGCTCCTTTCAAAATCTGTTACAAAGTGGTTTACTTCACACTTTAGGCTCTCCAAGCACACCTAGTTTCTCCTAGTTCCTCCAATGCATTATACTACT
This sequence comes from Limonium bicolor, assembly GCA_023374045.1. Taxonomy (NCBI): domain Eukaryota; kingdom Viridiplantae; phylum Streptophyta; class Magnoliopsida; order Caryophyllales; family Plumbaginaceae; genus Limonium; species Limonium bicolor. The sequence goes on along the minus strand of CM041776.1, from coordinate 308,588,367 downwards.
TCTTGCTACAGATTTTACACTTTCACATCCTCATACTACAAGTACCAATCCATAGTTACTAAATATCTCCACCAACTTCCATACACACCTTGGTTCTCCCATTCACCAAGTCATCCATAATTGTACATATTCCTACCAAAATTTTGCCATAGCTCAGCTACTTTCCTTACTTCCCCAAATACACATCCTCTCATCAAATTCAACCTAAAGCTAGCCACACCCAACATGGGTCCTACCAGCACATAAGGTTCATACAAAAATTCATACACCAACATTTCTTCAACCACAATACCAATACACCATTACTTCCTCAAATAGCAATACTAATACACATACACCATTTATCTGGCTCCAAAGCCTTCAATTCAAATACTTGCTCTTAAATACTCAAATTTCACAATCCTCAATACTAGTACAAGGTTTTGGGTTCTTTAAATACTTTACCCATTCCCATTACTCTAATGCAATAGAATTTAACATTAGGAAAGAGCTCTTACCTTGAGCTTATACTTCCTTCTTTCTTTCACATTTTTCCTCCTTCTTCCTTTCTTGCCTCAAAATCGGCTACATGGGGAATGGAGTTGCCAAACTCCATCCCCATCACCCAATGAACACAAAACACTACAATTAATATACTAACCCTTAAATTAATGTCAATTCCTTGAAGTGTTTGAAATGAAATTTCTAGGGTTTACCTTTGGAGAGTTTTAGAAGGGGTTTTAGCCCTTGGTTCAAGAAGGTGAGTCCACCACCATTGCTAGGTTGATATTTTGCTCAAAAGAGAGAGAGAAAACAAGGCATTACACAAGGGTAAAATCGGTTATGAAGGAAGATGAAGAAAACATGAGTTTTTCATGTAGATTTTTACCTTGTTGGAAAGAGGAGACTCCAAGCTACACATTGATGCTATTTTCTTCACCAATGGGGTATACCCACGAAAATGAACTTCATCATTTTGGAATTTTAAAAAGAGGGAAGTGTAGAGGATGATGAGGGGAGCAAGAATATGTATTTATTTTTGCATTTGGGGCTCACATGGAGATGGAGCATGGAGTCAAAGTGGAGAAGCCATTGGAGCTTCTTGGAGCTTCAAAAATCGCCCAGCATAGGAGGGAGAAGAGAGAGAAATCGATGGGGATAAGGAAGAAGAGAAAGGTGAGGGAAATGAGAGAGTGAGGTGAGAGAGTGTTTTATTTGTTTTTACTTTATTGTTGTCCTTTAGCATATTAGAGAAGTAAAGAGAGTGTGAGGGAGAGGGGGCTACCGATCACACACACACTCACTCCAATTTTTGCTTTTTATTTACAAAAGTGGACACACAAGTTTTCTTTTATTACAATGTCACCCCACTACTTCCCGGTTGTTACAGTTTTTACTACCGGAACCCGTTTTCCGGAATTCTCTCGCCTAATTATTTTATTGACTATTAAGCTTTCATACATGCTTAATAATTGTTATTTAATGGTTCATAATTTTTACGGGTTTGACCACTTAAAGTCACGTTTTCGGGTTTCCTCGAAAAACGTGCGCTAAAGCTCTTTTAGCGTTTTAATACATTTCTTGGGTCCGTTTTCTTCGGGAATCGTTCCCATGTATTATTTAGGTCTTATTAAACCTTTAGAATAGAATATAATACGCTAACCGAGGTCTCATACCTCCTATGGTTATTTAACGCTTATTTAGCGTTTTCCGCTTTTTAAGCGTTTATTTATTTCTTTTGGATTTTATTTTTTTTCCTTAGCAATATTACTCTAGCATTATTAGGCTCTTAAATACGGATTAGAATTATCTTAATCACTATACTTAGGTTTGGGGTATTTCAACATCACACATATCCGAGCCCGAGGAAGTCCTCAGGACATCTCGGATCAGACCCCTTTACATACCGTTCACCAAGACCTAGGTTGCGCAGTAGACCACTAGCTCGTCAAGCGTCTTCGTCGGTGACACGGTCTAAATAACAAACACAATATAAGTCAATCCACATGACTTATTTAAGCTCGGTAAATCCGAACAACACAAATAATCCCGACATTTCATCCCTGGATTTCAACAGTTAATTGTTAAAGTGTCGTATACGAACTCGTCAGTCGTAATACGTATTAATTACCAATGCCCGGGTTTATGTAAATGAGTCGGTTATAAAAACGTCTTAGTTGTAGCGTTTTCAAACGTTAGGATTTATTCCTTACAATTAGGAGTATACGAATATATATTTGCGTTTATACTTAAGTATTATCTTAACTATTCCGGTTAGGTATACGAATATACCGTTATAATATATAGTTGCATGTATTCATGCAACATTAATTTGCATCGCAATTTATGCTTGGGTTCTAATGTTTTATGGCATTAATATTTAGCTATTTAATATTGTACCATATATTATACATCTCATTACTCATCTTAATAACTATACTTTAAATCTGTAACTGTATGACTTGTAGTATATAATTATACTAATGTCATAACACTTGTCATTTATCATCATATGACATTAACACCATATTGCATATATTATATTACATGCTCTTCGGTTTCACATATATATTTATATATGTTGTTTTTATTTGCTTTAGTCATATAGTATATAGTTGCATGTATGCATGCACTAATTATATAGTTCCAACTTTACCATTTAATTAACATGTATATATTTTTAACATATGTTTGTGCATCCTTTGTATTGCACACCTATACATTATTATTCCATAATTTATACATATTATATGTTACATTATTATCATCTTAAGTAAGATGATTATTTCCTTTTAGCATTATTTTATGCAATTCATATTAAGAACTTTATCTTAATATTATGTAACATTCCATTACATGTATCATAATTTCCTAAGGTTTCTTTTATACTAACCTTAGTTTGTAAATTCCATTTTTCCATTAATGGTCACATTATTTCATGTGAATGTTATCAATGATAATTGTTTCATTTAATCACATTAATACTATATAGTACTATAGTATTTATATCATTGTAAACTATAGTTTAATATTAAATTTCCAATACTTACTATTTGCGCCAAGGCCCATTACTTTCATTAATTATGTTTTGACCACATAATCTTATACAATGTTACATAAATATCATTATACCATATAATATGACATTTTATATTGCTTTAAATATTATAACCTATGGTTTAATAAAGCCACTTTGCATTGCCGTAAGGCATATGCATTTGTATTTTGATTTTCATCAACTCCCAATACTTTTCCATTATTACCATATTGCCACATATCTAATATAATGTTATACATATCATATGTTATAACATCCTAACTTTATAATAAACACAACCTATAGTTTATTACAAGCTATATATATATTTCCAAACTGCCCCATCGGTTTTGGGTTTATTTTTGTCCAGCACTTTATATTTTCTTTATTTACACAATTTCCACATATTTTATATAATGTTACATATAGGTTATGTTATATAGTTTTTATGTTTATAATCTTGTATAACCTATAGTTTATGTTGTATTAATTCCGAACAGACCCCCCTTTATTTTCAACTCCTTTTTCCGCCCCAGTATTTGTTCCTTATTTACATTTTGACCACACTTTATACAATATACTTTGTAAATGTAACAAAACTATATATTATACACTTTTATCAATATAAACATTTATATAATTCCATAAATTCCCAAACTTTATAATTAAGATATAAAGTGTTATATTCACTTAATGAACACCCAATTTTCGGTAATTACCATACCTACCCCATTATTTTTATAAATTCAACATTTAACTTAATATGTTACCATAAGTTTGTAAATTAATTACTTATGTTATATATTTTGGTCAAGGCTTTTAACTTGGTCAATGTTGACCCATTGACCACCAGTTTGACCATAGTTTCAATAAATTACAGTTTTGACCCAATATTTTCAGAAATTTACATTTTTGACCCCAAATTTAATATAACTTTACAAAATCCATTTTAATATCTTTTAACATATGGTTTTCGGCTATAATTTATACTTAACCTCCAAAATTCATTTTAACTACAAAACAACCCCAACTTTCATTCGGTAACATTTATTTATATTTTAAATTTGTTTTAAACTTAATATAACATAAAATTAAATGGACTAACCATATGGCTTTATTACAAATCTTAGTATATAATATAAATCACTTATAAATGTCATAAGAGACATTATAGTCTACGGTTTTGGTTTCTACTTGTAGCAATATTTTATAAATTGTGTTTTAATCATTTTAGTTAATTACTATGACATTTTATGTCACATAACCTGAGGTTAACATACTAAAAATGTTATACCACGTTATAATACATAGTTTAGTCATACTAAATTCTTATAAGCTCACGGTTTGTTCTATTCGCATCCAACATATCGTATAACTATTTCACCCCCTTAAATTTCTTCCTTGACCTTGTAGGTCATTTAAACACCAAACTAACCAATCAAAAATGTTATTAAATATTCTACCACATAGTTAGGTCTTATAAGACCCATATATCCCACGGTTGCATTGTATTGTAACAAAATTTCATAAAACTATATAATATACTAGTTTAGCATACTTACATTGTTTTTAAGCAAACCAAACCAGCCTATGCCTTCCAACAGCTCACGGCTAATTAAAATAAAATGCCTAAGTTAGTTTTTGAGCATAACTAACATATAAGCTTGGTTAACATGGCGTTAAGTAGTAAATTTTCCTTACTTTGCTAGCTTTTTCACTCAAGCTTGACTTCCACAATTTTGTGCAGAATTTTCCAAGGGTGTGTACCACCTTACGCCAGCATTTTATGCATGGAAAAACACACATATATCAGCCATGTAATATAAGGGTTATTAAGGTGAGTTTAAGCTTAGTAAAAGGTATGATTTGTACCTTAATGTTGTAGGCTTGTAAGGGCTGTTACCACCTGGTTATACAGCACAAAAGGAGTGTTTAAAAACCTCATTTAACACAGCACATCAACTGGTAGTACAAGGGGGTAAGTTATTGGTGTTTTACCTTGTGAAAAACGATTTACACGGAGTTCCTAACACCAATGAAGCAGCACTTGGCGAGGTTAATTTTCTCCACCGGTTTTTACATATAAAAGGAAGGAAGTGAGCTTAGAAATGAAGGGGCAAAAACCGGAAATAAAGAAGGAAGGTTAAGGTAGATTAGTGCATGATTTAATACCTTAATGAAGTGATTAATCTTGTTCCCTTCTTCTCTGGTTTACAACCGTAAAACAGCTCATATTCCAGCACATCCTCACACTAAATGGCTGGGTGGAAATAAGAATAAATGAGCTCATAGGAAGGAGGAAGAGAAAAGAAAGAAAATGAGCATTCACAAGCCTTAGAAGCTTACCCATGCCGAGTGGAATCCTCCATTGAAGTTGGCTGGTCTTCACGGTTTAAAGGAGAAAGAAGGAGAGGGTTTGAGCTGATAGAAAACCGGCTGAGATGGAGAATGAGAAAGAGAAGTTAAAGACTTACTCTTTACGGAAGGGGTTCTACTTTAAATAATGACTCATGTGCTAGATATTTTCTTTAGCTTCTGCTGGTAAAGGAGGTCAAGAGGGCTGGGTGAAGAATACATACGGCTGGGAAGAGACATGTGGAAATCGTTTGCTTGGCCAATATATATATCATGTATAGGTATGTAAATGTACTCACGATTATAGCATATAAATTAATGATTCTTTGGCAGGTACTTAAAGTCTGCTAATGGATAGAGATGACACATAAAGCAGGCGAGAGTAGGTAGCCAAAGTGGGAAAGAAATGTTTGATTAATAAATGTTGTGAGGTAGTACTTATCCACCTTTTATAAAGTCACTTTATAGTATAGAAATCTATGAGTCATTACTTGTGTTGGGATCGGCTAATAGGTGAGAATAAACTGATGATTAAACGGCAACACATGGCCAAGAAAGAAAAGTAAGTGTGATTAGTTATATATATAGTAATACTTATCTCCTTTTTAACAAAAGTCACTTTATAATTAGTAAATGTTGACTCATTATTTTGTGCAGATAATTGGAGCTTGCTTCAGCCTAAAGAAAACCCTCATAATCAGGCAGTAAAGCTTGGTCAAAGCCAAAGAGTAAGTTTTGACCATTAATTAAATTAAGTAATTAAATGTTATTGTTGGGTACTATTCACCCAAATTCACCATTTAATTTTATTTGAAAACTTTGATTTAGACTTTATTATATAGTCTATCATGACACATTAATGTTATAAAGAATGTAATATGGTCTTTAAAGTGGCATAAAACCAATACTTTTGAAGTTATACACAAAAACGTGCTTTAAGGTGTTTTAGTGCACATTTTATGTTAAAGCTGTTTTAAGCTTGGTTTTCTTTGGTAATGGTTTTATTAATCCATTACATGATTATTAAACTTAGAAATCCAATTTGAAATCAAATGGAGGTCACTAGACCTTTAAAGCTTCTTAGAGCACATTTTTGCCCTAAGTGACTTTTAAGCATGTTAATGCTTGTTTTGGTTGGTGGTTGTCCAATAATTTTAGCACGTTCATTTATGTGTTATAATGCTTAGGACAAAATTTTAGGTCCTAAGGAGTTCATTTGGGTATATATTTACCCTAAACGGTCAAAAGTGCAATATGTGCTTTATGTTGACCATTATCTTTTAGAAGGTTTTAAGGCATGTTTAGGCCTTAATTTAATTGATTAAATAATCATGTTTAATTTAATTAGGGGTATTTCATTACCACCCCTTGGAAGTGGCAATGACCACAACCTTGGATTGGTGCCCGAGGAAACCTCGGTCTCCAATTGTCGGGATTACCTTCTTTCAAAACCTTTTTAGAGATTCATTTAGAATCCAAGGATAGGATTAGGACAGGAGGAGAGAAAACGAGTGGATAAGGCGAGCTTTTCTGCCAAGCTAGCGCCAAGAAGAAGAATTGATGAATTTGAATGAGTATAAGAATGAAAAATTAGGAGTCTGGTTTTGAGAGTTGAAGAAGTCGAGGGTTTATGGGAGTGAGAGGGGATTTGAATATTTGACAGACATGAATACCACCTTAGAATTGGGGAAAATGGTATTTTAGATGGAATGAGGTCGCACCCTGTGGGGTTGCCTACGTACTCAACTTTCTATTGAGATCAGACCTTACGTAGTTCACGGTTTTTTGGAATTTGAATTGATGTTTGTGGAGTTTTGAAGATATTTGAGGGGTTTTAGATTTAGAAAGGCTTGGAGTTTCGAGAAGTTTTGGGTTTGAGATTCTAGTCTGTGAGACGTTTGAAACCTTGAGATGTCGGGGTCTATGAGACGCCTGGGTCTGTGGGACGCTCGAATCATTTGGATGGCAAAGTCTGTGAGACGCTCAGGTCAGTGAGACATTCAGAGTGTAGCGGAAATTGAAATGAAATTGAAAATGAATTGAAATCGAAGTTGAATTGGAGTTGAATGAATTTTGATTTGAATGGGAAATGGATTAAGATTGAATTGGAGTCGAGTTCAAAATTGAATTGATTTTTTAATTGGATTGATTCTTAGAATTGAAATTGAATGAAATTGAAGTAATTGAAATGCGTGAATTGAATAGGATTTAGAATTGAATTGTGATGAATTGGAATTGATTTGGAATTGAATTTGAATGAATTTGTGATTGAATTGAATTTGAATTTGAGATGATTTTGAATTGAAATTGAATTGATTTTGGGTTGATTGAATTTGGAATTGAAATGATTTTTGAATGGAATTGAATTGATTTTTTTAAATGGAATTGAAATAATTTTGAATCGGAATTGGATTGAAATTGGAATTTGATTGAAATTGAATTGGATTGAAATTGGGTTTTGATTGAAATTGAATTGTAATAGAAATCGAATTGGAGTTGAATTTGAAATTGAATTTGAATTGATTTAAAATGAACGATTTGGAATTGGATTGAATTTGAATTGAGATGAATTTTGAATTGAATTGAATTGGATTGGAATTGGGTTGAATTGAAAATGAATTGGTTTGAATTGAAAATGAATTGGTTTTGAATTGAAATGAGTTGAATTTGGGCCGAGCTTGGAAAATGGGCCTTGTTTGGCCTTAATTGGCCAGGTCAAAGTTGGGTTGCTCAAACTTGGGGTCAAGTCAAAGTCTTGGGGTCAAACTTGGATTTTGGGTCAAATTGGGTATTTGGGCCGGATTAGGCTTATGGAACAAGGTGGGAAGACGGGTCGAGTTGGGCATTTGGGCTATTGATGGTTTGGAGGAGTTGGAGTAGACTTTATTTTGGAGTTGAGCTTCTTTTGGCATTTGAATTGAATTCATGAGTTGAGTTTGAATCAAAATGAATTTGGGTTGAATTTTAGATTGGGTTTTTGAATTGGGTTGAACTGGGTTTTCAGTATGGGCTTTACGAATGGGCCATGGTTTAGGTTTAGAACGGGTCTGGGTGATGGGCCATGGTTTTGGGCTGGGTTGGTTATTTGGGCCGAGTCTGGGTGTTGGGCCGGGTCTGGATATTGGGCCGGGATAAGACTAGATTTAGGCTGTTTGGCCTTTTTAAAGGAGTTTGAGATTGGGCCTTGGGTTTATGGTTTTTGGGCCTTTGGTTTTGGGCCTCAAGCTTGTGGACTTCCAAATTAGGCTTTCAAAATTGGAATTTTGAATTGGGCTGTGAAATTGAAATTTTGAATTGGATTGATTTTTTTTTGGATTGGGCTTTCACTTTGAAGCTTATTTTCACTTGAAACATTTCAGTTTTGAATTTGATTTTTTTTAATTATAATAAGACGTGGTTTGGGTTTAGGGGTCACCCAATTTATTAGATGGGACCATGGCTCACCTAAAGTTCACCCACTATCCTAGGGCTTGGTCCTCAAGGATAATAACTAAGGCTTAGTAAAAATAAAGCAATGATTGGTTATTCAGTATAATTAACAAGTGATCAACACTTAGCAACATGAAAAAGTGAAACATTTACATGGTTGTGTTGTAAAGTTGGAAAAAAACATATAGATCAAATGCACACGTTATACGTATTGAAATAACACCATACAAGAAACAAAACGATAAGCATACAACAATCCACTCATTGAAATGATAAACATATGTAAAATTGTGATGAAACTTGACCGCTAGCCATCTATAGGCTGAAGTGAGACCCGGAAGTTGAAAGCAGCCAAACCCAAGTTCGCAAGCTTAGACCAAAATCAGATCCCAACAGCAAGCCAGCCGTCTCGGTTTATGTCCAACGAATTGCATATGTACCAATTTTTGCAGGCAAATGCCCTGTAAATGGTCAAGAAAACACCAGTAGAATAAACCAGATTAAACAACAAATATATCCGAATGGACAGTGCAGAAGAGTGAAACATCGCCATTGTGGACATGTTTTAATTCAATCGTGAACACAACCGGAGCCTTGCAGAGGTGACAACCTTTCCTGCTTAAACTTGCTTTACAAACCAACACACAAGGACCAGGTCATTAGTTGTGAATCAAACTAAACAGAAACTAAGTAGATGATCAAAATGGAGGAAAAGAACCATCAAATCCACCTGAACAGAGGGCCGGTTTAGGTGTAAGAGAAACTACCACAATCTATATTCTCCTCGGGTCTGTAGCAGGCATAAACAGGGGAGAAGACATTGGAGCTCATCTGTAACATGAATCAATGACGAAAAAAAACTAAAATACCAGCCAACAGAGACAAACAATTAACTTATTAGAGATAAACAAGCATAAGAGATGGAGATATGGAAATAATTCACGGGTAGTGTTTACCTACCGCACAGGGCAACCACTAGAGGTAAATCAATCTAGGTTCGGGCAGAAGGGAGGATAAGTGACTGTGAATGACTTCAAAACCATATCGATACCCTTCACTGTCGAAACCAAACCATGGAAAAATAACCATAAAAGAGGGCCGGGACAATATTTTCTAGCTTTTAAAGATCAACAGGCTAAATTTTAGACAAGAAGCAGAAGAAAACTAAATGAGGTGCAACCAAATAACATGCGAACTCTTTAATGAATTTAGACACAGATATATTCACGCAAGTTGCGGAGCCGAAGGGAGATTCTGTCTTACCAAGACTGTAAACGAACAGAGAGATATCACAACAACAAATAAAGGAGGGAAACAAACACGAAAGAAAATGGCTCGACCCTCGAACAGTTTATGGTGATGCCATGACCTTCCTTCTCTGTAACCCTGTTTCTAGTTTTTCTTTTAGAATGATATCGCGATGAAGTATATATAAAAAAGAGGTGCTAAAATGGTGATTGTTCGACTCACTTATAAGCTTATGAATTTAGAGGTCCATGATGGACGAGACATTCATTCGGAGTCGGAATACAAAACTTAACAGAGAGCATAAAGTAACAAAAGCTTGAAGAAGAAGAAGAAAACAAGAGACTAGAAGTGCAGGAGTTGGCATAAACTTCAGAAACAATTTTCTGGCAAAGCCAAACCCCTCACGTTCATCTTTTTAGCCATTGCCGATTCGGCTCACTTGGCGAAACTAACGAAAGAGATCAACACGAGCAAGAAAGAAACAGATTCGGGAGAGAAACTTTGCGCTTTGATTTTGAAGCGTACTTACTCTGCTGATTGGATAGGGCAGCAACGCGTAGTCAAGATACAATGTTGGCGGACAATATGTTGTAGATGATGGTTCTTAGGGAAAGGAGGCTTCAGGTGAAGGATTAGTGGTTCTCGTGGTGGTTTTCAAAACAAGGAGAAGAGAACCCCTGTATTGCTCTCGGGAAAAAACGAAGAGGGAGATGAACAGAAAATATTTTTTGCAAAAAACGTGGTGTTGGGTTCTGTCGGATGGCGTCCTCCTCTTGTCTACAGTAGGGTTTTTTTTAGTGATGCTTTATAATGATAGGAAATGGGCAGGTAGTTAGAGTTGGATCTCAACAACAAGGCCTCGAACTGGGCCATGTTTGGAGCAATCCCGAAATGGGCCTTTCTGCACTGATCGAAATAAAACAAAAGAAAAGGAGGTGAGATTCGAACCGTTGACCTCCATCTTCCCCCCAACATATTCATACCATTTGAGCTATGATAGAACACATCATATGAATGCGAGAGTTAATAACCAAATCTAAACGAGCTGAAGATAAAACGACAACAAAATCAAACTTTCAGGTGCTGGTTCTACATATTCAAACCCATGACCAAAGAGACCCAACATGGACACACTAACCAACTGCATTAATGATAGAATTCAGTGTATAAACGTGAGAAGTGCTTTAAAAAATGTTAACCTTCTAAATGACACTAGTAAAAATCAGATTTTTTATTACAAAGGTTCTGATAACGACTTAAATCCGTTACCATAATTGTTATTAGTGACAAGTTTTTTGTTACCAAAGATAGTACTAAAGATTAAAAAAAAATTAAGACTATAGTAACGATATAAATGTTATGAAATCATATTTTTAGTAACGATATAACTTTTAGTAACAAATAAAAGTCACGATAAATAAATTGATCTTTGGTTACGCCATCTCGTGTAATGATATGTAACGACTTTTGTCGTTACAATAAATTAGATTAGTAACGATTTTGATTTTTGGTAACGTTTTTTTGTTGTTACCAAACAATTATATTCTAGTAGTGTGATAATGTACAGTAAACGAAACGATTTTATGTAATGAATTGTTTTCTTTTTAAGAGTCATGAAATAAGAATGTACATACTAAAAAATACAAAACATAATAAAGCATACAATAATAGAATACCATAATGACGAATACATGAAATGATGAAATAGTACTGTGATAAAATACCGGTGAACGTTCTAAAAATGAAGGTTGCATCAGATATGTATGAATAGCAGTAAATGAGATAGAAAAACGAAGTAACAAAATAAGATGGGAAGAGAGAGAGAGGGCTCAATCGAATTAGCGATAAAACGAGGTATGCTATTATGGAATATAATAGTGAAAATGTACATAAAATGATGGAAATGATTTTTAAGAAATAATAACGATAAAGAAAAAATAAAACAAGTACTAATAAAGAGAATACAAGTAAAAGTATCAACAAAATGAAATGAGATAAAATAAACAATTAACGAAATAGCATGACACGAGATAAAATGAATAGGAAAAATAAAATAAGTGAGTAAAATGGAACCGACTAACATAAAATAAATCAAAATAAAATGATAAAATAAGTAAGTAACGAAAAGGGACGGGTTTGAAAACGAATGCTTTAAAATTGATTTTAAAATTTTGTCACAAAATAACAGCTTCATTTTGGTATGCACATGAACAAGCTTTGAAGAGAAAGGTGACGACCCTCTTATTTTATTTAATTTCTGAATTTACTTTTTATGGGGTGAGAATTTTTGGTGTCTACACTCAACATTTTATCCCACAGTAATCAGTTTATCCATGTTAAGATTAATTTTAGTAATTCTTCCGTACTTGCCACCTTTGTCTATGCCAATCCTTCTAACAGTGGCAGAATTACTCTTAGGAATGATCTTGCTAATTTGGATATTAGATCTGAATATTTCCGGTTTATTACTGGTGACTTCAATTCTATCCTTTCCTTTTGTGATAAGAAAGAGGGGGAATAGTGATTGAATTCAGAATAGAATGAAAGACGGAAATCGAAGCTTTCATTGAAGGAAGAAAGTTTAAGAGCACACGCTCTATATTGTGTAGACTACAGTACCGAGACTGAAAACCAACAGGAGAATAAATACTCTCACTTACAACGGAAACTTAAACACATACTAAACATAACGTTATCAATAAATAACATAAGTTAACAATAAACCTATGCAGTTTAACTCAGTCTTCTAACAGCCCCCCTCAAACCTTAGGAGGGGCAACATCCTCAGGTTTGAAAGAAACTAAACTGCATAGACAGAACACCAAATCAGTAGTCTCCACCCAGCTTCAAACCCATCCTCTTGACCTGCAAGGGATAGGATCTTCCAGGTAGTGACTTAGTTAAGACATCTGCCATCTGCTCCTTCGAACTAACAAACTGAACAACTATCATCCCTTCTTGCAGCTTTTGTCTAACAAAGTGAACATCCAGTTCTATGTGCTTAGTACGCTCGTGCAGAACTGGATTTCGGGCTATGTAAATAGCTGACTGACTATCAGATCTGACAGGGACGGGCAGAATGCCTTTCACTCCAAACTCATGCAGAATTCTGGTGACCCAACTCAACTCTACTGTAACACTCCTCATCGCTCGATACTCCGCTTCTGCAGAGGAAAGGGCCACCGTAGACTGCTTCTTTGACTTCCACGAAAGTGGACTGCCTCCTAGCTGAATGAAGAATCCACTAATTGATCTTCTTGTATTGGGACAACCTGCCCAATCAGAGTCACTGAAGGCGGTTAGTGTAAAATCATCTCTGCAATTGAAAAACAGACCATAAGCAAGTGTCCCTTTGATGTAGCTAAGAGTATGCAACGCTGCCTTAAGATGAATGTCTGTGGGATTACTCAGAAACTGACTAAGAACTTGAATAGAAAAACAGAGATCTGGTCTACTGTGAGCAAGATAACTAATTTTCCCAACTAATCTCCTATAAACAAAAGGATCTGCTAGAGGTTTTCCATGTTCCTTTCTTAATTTGAGGCCAGTATCTAACGGGCTGACAACACACTTGCCACCTGTAGCATTAAACTCTCTTAATAAGTCTTCACAGAATTTCTTTTGCATTAATATAACACCATCAGAAGTATGAATGAATTGCATCCCCAAGAAAAAGTTAAGCACACCCAAATCTTTAATTCTGAATCTAGCATCAAGTTCCCTTTTGACAGTTCGGATAAAACACAAATCATTCCCAGTTATCAAGATATCGTCAACATAAACAGCCAAATAACACGCTTTATCAGAACTGACCTTGGAGAAGAGAGAATAGTCATTAAGAGACTGAATGAATCCAAGAGATTTAAGGAAAAGACTCAACTTATGGTGCCATTGCCTTGAGGCTTGTTTCAAACCATATAAAGACTTGTTTAATTTGCATACCTTTCCTGACGCCTTCTGTTTGTATCCTAAAGGCAATTCCATGTAGACATTCTCCTCTAAGTCACCATGAAGAAAAGCGTTGTTTATGTCTAACTGACTAACGACCCAATTTCTTTTGGTGGCTATAATGACAAGTGCCTTGATAGTGGTAAACTTTACCACTGGTGAGAATGTTTCAAGATAGTCAATGTCGTATTTCTGTATGAAACCCTTAGCCACTAATCTGGCCTTAAACCTCTCTATTTCCCCTTTTTCATTATACTTAATTCTATAAACCCATTTACATTTGACCGGTTTAACTCCCTCAGGTGGTTCCACTAAACTCCATGTGTTATTGTTTTCTAATGCCGAAAATTCCTCATTCATAGCCTCTCTCCACCTAGAGTCTTTAACAGCCTCATCATAACAAACAGGTTCTATTTCTTTATTAAAATCAGCATGCAGACAGTAATGATCAATTCCATCAAGTAAGACAACCCCTACTGTTTGTAATAGCTTATCAGGTCTAATAATGCTGTTACTTTCATCCAGATCAAGGCAAGTATCATCAGAATCAGATAAACAGACATTGGCATAATTAACAGCAAGCATTCTGTCACCCAAAATTTGTGCAAAACAATCTGTAGAGAGTGTTTCAGTTAAGGACTTATCTTTTTCAGTGACTGTTGAACCCAAATCGTAGTCATTCAAATATCTTGGTGGTCTTCTGCTCCTTTCAGACCTCCTGAGTTCCTCTTCTTGGTGTGTCTCTGGAGTTTCCTCCTGCACAGCTTGATCTGTACTGATTCTGGACTCTGCTGTTTCATCCGGACCTTGCCCATCATTGCGAACTTCTTGTCTTGGCTGGCTTATACTTAGTTCAGTCTCATCAGTTTCAGTGCAAGGCGTTAGATCATCAACAGATTGAAACAACTCATTTTCTTGGTTAGTGGAAATAATTTCTATGCCCACATCAAGATTCTGTTTGAAGGGATAAATTTCCTCATGAAACAACACATCCCTACTATATATAATTTTATTAGCCTCCAAATTATAAAGTTTGTAACCCTTTTTGTTTTGACCATATCCAAGGAAAATACACTTAATGGATTTTGATTGGAATTTATCATGAAGATCTTTGTTAATGTGAGCAAAACACAAACAACCAAAACTCTTAAGCATAAAATAGTTAGGCTTTTCTTGATAAACAATTTCATAAGGAGTTTTGTTGTTGACACTAACAAGAGGCATACGATTAATTAGATAGGTGGCTGTAAGAACACTTTCCCCCTAAAATACTTTGGGAAGGGAAGAATGAAACATTAAGGCACGAGCTGTTTCCAATATGTGCCTATGTTTCCTCTCAGCAACCCCATTTTGTTGGGGTGTGTAGGAACATGTGGTTTGATGCTTAATCCCTTTTAATTTAAAATACTCTATTCCAGCTCTAGAACTTCCCAGTTCTTGGGCATTATCACTACGGATGCATTTCACAGATCTGTTGAATTGTTTCTCTATCATGTTAATAAAACCTATTATAAGACCAAGACAATCAGATTTAGCATTGCAGAGATGTATCCAAGTAGCACGGCTTTTGTCATCAACAATGGTGAGAAAATAAGAGAAATTATCATGCGTTTTAACATTGTAAGGCCCCCAAAGATCTATATGCAATAATTCAAAAATATCTTTGGTTTTTATAGAACTGGATGGGAAAGCCAACCTATGACTTTTAGCTCTGTCACAAGGTTCACAAATCAATGACTTCTGCAGATATGTTTTGTCAATAATTTCAAGCTTAGTCATTCTTTCTTTGGGTAGGTGGCCAAGCCTGTGATGCCATTGACTCATGGAGACATTACATTCAGAAACGGCAGAAACTTTCACATCTTGATTGGAGTTCTGAAGTTTACATTTTGTACTAGAAGACATATCAGAATCAGTGCTAATAGATTTACACTTCGCATAAGAGAACACATCAGTAGTATTATTGGAATCAGAGACAACAGAAACTTTCACATCAAAATCAGAATTCAGAGTTTTACATTTTCCATCAGAAAACATATCAGAATCTATCTTTACAGAACATTGTCTTGCATCAGAGAAATCATCAGAGTTGGGCCTCACGGAAATTCTCTTGTCAACACTTGAACTGAAACATTTCTTACTTTGTTTATCACAGAATTTGTCTAAAATATAAAGGCCTCTATACACTTCACCAATCTTCACTTCTTCTTTCCGTTCATAGTCCTGATAGAAACAAGATATGGGATCAAATGATAACTTTATATTTCTTTGTTGGGATAATTTGCTAACTGAGATAAGGCCAAACCTAAAACTAGGCACATACAGCACATTCTCAAGAATAATCAGACGGTTTATCTTGACCTTTCCTATCAGTTTAACTGATTGGGGATGCCCATCAGGCATTCCCACAGTGTGTGGCTTATCAAGAAAAACAATCTCAGAGAAAACAGACAAGTCACCACACATGTGATCAGAAGCACCGCTATCGATTATCCACTCAGTTAATTTAAAATCATGATCATTGGAAGCATTAACATTCCCATAGGTATTGTTAATTAAGAATAAATGATTGGGAAAGAAAGATTTACCAATGAATCCACAGTTGGATTCGGAAGATTGTGGTTCCTTGTTGGCGATTTGAGACTTTGAAATATAGTTCAAAAGCTGATTAACCTGGTCAGTCGTCAACGTTCCTCCATAAGGATCTTTAGGAGCTTCATCTTTCTGTTCAATAACACCATTTATCTGATGCTTCTTGTCTTTCCCAGTACGCCAGTTTTGTGGAAATCCATGTTTCTGGTAGCAACGATCTTCTGTATGTCCGGGCTTTCGACAATGTGTGCATTGCAGAGTGTTTCGCCTGACTCCAGTGTTCTGAGTCCGACTAGGGTTTCGTCTGGATTGACTCACCGAAAAAGCAGCAGGAGGTTCAATGTCGCTTCCCGAAGTGGCAGTTAGGGTTTTCTGCCTCTCTTGCTGGATCAAAATGGAGAAAGCTTGCTCCATTGATGGGAGAGGCGAGATCATAAGGATGTTCTCCCTTGCTCCTGCAAAGTGCAAACCTTTCGTTGAGGCCCATTAAGAATTTGATTAAGCGTTGTGTCTTTATGTAGTCTCTGAAAACCTTATCGGTGGAGCAAGCGCAAGTCGGTAGAGATGGTGTTGCGTCAATTTCATCCCATGTTCCCCGCAACTTGGCAAAGTAGTCACCCACGGTGTCTCCGGCTTGAGTTATGTTGAGAAGACGCCTCTCTAATTCGAACATTCTGGTGGCATCCACCTGGTCGTATCTGGCGCATAAATCTTCCCAAATCTTGGCAGCGGAGGATCTGAACAAGACCGTGTCGGCGACCTTTTTCTTCAAGCTCATGAGGATCCAGGCGTGCACCATACTATCGCATCTGGTCCAGGCCTGGACAAGAGTATCTGGATTGTCGGGCTTTGGGATTGTTCCCAGAACAAATCCCAGCTTGTTCCTTGAAGACAGCGCGATCTCAACTTGGTGTTTCCAAGATGTGAAACCTGGTCCTCCGTCGAATTTCGCGGCTAGGGATTGCCCAGGCTGATCAGAGCTTGAAAGATACAAAGCGTCTCCGACAGAGATCGTGGTGGCGTTTGCTCCAGTTTCTTGACCGGTTTCTGGGTTGTGCAACCCTTCTCCGTTCTTGGGCGGATTATCATCATTACCGGTTTTCTCACTCATTTTGGGTAGTTGAAGAGAGATTAATCGGGAACGAAGAAGAATTTGTCGGAGTCAAGGTGACCTCGCTGCCGAAGATAAAAAGGGGCAAAATCCAGAATCGATTAACTGAGTAGAAGGATTTGTCGAAGCAGAAGTGGCTGGTATCGGCGAAGAGGTAATGCACAAGCAAGATCGAAATCTGCGGACGAAAGAACGATAAAGAAAGAAAGCTAGGGTTTGGAAACCGAAGCACCAGCGAAACAAAATCAACTGGAAAGATGATGAAGCCAGACTGGGCTATCAGCGGAAAAGAATTAACTAAGGTAATTGACATGAGCCAGATCCCATGATCTGCGCTCTGATACCATGATTGAATTCAGAATAGAATGAAAGACAGAAATCGAAGCTTTCATTGAAGGAAGAAAGAACAAGAGCACACGCTCTATATTGTGTAGACTACAGTACCGAGACTGAAAACCAACAGGAGAATAAATACTCTCACTTACAACGGAAACTTAAACACATACTAAACATAACGTTATCAATAAATAACATAAGTTAACAATAAACCTATGTAGTTTAACTCAGTCTTCTAACAAATAGATCTATCAATAGGGGCAGCCTGGCTTTCATTGAATGGTTCCATTCAAATAGTCTCATTGATCTCCCTTCTAAGGGAAATAAATTCTCCTGGACTAATAGATATATTTTTTTTAAACTAGTTAGAACCTTAGTCTCTCACAATTGGTTTGATAAGTATGCTTATAGATGGGTTGAGGTCCTTCCAAGAACTTCCTCTAATCATTATCCTATTCTATCAGATTTTAACAGTACTATGCCTGTTCAAAATTCTAATAAACACTTTCGCTTTCAGGTGGCATGGGCCACTCATGAAAACTACAATCAAGTGGTTAGTTCCACCTGGAATCAGGCGTTATCTCTCAATCAGAATCTGCTCAAACTTCCCTAACTTCATGGACACAGATAATTTCGGAAATATTTTCCACATGAAGAAAAGATTAATTGGTAGATTAGCTGGCATTCAGAAAATCCTTGGAAGGCACCAATCTACTTTTCTTAGAAACCTTGAGAAGAGTGTGCAAAAGGAATATGAGAGTATTCTGGTCAGAGATGAATTATTTTGGTTTCAGAAATCTAAGGAAAAATGGATTTTGTTTGGTGATAGAAATTCATCCTATTTTCATAGGAAAGTGAAAATAAGGAGTAAATTAAAAGTGCTCAAACTTGATGACTGTAATGGTAACACTATTGAGGGCTTGGACAACCTTAAGAGTCTAGCTTTACTACTATAAGAATCTTTTTGAACACCAGCATCAAAATAATTCTTTACCTCTAGGCCATATTTCCCTCTGATTAGCTTGGACATTAAAGAATTATGTGCTTCCTCTCCCACTACCGATGAAATTAGGAGGTAGTTAAAACCATGGGTAGCTTTAAAGCTCCTGGACCGGATGGATTTCAAGCTTGTTTTTTCAAGAATCACTAGGATCTTGTGAAAGATAGGTCTTGGATCTTGCCCTTAATGTGTTTTCAAGTGGAAGTATTCAAGAGAAAATCAATTCCACTCTCCTCTGTTTACTTCCCAAGGTAAACCCTCCTGAAAATATGAAACATTTTAGACCGATATCCCTTTGTAACGTGTCTTGCAAAATCATATATAAATTGCTTGTTAATTGAATTAAATTCTTCCTGTCAGAGGTGGTGTCCCCTCTCCAAAGCAGTTTTGTGCCTGGAAGACACATTCAAGATAACCAAGTCATTAAGCAAGAAGTTGTCTTTTCCATGAGAAGAACTAAAAATAAGGAGGGATGGGCCATTTTGAAAATTGATTTAGAGAAAGCCTATGATAACCTATCATGGGATTTCATTAGAAATACCCTTAGTTGCCTTAATCCCCCCCAGTTCATTAATCTCATTATGTCTTGTGTTGAGACTGTCAGCATGAAAATTATTTGGGAAGGAACACAAACATATAGCTTCAAACCTTCTAAAGGTTTAAGGCAGGGGCATCCGTTATCCCCTTACCTGTTTGTGCTTTGTATGGAAAGACTCTCTCATCTAATAGACCAAGCCATTATAGGCAAGGAATGGAATCCCATTAAACTCAACAAGAGTGGTCCCCATCTTTCCCACCCGTTTTTTGTAGATGACCTTATTCTAATGGGTGGTGCTTCCATGAGAAATGTGTCAACCATGATGAGTGTTTTAACAGAATTTTTGTGATGATGTCGGGTGAAAAAGTCAACATGCAGAAATCTACTATCTTATTCTCTAAGAATGTAAGTTCTTCTAGGAAAATTGAGATTAGTATACTCATTGGTATCCCTATAGCTGATAACCTTGGGAAATATCTAGGTCTCGACCTAAGTTATGGCAGAAATCGTTCTAATCAATTTGTAGACCTTATTGAAAGTGCTAAGGAGGGTTTCTGGTTGGAAAGCTAAAACTCTATCTTTTGCTGGTAGACTAGTCTTAGTTAAATCTGTTCTTTACTCCATCCCCACTTTTAATATGATGTGTCAAAAAATCCTGTCCTCTATCTGTCAAAAACTTGATAAGATTAATAGAGATTTCCTTTGGGGTCATAAGGATAGTGAAAGGAAGATCCATACTATTTCATGGGAAAATATATGCTGGGCTAAACAGGAAGGGGGTTTAGGAACCAGAGAGTCCCATCTGATGACTAAAGCTTGCCTAGCTAGACTGAGTTGAAGGTTACTCAATAATTAGGATGGGCTATGGGAAAAAAATTCTTATGAATAAGTATAAAAATCCTGATTCTAAGAGACTTCCTGCACTTGGAGGAATATTAAAGGCTCTAAAGATATTCTAGAAAAAGGGGATAAGTGGAGGCTTGGGAATGGTAAAACTATAAAGTTCTGGACGGATAAGTGGTTAATGCACAAACCTCTTTGTAGTTATGTGAATCTTGTTGTGCAAAATAATGTTGAAACTATCTTGCTAACTATGGGCAGTGAACCCAATCATTGTAGTACAACAAGGTCGTATCCACGGGACTTCGTAACTGTCTAGCTAATTATAAGCTTAGTAAATGTGCAAGAGGATATATACAAAAGTGCATAAATGTAAATTAGGGGTTTTGGGTTTTTGGGTTGTAATTGGAGAAATAAAGAAAAGCAATAAACACTAAACTAACTATCTAGGATGTGTAGCCCGGGATGGATATTTGCACCCGTCCTCCCCTTACTACCAATTGTCGAACCTCGAACTCATAGCTAAACCACGGGAACGCTTAATTAATTAGCACCTAATCTAGGCCTACTAATCCTAACCAATTTAATCGAGACTTCTCATTCAGCTAAGCCCCGGGTCAATCGATAGCACTAAGCTCAAGTTCCACTAAAGTTGCAATGTAGTCTAATCTCAAAATCATCGAAATCAGAGTACACCGTTTTAGTCTCTAACAGTTTAGGTTTCTATCTCTGAATAACATTTTGATAGAATCCCACAATAATGCTAAACTAATAGGTAGGCCAAACCAACCAATTTAACACATAATTGATAATTTGGGTAAAACCCTAATCCTCAAATCATGAGCAACAAGTTTAAGAATCATAAATACCCAATAATTATCAGTATTCAGCACAAGAACCAAAATAAAACCATAAATGAGTTCAAGAATCTACAATGGAGTTTAGGGATTTTGGGACAAAATCCCCAATCCCTAGCTACAAATGATTCTACACAGCCATAGGAGAGAAAATAAAAGAGCAAGGGATAGAAGTAGTCATTAATGGAGCTTGGAAGGAGGTGAGCTTCTTCTCTGATCCTCCCTTCTCTTGTCTTTCTTCTTCTCTTCTCCTCTTCTTTTCTCCTTTAGAATCGCCCATCCTCTCTGTTTTTGGGGCGGAGCTCGACTGAATGAAGAATATGGAAGTTTTCCCCAAAATTCCCCATTTTAAAACGCATATCTGGGCTAATTTTCGACCCGGCCGACCCACAGGGTCGGTCCCGTGGGTCGGTCGCGTCCAGAAGCAATTTCGGGGCCGAAAACGCGTTTTTTAAGTCCCGACCGACACCGACCGACCCAGACCTATGGGTCGGTCGATTCCAGTAGCTCGGGGATGAAAATCGCGTCTTTTTAAGTCCGATCGACCCACCGACCGACCCAGACCTTGGGTCGGTCGATGCCAGTAGGCTAACTTCGAAATGTTGTATCTTCTTCGTTTAAGCTCCGATTTTGGATCCGTTTGCCACACGCATTCCTCTCTTCATCTACTTTACTCCTATCTATGTTATTCCTCATGTTTAAACAATAAATGTGTAAGACACCAATGAAACACAAAACTAGAGGAAAACAGGCCAGAGTGGAGAAATGAGCATGAAACGTGTTGATTAAACATATGAAATACACCCCTAAAACATGCTCATTTAGACACTCAACCCCCCACACTTACCTTTTGCTTGTCCTCAAGCAAAACCAAGCCCCCAAGCAAGTAAGGAATGCTTAAGACTAACAAATACTAACATGAATTGTAGGATAAGAGAAGAAGCAAAAAGTGATTAAAACCTTTGAGGAGTGTGAACCATCTCTTAGTGGTGGCCTGGGTGTGCTTAGGGGAAAAACAAAAACTAGAGTTTTGGGGTATGATCCGGAGTGCTTCAAAGTTCTAAAGATTAGGTATCTTGGAGAGCTTTTACCATGGCCAACTTCTCTCAAGAATGGGCATTGAGAAGAAAACAAAAGGAAAATAGATTTATGCATTTGTTTCACTTTTGCATAAGAGATGAGAAGATAAAATTTTGGCATAAAGCCTTTGCATTTAAGAACACTTAACTCTCATTATTGGTTACCAATGGCGTCTCACAAGTCCCTTAAAGGATTTTCACGAAGAAGCACCCCTTAACAATCTCTAAGAAAGAAGACAGAAGGAACCCCAAAGCAATAAAAATCCAACCATATAAGATCACTTGGCCACACCGCATGTAAAATGCTCCTCAAAAGCAATCAAAAAGAAAAATTTAAGCATTTATCCCATAACTCATAATAGTATTTGTTCTTAATGAGAATAACTCACAACACAAGGGTCCAAGTTTTTGATTTTGGACAATCACAAGATAAGTAGAGAGATCTAACATTTAAGCACGCAATTCGCCGAAAAGGTCACTCCCCCACACTTAACTTGAACAATGTCCTCATTGTTCACCAAACAAACCGGGGAAGGTTTCAGAAGACCTTTTCAGGAAGCAGGCAAAAGAGGAAACACAAGGGACATAAACACCATTATACCACAGTAGCTATCCTCAGATTTGTCGATTCAAAATTAGAGAAGAGAGAACGAAAACTAAAAGAAACTAGTACTCCCCTGAGATTGCTATTGCTATCAGTTTGTAGAACTCCCCCACACTTGAGCTTCAGCCTCAAGTAGCGTAGCTTAGTTACGGTGTGGACTGGAAGTTGCACCTGCATAAAACACTAGAAGCAACCAAACTACAACTGAAGTTACGGGTTAGCAAAAACAAAACCAAAGGAGAACGAAAACAAAAACAAGAAATAAAAATAGTGGAGTCATTGTGTGCAAGTAATAAAGGAGGGGTGAAATGAGTACTCCCCGATAAGATGTGGATAGAAGATAGGGTGCCCGCACACTTGCTAGTGGGAGGGGTCGTTGAGGTGCTACCTTCAATCGTTGGAGATGAAGGTCCTCTAGGAAAATTTCGCCAGAGGTTCCTTTGTAATTGTTCCTAATTCCATCCCTTTTTCAGAGGGGCTCACCTGTTGCCAAAATATTCACAACACAGATGCCACCAATTGGGCGCAAAAGGGCAAGTCCAAAGAATGCCAAAATAGCCCATTATTGAAAACAATGCAAAATCTAAACTAACGAAATTTAAAAGACAAGACACGAAATGAAATCCGGGTTGCCTTCCAGTAAGCAGCCCTTCTTTAAGGTCTTTGGCTAGACCATACCACCGTGAAGTCATCCAGGATCGAATATGAACGTTGAAGTCGGCTTCAACGGGTGGGTTGGGCGGGCATCATCTAGCAATGAAGAACGACCCGGATCAAAAGGAAATGTGGCCTCAACACTTAGGATGTGAAAGTGTAAACTCCACCGATCGTTCTTCAGGTGGAAGTGTTGAGGTGGGTGATCCTTGGTACGAGGATCAAACTGTGGTGGAGCCTCTTCAAATTCAAGGATGTAAACATCCTTATCTTCAGTGAGCGGTGCAAGGAGAACTCCGGAGCGGACTTTGTCTTCAATCTTTGGTCCCGGATCAAATGGGAAGGTGGCCTCCACACTTAGCGGGTGTACGTTGAGCTTCCACCCAACTTCATTAGTGCACGGGTGGAGGCCTTGATCCCTCAAATGAAGATCAAAGTTAGTGGGCTCCTCCTCCTCAAATTCGAGGATGTAGACATCCTCGACCTCGGGGTGAGGCTCATAGGAAGAGTCGAGGTGGACATCAACTTCAGATGGGGATGGCTCCTTGAAGTCGGTGGTGGTACTCTCATCTGAGGAGTCAGAGGGAGACAGTGTCTCCTCCTTCTCAAAGTTGAGGATGTGAGCATCCTCGTTATCTTGATAGAGCACGGAGAAGGTGGGGAAATATTGGTAGCTGACTTCAGAGGGAGAAAGTCCTTGAAGTCAGAGTGGAGACTCTCTTCTGATGAAGTGTCTTCATAGTCAAGCCGGGGGTGGAGTGGTGCTGGGCTTTCAGATTCGCACAGAGGAGGAGTTGGAGAGTAGCTCAAGTCCTCAGCAGGCTGTTCCACATCATGAACTTTCGCTCTCAAGTTGTTGCACAATCTGATCAATCTGAGCTTGAACATTCATGTTGAAGGTATCTTGCTTCATGGTAAAAGTATCTTGCATGTCGAGTGTAACACCCCTAATCTTAAACTTGTAATGACGTCATAATTCGTAGCATAATAAATAGCAAATCGCAGCAGAAAATAAAACTAACTACCTTGGTGTTACACGCCGTTACTCACCCTTGTGAGTAACAAGGCATCCTCACTCTTTCCAACATTACAACTTCTAACGCTGTGATGAACAGATACTGAGCACCCTAATTATTACAATCCAAAACCAACTAAATGAGCAACTAACTGAATACATTCTCCTCCTTAATACAATACAAAATTAAATCGACGGTGTTTGTTGAAAACACTTCAGCTACCCCCGTGTCCCACGCTCCGGCTTGAGTCTTCTTCAATAACCTGGAATATTTGGCCCACTAAAGGGCTCAGCAATCGAAATGCTGGTATGCTAAATGTAGTCTTAAATCATTTGGATTCCTTAAGTCATTTTAGCCATCTTGATATTAGATTCATTACATAAAATACCGGTTTATAATGATAACAGAAATAACTGTAAACACTTAACAAACACATAACAACCACCTGTAAACACCAGTGTACAATAGTACACAACACCAATAACCACACAACAATAACCACACAACAACAATAACCAATAATCACACATTAATAAACCATAACAATAATCAAACAAGATACGCGTATTAAACTGTACTTGTTAGTTAGTCACTTGGCTCTTATCCTTTAATCCAATCATTTAACCTTCCCAATTAATTTCACCTCAAGTGTCATGTTAAGACAAACCTTAATAACTTGTGGACGAATGTCCCTTGTGTTCCATTGGAACTGTTTACCAGCTGACCCTGTGGCCCTGGTTAATTGACCGATCCGGTCGATCCTGTGCACCAACGGCAGTGCATTCCGCCATCCCCGAATGTGGCTGATGGATTTTGAGTGACTCCCTTCTTGAGTCTCTCATAGTGATCACAATGCGTAACCAGAAAGTCGAAACGATCTGGATTCCTCTCTTTATAAGTTAGCCCTTTTTTTTGTCAGTGACATAATAACCAATCCTTGAGTTAAGACTATAACAGTTGATCTTTGTTAGGTTCAATAATACCTAAAGGTCAGTTAGTCTTTTTTTTCCAGTTTAGATGTATAAACTTTAGTCACAAGACATTCGCGTATAAAATACAACGCAACAGTTTGAGCAATCTCACATACAATATTATTCACATAAAATCATAGATATCGTTCTTAAACATTCAAACACACAATGCCTGGACCTTAGGATAATCCTTAGGACATTCAGACCACACAATTAACATACCGTTCACCAAGAAACTGCTAGCTTGACAAACTCCTATTTAGTAGTCCCTTCCCGTACGCTGTTATTTAAACATGCAATACCGGGTAGTATTAATATAACTATTCACCAAATATTACAGTACTGTCACTGTAGTGTTTATACTCGTCGTATAATAACTCTGTATGTTATTTATTTTCCCCTGTTATTTTAACAGTGGTTCTAGATAATCTAGCAGTTCATTATTTTATGTGAAGCTCACATGTGATAATGAATTATCATTTATACGGTATATCTTCACCTCATTAAATACATACTCATAGTTATTTCCACTTATCATTTATATCATATCATTTAATTATTTATGTTATAACCACCTTTATTTCATAAACTTTATATTATATTTCCTAATATTCCATATTACATTATATTTCCTAGTTTCACTTCCTTTCCTAATTAAATTACAAAACCAACCTTATTAATTCGGTATTTATATATTATACCCAACAACTTAATAAATTACTAAATAACCACATATAAATTTCCGGTAATCATAATTGATCCCATTAACTTTTACAACTGACCAAATAACCATATATTTTTATAATTTACTAAATACTCATATTAATTTTCGGAAATTGCAAAACAATTATATCATCTTCTATAACTTGCCAAATAACCTTATAACTTTTATAATCCACTAATTACCCACATTAACCTTTGTAAATATTAATTAACCACCTTACTTTTACAAATCACCAAATACTCTTATTATTTCGGTAACTACAAATTAATACCACCAATTTTTTCTAAATTACCAACTAAGCCCATAAGCTCTTCAGTTTAATCATACAGTTTCTATATCTACACTTTTAACCCCAAAACTTTATATAAGTTACATATTAACTTATAAACTATAGTTTAAATATTTTATTTCTTTAAATAACCAAAGTAACCCATATATTTCCTTAAATTACATTTCCGCCCATAATAAATTCTATTCTTCAAATATACTTTCATAAATTACATATTCACCCTTAAACTTTTATAAACTTAGTATTTTATGCCATAAACCATTTTAACCCAAAGTTTTTGGTCAACACTTTGACCAAGACTTAATTTCACAATTAATACTTCAATATACCCATAAAATCACAAGTAATTCTTGGCCATACCTTATATTTTCCAATAATTACAAAATAGCCTCAAAACTTTATAAAATGTTATTTTAACACTTAACCACTTATTTAAATTCACCAAAATTCATAATATTAATTCCTACCTTAAATTATACTATAAATATACCAAACTCACCCTTTTATTCTCGGTAATTTTATCAAGCACCCCAAACTTTTCAAAGTTTACATTTTGGCCACATTATTTTATAAACTAGCCATTTAAATACTTGTTGCTATTTTTAATGTTCCAAAAATTTATAAAATAAGTTAATACACTTATATGTTTCGAAAATCACCCAAATTGCATATTATGTCCTCGGCTTTAATTTAATTTTATAACATGGTTTTAAAACTTGTTTCAAACTTTATAATAAATACATATAAATGTATATAAGCCATATAACACTTCTAAAAATTATGTTAATGACTTAGAATGATTATAAACTAAAAATAGAACATTTAATACCTAGACAATTCGGTTTATATATGTGTGTATCATATTTAATTTTTGTGACACAATTTTATACCTTAAGGTAATAATCTTACCTTATATGTTATAAATTATTTCCTTGACATTATAATCCTTATATTTTCGGCCTTTATATTAACATGGCCTTAACATAATTTTTATACTAAATTTTGAAGCTTAAATTAAGCTTAAACTTAATAAACCTTAATTATATATACTTACTCCTTAAATCAAGACAATTCTTGTACTTGATTTTCTCCTTGAATTCCAAGCTCTCCAAATGCTATCTTGATGAATAATTTTCAGCCACCTTATATATTATTTAGGAGATCTATTGTCAGACTCCTAACAAGGATTTATAAATAATATTTGAAGAAATTTTACATGAGTTTACCTTAGGAATTTAACAAGGTATTTTTGATACACCTTGAGATGATTGTAGATCCAAGGTTCCTTCATAAAATAATGAAGAGGATATAGATTTAGAAGTTCTAAATTTTCAAAAATTGTTTAGGTAATTACTTAGGATTTTTCAACATGAGAATATACCTTAGCTTGATCTTGTTGTTCCTTGTATTGTTGTTGAATTTAGGAACCTCCTTGGAGCATGTATGCTTGGCGAAAATTTTAGAAATTCCTAGGATGATTTCTTGCTTCAAGTCTTGATAGAACTATCTAGCAAATTACATTAAAATGGTGTTAGGAACTAGTACACCATTAATGGAGTTATTAGGACTTAGGAATTGATTTAGAGAATGAAGAAAAGAGAGAGAGAGCTAGATGAACTTACCATCGGTTAAGGTGTGGGCAAGTGAAGAGAATACTCTCGTATGGTTTTAAGGAATGAAGGCAATTAACATTGCTTTGTTTATTTGTCATGATTATAATAACTTTGATTACAAAATTCAACTACATAAAATCTCTTATTTTGCTAGTTAGTCGGCTGGGTGGAGCACAATCAAATTGACATCTTCAATTCATGCATATCATTTGGCTAAAAGGAATGGCTCCAATTTAATTTAGATTAGTTAATGTATTTAGGCTTTAATCTAGGATATATATTAGTTTGATTTATATTGTTAACTTTGTCCTTTCATGCAGGTGGTGTTCGGTTCTGTTGGAGCACACAAGCAGCTCCACTCCTTCAAGTAGCCTTACGGCTAAAGGTTAGTATAGATACTAGCTTAGGCTTAATCTTTCTGTTTTTGTTTAATCAATAACATCACTAACCATGTTTGCTTATGCAGGTACGATCAGCACAAGAAGATGGAGGGCTCCAAATGCTCTAGACGTGCGGCCAAATGGAGAGTAAGAAGTCTAATTGAGTTGTTTAATTGTAGGCAATTAGATAATATAGGTTAGGTATATGTTTTATTAGGTTTATTAGCTTAATCAATATTGCTAACTTGTCTTATTTTGCAGGTCTTGATCGGTTAATTATGGAGCACCAAGCAGCTCCACATCATGTAACTTACGGTAATGGTAAGCTAGTATAGTTAGTTTTTGTTTTGTTAATTGTTAGACAATTAGATAGTGTAAGTTAGGTCATTGTCTTTTTAGCTTAATTAATTGCCAATCATTCTCCCCTTTACCAGATTTCCATCGGCAATTATATGTCATTTGATCAAATGATTTCACTTGTTTAAGTTGTTTTAGTTGCCTGTGAAGATATGACTAGGTTAGTATACATATTCTTTACTTTTCTAATACTTATCCTCTTATCCACTTGCAGGTTATACGTGTATGAGGAAGCTTCATTGCTAGTCTAAGTTGTTAAATTACCATGTAGAGTATGCGTGAGTCATATGTCTATTTGGCAAGAATTTTTGAATCAAACTAGTTAATTAAGACCCAAACCCACGCATGACATAGGGACCAATTGAGCCTTATTTTTCATTTAATTTTTGCTACACTATATTGTACTAGGACCATACTAATATGTGTAATAGGTTCTAGCATTTAATTGGTACATTTTTATTATGGTAAAAGGTGAAAGTTTTAAGGTAAAAATGCTGATTTTAGGTACCTTTTTGTCCTAAAAATCGCCCCTGGTTGTGCTATGATTTTAGCATTGCCATCTATTGATTTAGATGGTCATTTTATCCACTTTTAAGATTACTAACTCGTGTCTCCTCAAAAGCTTCAAGGTAATTGCGTAAAACGCATTTTTGTGACACCCGAAGGTGCGTTTTTGTGCTTTAAGAATTTTTCTAGGAATTAATTAGTCGCTATGAGTTCCAAGTGTTTATTGACACTGCTTATAGTCAATAATAATATATTAAGGTGTTACATTAAGTTTTATGGGGTTATATAAACTTGTAACTCATTTTTCGGGCTAAAGGGGCACTCCCGAGGTAAAAGGAGCGTTAAGAAATCCCCCCGAGCTCTTTGTTTATTTTTGAAGAAGTAGCTTGGAAATTCTCTTTAGAATGATTAATAATAATTTTAGGAACTCTAAGAATAATTTATATAGGGTTTCGTGCCACCTTGGCACTCCTCCTAGGCATTTCCGGGCCTTTATGGGGCCCACATCGGGAACTTCCGAGAACTTTGTATTTTTACTCAGTTCTAACCGAGAACTTGTATTTTAAAGATCATAAAATGATCCTTGGTTAAATTCGTATAATGTCCATAGCTTATATAATTGTTTAACTTAAGGTCGGGCTTTTAACGCTCGTTTCTGACCTTAAGGAGTTTAGGTGCGTTTTTAACGCCCAAGTGTTTATATGTTTTCTTAGGGTTTAATAAACCCCCAAATAATATTTATAATTCCTCAAATAATATTTATTTACTTATATTTAATTATTTTAATGTTAGGGGTATTTCAGTCTACCCCCCTTAAAAGGACTTCGTCCCGAAGTCATAATTTATATTTGTTCATCCTATGGAATCAAGTTCCTCTTATCTATTCCCTGTATACCTATCATTCCAGGGTGTCAATATTATATTGACATCTCTATATTGCATCACTACTCTGAGTGTATATAATTCCTATAGACAAATATTCTTTATTCGTGATAATAATATATCACAGCATAATAACTTAATAAATACTGTAAAACAATGCGTGTTCCAACTTTCTAGCTATCCCACTCGGTCATCACTGCACAAGTACAATACCAAATCCTCAGTCCTACAGAGTGCAGAGGCGTAAACCCTTGGCAGTGAATCTCTTGTGTGATTGTAGGAATAAATAAAAATATCTTGTAAAATAATTAAGTGCTTCATAAACATTGAAGTGTTACATAGAACACACAAATAATCATTCAAATGTCACATAGGATATATCATTAATCACCAAGTGTCACATAGGACATAACCATCTAACCAATTGCACACATGCGCAACAAATAAACACAAATAATCATACACGAAACCAAAATATAGACTGCAGATATGCAAGTCGCATGTGGTGCTCTACCCCCCTTAAAAAGGGTTACGCCCACGTACCCCTACAAGTATGCTCAAAACGAAAAGTAAGTTGTTGGATACTTGTCTCGCATGGAGTCTTCTAACTCCCATGTCGCTTTCTCAATGTCGTGATTTTGCCTCGGCTCTAAGTTATGTGATGGGTGAGGCACGTACTACTTTAGCTGCAATGTGAAACCCACTGTGCACTCTCCATATGAGTCTAATCTGTAGGCTAATGGGCCCACTCGCTCCGTAATACGGTACGGTCCTTAATAATTCTTTTAAGTTTGTCCTTCTGCCAAAATTTAAAAATTCCTTTCGTAGATGAAGCTTTAAGGAAGACTCGATTGCCTACCGCGAACTCGAGGTCTCTCCTATGGACGTCAGTATATGACTTCTGTTCGTTTACGAGGTATAGGTGATCTACTATCTTAATGTGGGCATTCTCAAAATCCCTTTTTTTTAGGTTATCATCTTGTGATTCCGGTATTAAGTTTACTGTCGCCATATACGGCTTTCATTTTCAATGTAGAGTATGAGCTACGGTTGAGCCGTGCATCTTATGTATATTACAGAAAGATTGCTTTATGTTATTGGTTCACCTGTTATTGGTAGTATATACACGATTATTATCGTCTGTTCATCAGGTATACCACAGTAGGGTTCCTGTCAAGGTTTCTAATAAGGTGTAGTTTCCTCTTAATTAAACATGCATGTTATGTGGTTGTGAATCAACTCTGATGAGTATTAGTATAATGTTTATACTCTTTATATTCTACCATGTTTATAGGTAGGTTCCCATTTAATATATTGGGTTTTAAATTCCTAAGAAAGACTTAAAGTCTATTTTTCCTTCTGATGGCAATATGGCCATAACCTAGAATATAGTTTGAGAATACTCTTATTACAAGTAATTATCTCTTGATCTCATATTTAATTTATTAATATGGTTCATGGAATAATAATGGTTAGTATTTCCCTCATAATTGACTATTTTCCCGACATATGCGGAGTTGTTTTAGCTATTTAATCTCCTTAGGGTAACCTGGATAACTTAACTCTTAATTTAAACATTCTATTTCTTATATACCTATTAGTCAAATGTTATATTTGATTTAAGAATAAATACTTACGTATTACAGAAATATTTGTGACCACTTGTAAGGAGTCTCAGGAATCATCCAACTCTGACGGGGTCAGAATCAGTGTTGAACTATCCTTCCACACCATTTTGTGTTTGGTTTTCCCTTGATTTGACCAGGATCAAGTTCGACCTCCCACGTCAAAATTCAACAAACACATAATTGTCATTTCCAAATTTTATCTTATTAGACTTTGTGACGTGGTGAGTACTACCTTTTCTCCTGACCAATATACTACTATTCCAATAACTGTTATTGAAATACCCCGTAATTAAAAATAGCGATTAATTAGGCTAATAAATAATTTAGAGGCTTAATTAAGTATAAATAATCATGAGGGAACAAATCCCGAAGAAAACGGATCCTTAAAATGGATTAAAATCACTAACGAACCTTAAAGCGCGTTTTTCGAGGTAACCGGGAAAACGTGTCTTTAAGCGGGTCAAATAGACTTGTAACAGTTTTGGTCAACTAAATAATCATTAATAAATATTAGTGAAGCTTTAGAACCAATAAAATCAATAAAACGAGAGATTAGTAAAAACTGTCAGAAACGGGAAGTTGTGGGGTAGAAACATAAATAACCAAGAGTTATGTGTCCACTTTGAAAATAAAAAGTAAAAGTGTTGTGTGTGTGTGTGTCCGATCGGACCCTCCCCTCACACTCCCCTCTATTTACAAAAGACAAAAATAATTAAGTAAACACTCACCTCACCTTTATTCTCTCTCTCCTCCATTTCACTCCCTCTCTCACGTGAACACACCCCTCCTCACTCTCTCTTTTCTTTTCTTCTACCTCCAACCGATTTCCATGGTGAATAAGAAAAACAACACAAAAATCTACTTCTCTCCTTTGTAACTCCCTCAAAACTCTTCCAAAAATTACAAAACTTGCACCATTGGAATCCTCTCCTCAAGAGCTATATTCCTATCCTTTCAAAAATTGAAAACAAGCATTTTCGATTTTATGGGTATGTCCCATTTGGAGCTTCAACACCACCATTAGAAGGCCCTCCTTCTCCTTGTTCTTGTAAGGTAAAAATATCTTCAAAAACTCCGTCTTTTTCTAGCCTCAAAGGCAAAACGAAATTTGAGCTAAAACTCTTGTGTGCTCCTCTTGTGCCCAGCCGGTTTTGGCATCTTTGAAAGGGTGGAAAGATCATTCTTGAGCTACTCCAAGTGTTTTATAAACCCTTGCAAGGTAATGAAACTCCTAAACCCTAGAATGTACATTAAAAGCTTAAATAAGATTTAGTGTTGGTTTTAGTATTGAAGCATGTATATAAATGTTGGTAGTGTTAGAGGAATTGAGACTACAAACCGGTAGAGAGAGAGAGAAGGAAGGAGAAAGAAGAAGAAAGAAAATCTAGAAGAAAAACAAGGTAAGAATACTCTTTTGTGTAACTTGGTATATATATATGTATGTAACAGTTTTTGGAAGTTTGAAATGAGTAATGGAATGGTAATGTAGTAGTAGTGTGATGTGTAGGAGAATATAAGTATTTTGAAGCTTTAAAAGATGTGTGAAACTTATTGAAAACAGATTGGGATTGAGTTGTTGAGTGCAGGAAATTTTAAGTGTTGTTTTAGTGTTGGTATTGTATATGGGAGCTTGTATAGTCTTGGTTGTTTATAAACAGGTGAGATGATAAAATGTGAATAAAAACAATGTGGTGAGAGTGTAAAAATATAGGGGAGGTTATGTCAAAATTTTGGTAGGATTAGAACACTCAGAGAATTGAAAACTAGATGAATGACATAGGTTGTAACAGTTTTGATTGAAACAAATAGAGTGTGTATTAGGAGGGATAGGTAATGTAGTTATAATGTGTTAGAGGAGTTAGAAATGACATTAGAAGAGGGAGCTATTGTTGGGAGAGCGTTAGTATCAAAATCTGTAGCAAAATGCATTAAGGAAGAAAACTGTGTAAGTGTTGAGTTGAAATTAAGAGAATTGTGTATATAAGTTAGTATAGAGTTGTGTAATGAATTAGGAAATGAATTAGCATGATTTAGGGTGTTTAAATTGCACAAAAACATGTTAGGATGTATGTAGGAAGATCGGGGAAACAATGGGTGAAATTGGGAAAGAAAAATAAAATCTGTAGCAAGGTTCTGATTCCGTCCGACCCAGACGGTGAGTCGGACGTGGGTCGGACGGGGCTTGAGAAACGAAAACCAAACTTTCTGGAATGGTCCGACCCAGAGCCGTGAGTCGGACGTGGGTCGGACATGGCTTAAACAACGGACCATGAACTTTCTGGAATGGTCCGACCCAGGTCCGTGGGTCGGACATGGGTCGGACATGCAAATTTTTTACAATGTCGAAGTTTCTGACTTCGTCCGACCCAGACGGTGAGTCGGACGTGGGTCGGACGGAGCTTGGACGACAGGACCAAAACCTTCTGGAATGGTCCGACCCAGAGAGTATGGGTCGGACGGAATAGTGCTGGGTCGG
Organism: Limonium bicolor; assembly: GCA_023374045.1. Lineage (NCBI taxonomy): Eukaryota > Viridiplantae > Streptophyta > Magnoliopsida > Caryophyllales > Plumbaginaceae > Limonium > Limonium bicolor. The sequence continues at coordinate 308,553,917 of CM041776.1, read as the reverse complement.
ACAGGGTAAATTTCTGGAACGAACTTTACTGGAATGGTCCGACCCAGGGCTTGGGTCGGACGGCCCTATACTTACAAAAAAAAACAGTAAGCTTATAAAATATATATATATATATGTATACCCACCTATACATATGTATATATATATGTGTAGGTAAATTATGGACAAGTAATGGAAAGTAAGTAAAATGAAACATAATTGTAAGGAATGTAAAGGCTTAGTGAATATGGTTTAGTAAACACAAAGTAGTTGAGTTGAGGTTAATAATAGTTAAATTAATCATTCAATTGTATGCATATCATAGGATTTGATTTGTGACACCGGAAGGACGTTTGGAAACACGTACGACGGTGAACGGTATGGATTCCTCATGCCCCGTATGCTATCTTGGTTACTCTGATTTGTGTGTTGTGTGCTAATTGATCACCAAATAAGATAAATGCACGAATCGGAGTTATTATGCATACTTGTGACAATGTAGTGTTGTATGTTGTGAATATTTTTCTTAAATCTTAGTTTGTATAATTCATGAAATGTATGGATGTATATGAATGCTTGTATGAATGTTGCAATGTATTGTGACCGAATGTGTTGACTTTGGACTTCTAACTTATTCCTAACAAGCTAACCATTCTAACTTAAATTGGTAATTAAATTGGAATGAGTAGAAGTCCGATATAGTTTCGGCCACGCGTGAGGATGCGGAGTCACGAGAGGTTGGCTCCAATTCCTGACTCTTAAACTGGTCCGCGGCCCAAATCCCTTAAGTGGGTAGCATCCCGGATTGGTGAGTCAAGTAAATCCCGGAGGTGGGACGGCGTAGTCCCCAGGGCCGGAGGTCCCGACGACTTAACTTGAGTATAAGTAAGTAAGTAAGAATGAGTAAGTAAAGTAAATGAAAGTAAGTAATTGTAAGTAAGAAAAAGTAAGTAATGAGTAAAAGAGTAAAGCATTCCGATTAACCCGGATGCATAATTTGGCTAACCTTGTGAAGGTAAGTGAGATGTATGCTATGGTATTGTTGCCTTGATTTGTGTAATGAAATGTATAGCATGTATGTTGAATGCAAAGCATGTATGTATGAAAATAATGAATGGCATGTTTAGTGGACGTCAAATAGTCGGCGTGCCCTAGCTAGCACGCGGTATATGCGGAGTCTATATGCAGTGTTTGCTGAGCCCCTTGGGGCACCATTTTTACTACACGCAGGTACCCGTGAAGGATGAAGACTAGGAGAGTTGAAGTTTAATTTTCCTGTCTTGCTTTTGGTTTGTAAACAATGAATTTATGATGGGTGTACTAAGTAGTACATGGCTACAGTTTTTGAATAGCCGGTGTACCATGGGGTACACCTTTTTGGATTTTGGATAGAATGAGAATTGGTATAGATGAGTAGTTGGTAAACTCATTCATTGATGTAAGTATTTGGTATATGGTATTTTTGGCAAGTAATTTAGTAGCTCGGTACGTTATGTTCATCAGACCGTGACTGTAAGTAAGGTAAGCCTAGCTAGCCGTATGGGCGGTTAGCGGCGTTGTACCACCCGCCGTAGTAGGTATGTAATATTTCCGCTGCGAACTCGTAAGATTAATAGGACGATTAGACGGTAAGCATAGAATTAGCGGTTGGGGTGTTACAAAAAGTGATATCAGAGCGTAGTTACGCTCTGATGTCCATAGTACCGAGCATAGGGGATTACCGAGTTAGGATTTCAACCGTCTTAAGACGGATACGTAGAAACCTAACTAGGAGCTACCGTTGTTAACAACGGATACCCTTAACGTTCTTATGAACGATACCTTGCTTAAATTCCAAGACCTTTGAGTCATATCTTGCAAGCCTAATGTAACTGTTAAATATTCAGATGTCAGGCAGAGGTCCAGGTCGCCCTAGAGGAGGGGGCAATGACGGACCGGGCACGCAGACGATAGCTGAGATCGTGGCTGCCACGGTAGCGCAGATGCTACCGCAAGTAATTCAAGCGATGCAACAAATCAGCAGAACCAACAAACCCAAGCGGGGCCAATCCCTCCCCCGCCACCCAGAGAAGCAAACTGGGTAAAAGCTGTAGCGGAACTCCGCCTCCCTGCTTTAGGGGCGAGAGTGACCCGGCTAAGCTCGAGGCCTACATCTCCGAGATGGAGACGGCCTTCGAAACACTCGAAGCTCCTGCTGGAGTTTGAGTCAGAGTAGCAGCCTACTACCTCAAGGATGCTGCAATGGATTGGTGGAAGCTGGTCAAGCATGAGCACGTCAGCGACCCACATTCGACTGGGATTCTTTCGCCTCACTCCTCCGTTCCAAATACTACCCCGAGCATGTTAAAACGAAGAAAAGGCTAGAGCTAGACGCCTTGAAGATGACAGACAAGATGTCTGTGGATGAGTACTACCGCACCTTCACCTCCATTCTCCGTCTTCTACCTGATCTAGGATACACCGGCCAGGTGTTGGTCGATCGCTTCTATGGCGGTCTGAGCCATCGCCTTCGGTACGGTATGGGCTACACGAGATTTACCTCCCTTGTAACACCCCCGAATCACAATCAATAATCAGACGACGCGCCTAAGTTAGCAGGAGAAGTCTACGCAGCGGTTTCGAACTCTATTCGGGTGCTACAGACGCCAACCACCCACGTGGTTGACAGTCCTCATTACTAACTACAAGTTACGGTCTGTATGACTGGAAGTCCAACTTAACGAAATCCGAATACAATATAAAGTACAACTCAAGTACCGAGCATCTACAGTTTAGTTAACAACTTAAACAACATAACTCATACATAAGAAAGCATACTACTTAAAGTCTTGCCATGTGGACTACCCCTATGATAGTCACCCTTGCCTACTCTCCGTTATCGTCTGGCACAAGACCTGGAAAAAATTGGGTGTAAAGGACTCAGCAAATTACGCTGGTATGAACGTGTGAAGCCCGCATGTTACCGGGCCACACGACTAATTGGTCGAATATTATAAGTCCATTTTACATGCTATGATAAAGCAGTAAGCACACATTAGTACATCATGATATCACCACTCATCGGTAGTATAGCAATATCAGCAAGCAACCAGCACAAACTTGCAAGTAGCATAGCAATGTCAATAAGCAACCAAGCACAAAAGCTGCTAATGTAGCAACCACAATCAAGTACATAATACAATGTTGCGTAGGTATATTATACCGTCGATCCTCACTATGGGATCATTCAAGAGATTTCGTATTGTTTTCTTGTTCTCATTACACATGTTTTCCTTTTCTTTTCTTGCACCGAGTCAGGGGATGTAGTTAGATCCGAGACTTAATAGGTAGGTGCTATTCATTCCTTGTTTCTTAAGGGTTCACATTCGTGACTTTCACTTGTTGCTTGGTCTCATTACACAAGTTTTCCTTTATTCTCTGGCACCGAGTCAGGGGATATAGATTAGATCCCGGGACATCATTATGTAGGTGCTAATCATTCCTTGTTTCTTTAAGGATTATTTGTGAATTCTTTTATCACCGCACGTTGGAGGACGTCCCTCCATAGCTAGTTCCCCCATTCCCGACACCCAGGGTCGAGAAAGCGGTAGTCACCTCTAGACTCCAGGATAAGCTTCACCAATTTGTCACTCCCCCATTCCCGACACCCAGGGTCAAGGAAGCGGAAGTCACCTCTGGACTCCGGGATGTGCTTCACCAACTTGTCACTCCCCCATTCCCGACACCCAGGGTCAAGGAAGCGGAAGTCACCTCTGGACTCCGGGATGTGCTTTACCAACTTGTCACTCCCCCATTCCCGACACCCAGGGTCAAGGAAGCGGAAGTCACCTCTGGACTCCGGGATGTGCTTTACCAAAATATATTCCATCATAGACGGTCGAAGGATCTGATGCAGATACCAACTCCCGATCATCCATACCGCGCGGCCCGAGCTGTTGTCTTCCCGGGTTATTCTCATGTTTCACAGTTGATACTTTTCGTTTCATTATCATTATAATCTCGACACCATAGTGGGTGTCATTAGCGGTCCTCTAAAGTTAGAGAGGAGTTGTCTCTTCGTATAGTTCTTTTGTTTTGTTTACGTGGTTCGTCATGTCTCACCAAAGGAGACTTGCTCTTCATTATCATTAATGAATAGACACCATAGTGGGTGTCATGGTAGTCCTCAATGGATTAGAGAGGAGTTCCCTTATTGAGTTTTCTTTGTTTTCATAATTCGTAGTAGTTCATCTCAAGGTCCATAAACGAGAAAGGGACTAAACTACTGTGTGCGCGCAATGATATATACAACAATGATATAGAAATCATACAACATGATAAACAAGCAATCCAATTTCATGCTTTGATCTTATGTCATTTTCACACACAAGGCACACAGCACACAAAGCAAACAAGCCGTGTAACACGGCAACATACGAACCACACATGTCCATACCTGGATCAGAAGCAAGTAGTCTCACACACGGAGTCCTGGTCGGAGTTCGCTACGGCCCTAGCGTTAATTACAAACAATGTGTCAGTTTATGATTTCATGTGACGACACTTTATATCGGGTGTTATTCCCTAGGTGTGTTGCTAAGTGCTTAGTTTATATTAGCCCTTAGGGCTTCCCAAGTATTAGTCCTAGGCTTATCTTACTCTTAGGACATTCACATTGCCAACTCACACGTTAACTAAGTCATTTCCTCTAGCTAACGTTTTAGAGTACTCTAGGCACTTAGTATGTAACAAGTTTATATAAGATGGATTTAACTTGTCTAAAGTGCATTCCTCCCATAGCTAAATAGATTAGCAATGTTTTAACCCTAGTATCATAATACTATAGTCCATAAAATACCCCTAAAACATGTTTATACAGAAGCCCTAAGATTTATAAAACCATCACATAATTTCGGTGTTACCCTTTATCTAAGCTCCCTTTAATGTGTCTACTGATATGTAATCCTCCCATAAAATTTTACCAACCTAGTTACATCTGTCCGTTGTCTTGGGTTCATTATCAGACCAATCTCACACTCTTAATACCCCAGAATACCAGTTATACAGAAGCTACTTATTATCGAAAACCTGAGACCACAATCTGTATATTCCTTCTTAATTCTTGTGTTTAGTTAGCGCAGCTGATGTTTTAATCTTCTCAAAACGTTTTGTTAGTCTAGATGCAGTTATTAGTTTTGGTGTGGGTTTACTTTTAAAAACAACACCCCACTCTCAGCACCTTGGGGAGTTACCCATACTGAAAACACACTTTTAGAAAAACTGAAACACTTACATCAGCGCATCCTCAATCCCACTTCTCTTCTGATGTACTTCTTTGATTTATATCGTCCCAAAAGTGGTTATAACCTCACCTAAGAGTATTAGAGGTGTTTTAAATTGGAGACCAGCTCTAAGCACACTCTCAATGCACCTACAATTTGGTTATACAGAACTGAAACCAACTTCAAAATTTGAGATATGGACTAATATCTCCTCTTACATCCCTTTTCAGTTTTTTTTCTTTCTTCCAATTCCACCCAGTCTCTCCTACAGATTTACCTAGTGCAATAGTTATGTTGTGGTCTATTTAGCAAGATAACTCAACACACTTATGCTCCTTGTACCTCAGTTAGACAGAGAACAGGTTTCAGAAAAAGGAAACTGAAATCAGAACTAATCTTCTGTTATCTACTCTCCTAGCCTTTCCGTTTGCCCACCAATATGACTTCCTGTTTCTCCCAAGTGTTTACCCTCTTAGCTAAGTCACTTGACAAGATTCTAAGTTCCTTCTCAATCCATTAACACCTATAAAACTTCTGTACTCAATTACTCAGAACCAACCTGTCATCTGAAATCTGAAAAAAAAAACTCAATTGGTGTATCTCTTTCCTACTCCTTCTGTTAGATTATTAACTGATTCCAATACTCCCAAGGAACATGCCCACTTAGTAGGGTATTTCAGCAACGTTTTAGTTCTCATATAAAGTCACCTCAACTTCTTAGACTCCTCTGAAAATGGGGTTATACCGAGAACAGCCATTTCTGAAACTGAAGTACCAACTGATGTCCTTACTTCTATTCCTTTCCTTTGCTCTCGAATTTTGACCCCCAATTTCCTAAAATACTAACACAATTAGTTAGATGGATTAGAAAGGATCTAAGCTCATAAAACTCTCAATCTAATTCTTTACACACCCTCTGTCACAGAGTTTTACAGAAATCAAACTTTCAGAAAAGTCATAGAACTGAAGTATCAAATCCTGATATCACTTCTTTTATTCTCTTCTGTTAGTTCACGCATTGGCCCTCAATCTATCCTAATTTACTGACCCCGTTAGTTAGAGCCTTGATCAAAATTCTAAACCAAAACAGACCCACCACAACTTGGTTCATGTCACTGATATGCCAACATACTGAAACAACGCAGAACTGAAACAAAACTCCAAGCTGAAACATAAAACTACTAAACTCTCTTCTGTTCTTTTCTTGCTCACGAATTGTCCTTAAGTTCCTCCCAACCTGCTGGCTCAGTTATGCAAGTGCTCTACCAAGCTTCTAATCCAAAAACGGAATCCAAAACAGCAAGAGCTTCACTTCTGAAAGTCCTAACACAGAACCTGAAAAGATTAAAAACTGATGCACCAGGATGGGTTTCCTTGGTCTGGTTTCTTTCTCACTCCCCATGTTATCTATCTTCATAGTTAGATGTCTTACTATCATTTTACACTCTAATCTCGCCCAACACACCCAAGACAACACCTCTCACACCGCTTTACAACAATCTGAAAACTGTAGAAAATTAGAAAACTGAACTCCAGCCACGGCATCCTACTCAAGTTTATTCCTTCACCTTCAAAACATCAGGTTAGTTCTTTTCCTTTTTTTTTCTTTTTCCTGTAACACACTCTCAAGTTACCTAACTACCTAGTTACCTTTTTAATGAAGTTTTAACCCACAGACAGTTTGGTTAATGTTGATGTTATGGTCTAACACTGAAACTGGAAAATCTGAAATCACAATTTGCTGATCGGGTTCTACAGTTTGTTTCTTTTTCTTTTTTTTTTCAGGTTCCTTAATTGCTTAGATAGTTGTATTACTATGATTCTATCCTCAAAGTAACCCACAACAACATTAGCTATACCCCTGAGAAGTTGATAAGCAGTAATACTAAATTTCTAAAAACTGAATCACGCATAAAAGGAAACCAGAAAGTGTGGGCTGTTCTATTCCTCTCCTAAGTTTTTCTTTCTGTTTACGATGTTGTTCTGTTTTTTTTTCTAGTTTCTCTTAGATTGTATAGTTACTTACTTAGCTGTTTAATCAAGGTTCTAAGGCAAGAGGATTACTACACTGAAGCTTTCTTTAGCAGACTGGGGACTGCTGACACAGAACTATATCTCTGCACTAGTTTCATCAGTTGTTTCATACAGATATCTTTCGAATCATTTAACTAGCAGCTTAACCCTGAAATGACTGATACATTAATTACTCACGTAGTTAGGGGTTTTACCAAGGTTTTAATCTCAAAATAAGCACCTAACAACACTGGTAATCCAATCGGGAATTCTCTGTACCAGAACTGAACACTGCAATACAAGATGGGTATCTCCCTTTTCTTTTTATCTTTCTTTTTAATACCTTGATCTGTCTTCTCATCCCCTTCACGGTATTCACCCACTTAGTTATTGTTTTAGCAATATTTAGCACTCAAACCCACCCAAGACAGCATTGCTAATGCTACTGAATTTTTCCTTCTCCTGAAAATGAAAACTGTAAAACGAGACTAGATTAAACTTCTGCATTTCAGTTCTTCTATTTCCCTTTCTAATGTGTTACTTGTTTTCTCTAGCACTCTCAGTTTTGCTACCCTTTGCCTAATCTTCGTCAGGTTTTTCATTATGTTTCTTTACATTTTGGATTATGCCATAGCAGAACAAGAGGACGGTTGGGTGAGTAACCTGAAGTCCTTAGTCGCACTAAAACAGAAAGGCAAGAGTGGGAGAGTACAGTGAGAATATGACTATTTCGTGGCCTCACCTTGGATCCGAATTCAAGTCAGGCTGGGGTGAGCTCCTGAAAGGTCTTGGTGCAAACACTTGTCAGTTTTCTTTTTTAAGGAGAATACAGTAGGGTGTCAAGAGAGCTTCGATACCCTGAAAGAGGAGTTTCATGCAGGTTCATAAGTGGGCAACGGGGAAGCTTGAAGTTATATTCCTGTACTCTCAGACAGATATGAATTAGAGGAGGAGAAACGTTATGTTACAATTTTACCTTGCTAGTTTCTTTTCTTTCTGGGCTGGGTTTGGTCCAGAATTACAGGAGCCTGGTCAGCTGTCGTGAGGACCAGAGGAGGATGGAGGGGTTTTCTCGTTGTTTCCAGGATAGATCTCGACCAACGCCTATAGGAATTGCATGAGGGAGTCATGCATGAGAAGAAGAAAAACAGGAGCATTGGGTGAGTGCATCAAGACTCGTTCTAGCATCCGAGGAAAAGAAACATAGAATAGACCAAAACAGGAGGGCCTTTCGATCACACCTTGGACTGGTTTTCACACCAGTTTGTTGTTGGCTCCTGTCAGTTGCCCTCTGGAGGAGAAGTGCGGTTGGCCAGAGGAGTTGGGTAATGGTCTCTCGGACAGAATTCACACCACCGGAGAGGTAGACAGCATAGAAAGTTTGATCAAAGGGAGTGGTACTGATGCAGGGAATTTACACTGTTAGTGGTTGCAAGTTTCAATAGAATTGTGAATGTTGGGAGAGCTCACACTTTCAGGAAGTGGCTATCCTTTGTCTATTCCCTGAGAGTTTAAAACCGGACATTTGGATAGCAATAGAGTGCAGAACAGGGCATCGGAGTCTGCAAGGTAACAATGCCCAACAGCAGACCCTTGTCTGTCTTTTTTTTTTTACTCGGCTCGCATTACAGAGGCAAAGGGAGAACACAAGCTGGCGATTTCAAATTACAAGGGAATAACGCATGATCTGCAGCCCATGACCGGTGTCTGTTGTTCGAGGATAGAGGGGCTGTTGGCTGACGTGGTGTGTAATTGTCGACAGTGGAGATTAAGGAACATGTAGTGGGCATTATGTTAGCAGGCGTAGATCGGTGGTGTAGGTTATCCAAGAATATTTATCATCAGTCTTGTGCCTAGAGGTGCAGTTTGTGATTGAATGTGAGCACAGCTCACCTGGTTAAGTATTCGGGGAAGGTATGGGAGGTCTTGGGTTCGAATCTTTGTGGGAGCGGCTTTGCTCCTTTTTCTTTCTTCCCCCTTTTTTTTGTGTATAAGTTGTACTTGCTTATTTATATATGTAATATCATATAATATACCACGTTATAATTATTTATTTATTTGTTACAAGGTTACGCGACGTTATCATTTTTTTATTACAACGTTACGATATAGGTACGACTATATATTATGTCGTGTTATTATATATTTCCTATAATGAAGTCATGCGACGTTATTGTCACTTATTTACAACGTTACAATATCGTAACGCTACGTACGTGTGTTTTCGTACACATATATGTATATACTGGATTTAATTGTTCGTACGTTATTTTATGTCCATAGTATAAACGCGTTATGATTTTTATGCGTTTAATATTTAGGGGTATTTCAGCTTACCCCCCTTAAAAGAGACTTCGTCCCGAAGTCTTACTTCCTTAACTTATATATTCCACTCCTAGAAATCTTAGGGATCCCGTCCCGTATTCACTCACGATACCCAAAGGATTAAGTTCATAATTAACATTCTCAGCGCTTCTAAGCACCGTGCCACATCAGTGGCTCCCCACGAGTTCTCATAGTGGACCAAGA